>CM063630.1:5248376-5548570 GCA_032357785.1 Periparus ater
GGAGAATTTGGCCACTGGGATTCCACAGCAGTGGGAATCTCCAGGTTGGGATTTGGGCAGGGAGAGCATCTCCTGCACATTTGCCAACATCACCAAAGACACCTGCCAGCCCTGGAAACACGGGAAGAGTCCCAGCATGGGCTCACAAAGGGACATCCCCAGGCAGGGAAGAACTCGGGATGCTCCAGGATAAAATAATCCTGCAGACACCAACAGCTTCATCCATCCCTGGTACAGCAAAACTCTGTCCCGGGGGTCCCACAGGGTGAAACCCCGGAGCCACCCTCGCCCCGGGAGGCGACAGCCACACCCGGAGGCTGCGGGGCGGGGCAGCCCGGTACCTGCACGATCTCCAGCATCTCCTCCCGGCTGATGTAGCCGTTTCCATCCAGGTCGTACATGCTGAAGGCCCACATGAGCTTCTGCTCCAGCTTCCCGCGGGAGGTGACGCTCAGGGCGATGATGAACTCCCTGAAGTCGATGGTGCCGTCGCCGTTGGTGTCGAAGGTGCGGAAAACGTGCTCGGCGAACTTGGAGGCGTCTCCGTAGGGGAAGAAGTTGGCGTAGATCTTCTTGAACTCCTCCACGTCGAGCATGCCCGAGGGACAGTCCTTCAGGAAACCCTTGTACCAGCCCTGCAGCTCCAGGTCGGAGAACTCCGTGTTTTCCCGCAGGTCCTGGAGCATCTCCGGGCGGAGTTTGCTGTTCTGCTTCCCCATTCCGCCGGGACGAGCGCTGCAGGGGTTTGGGGGGGTCTCGGGGGTCCCTCTGCGCTACAGGAGGGGAGAGGGACGGGGCAGAGCTCCCTGGCAGCCCCCGGACACCCGGCAGGACGCGGATGCTGCTCCCTCCATCCCCGCCGGCCGCTCTGAGCCCCGGGGACCACCCAGAGCCAGGCAGCGCCAGCCCCCTCCCGTTTGCGTAATAAGCCCTTATAGCTCATTTGCATAATATATAGGTGCTATATAGGTGGGATCAGCAGGGCAGAGCGGCCCGGAGGAGGGGAGGGGGCTGGATTCGGCCCCGGCAGAGCGGTGCCGGCGGTTCTGGGTCCAGCCCAGCTTTGGGGCTGGCCGGATCTGGGTCAGATCCCTCGGAGGAGGGTTTATTTTCAGCTCCTCCGCTGTCTCCGTTAATATTTGATGCCTCCGGCGGGCCCTGGAGCCCCAGGAAGGGCTGGGGGTGGCAGGTCCGTGCTCGGGGCTCTGTCCCTGCCCCAGGGTGTCCCCAGCCCAGCCCCGAGGAGCTCCCAGGGGACGGAGGGTGTCCAGCACCGGGCACGACCCTCCTGGGGACTCTGTGGTGACCTTGTCCCGCTGCCACTGTCCTGGGGTGTCCCCCGGGCTGTGTCGTGACCCCTCCGTGGGAGAGATGGGCTCGGGGGGATTCAGGGGTGCACTGGGGGCTTTCAGTGCCTGGAGCTGCCTTATCCAGAGTAGGGAGAGGCCGCAGCACCCCCAAACTCCCCAAAGATTCCTTTGGATCTCAGGGCAGACTGGAGTCCCCAGGAGGAGCAGCCAGGTAGGGCTGGACACCCAGGGGTGTCCACAGAGGACATTCAGGGGGATGGGACCCCACAAAGTCTCTCCATCGCCCCCAGCACGGCTCCAGCCCCGCTCCAGCAGCCCGAGGAAGGATCTGCGTGTCCCCGCCCCACTCAGGGGTCCCCACTTTGGTTCCTCCGGGGCTGGCACGACCCCCACCCCCAAAGCCCGGGGTCTGTGACCCCTCCCCACTGCCCGGGGCAGCTCCCGCCCCGAGGAGGGAACCCGTGGGGGCTCAGCACCCCGAGAGGGCTCCGCAAGGACCCCCCCAAAGCGGACACCTCCGGAAGGGTGGGTGGGCACCCCCAGGGAGTCCTCTCAGGGCTGGGGGGGCTGCAGGGGGCTCCCCCCGAACCGGACACCCTGGGATTGCCGGGGACACGCCAAGGGAAGGTCTGTCCCGTGGAGAGGCACCACCGGGAGCCCCGAGAGAAGCGCTGGGGACCGAGAGGGACACCGAGCACCCCCGAAAGACGCGCTGGGGCGGGGGTGGCTCTGCAGGGGACGGACGTGCCCGGGGCTGGATCCGCGCTCTCCGGTTCCTCACTGCCCCCCGCTCGTGTCCGTGCGTGTCCCCCCCCGGGTCCCTTGTCCCCGCCACCTCCTACCTGCCCGGAGACGGCCGCTGTCGCCGCCGCCACCGCCACCGCAGACCGGGAGCGCCCGCCGGGAGCGGCCGCCGCAGCGCCGGGCGGCGGGGGGGGGCACCGGGGGCACCGGCACCGGCACCGGGGGCACCGGCACCGGCACCGGCAGCGCCCCCCGGGACCCCCCACCCGCCCCGGGACACCCCCCGGGACACCGCCCCACCGAGGAGAGCTCGGGGAGCAGCCCCCGGTACCCCCGGAGAGGGGGCTGGGGACAGAGGGGGCTGGGGGGGCTCTGGGAGCGCTGGGAGGTCTTGGGGAGCACTGGGAACACTGGGAATACTGGGAACACTGGGAATACTGGGAACACTGGGAACACTGGGAATACTGGGAGGTTTTCAGGCACTGGGAACATTGTGAGAACTGGGAAGGTCCTGGGGAATGGGAGCACTGGGAGCACTCAGAGCACTGGGGAGTCTCCAGGCAATGGGAACACTGGGAAGGAGCACTGGGAGCACTGGGAGCACTGGGTCGACTGAAAGGTCTTTGGCCACTGGGAGCACTCAGAGCACTGGGAGCTCTGGGAGCTCTGGGAGCACTGGGAGCACTGGGGGAGTTTGGGGAGCACTGGGAGCTCTGGGAACACTGGGAGCTCTGGGAGCTCTGGGAGCACTGGGGGCACTGGGAGCACTGGGAACACTGGGAGCACTCAGAGCACTGGGAGCTCTGGGAGCTCTGGGAGCACTGGGAGCACTGGGAACACTGGGAGCACTGGGACACGCTGTCTCCTGGCCCAAGAAGGTGCCAAGCCAGGCTTTTTGGGGCTGGAAAGGGCCATTTTGGGTTGGGTGTCTCCAGGACTCCGGTAAGGGTGGCAAAGCATCCCCAGTCACTCCAGCAAGGAGCAAAGTGGATTTCAGAGCACTGGGAAAAGACTCCAGCGGAGCCAGATGCTCTCCATGAGGAGCTGCCATGGCCAGAAGGTTTTTCCAGGGTCCCTGCAGCAGCTCCCAGTTTGCAGAGCCCGGGATGGCCGTGGGGAGCAGATGGCAGGGGCAGATGGGAGGAAGAGCCACTCTCCTTGGAATTACACAAACAAAAATGCATCAAGTGATTAAATCCCGCTGGCCTGGGGGGAACAGAAATGCGCTGGAGTGGCTGCTCCAGGATGGGAAGAACCCAACATGGGACTAATTCACCCCAAAATCTCCTGGGCATTAAAAAACTACGGTTTCCCCTCCTGGAAGCGTCCAAGGTCAGGTTGGATGGGGCTGGGAGCAGCCTGGGACAGGGGAAGGTGGCTCTGCCCATGGCAGGGGTGGCACTGGGTGACTTTAAGGTTCTTCCCAAGATCAGTGAGGCCGAGGGGCTTTGGGCACCCACCAAGAGAGATCTGGAACATCCAGACCTTAAACTGGAGGCTGAAGCAGGGCAGGAGACAGGGAGCAGGCCTGGCAAAGCATCCAAAATCCAGAGCTGTGTTTTGGAGCACCACTGAGCAGCTCTTGACCAAACAGAGGTCGAGAACAGGAGCAGCCCAGCCCCTGAGGACCACAGGGATGAGCAATTCTTGCTAATAAACCTGGGAACCCTTCCTGAGCTCCAGGTTTGGGCACTGGTATCGAGCCCAACGAGGCGTTTTGGGAATGGGATCGGGCTGGAAACACGGGAATTGGAGAGGGGCGATGCTGCAGTGGTGTTTTATCCTCTCCTGTTTAAGAGAGAGATTTGGAAAGGGGGGTGGGATGGGATATGAGCAGAAAGGTGAGGAAAAGGGAGATGTTTGTGTCTTTGGGAAGATATCCCAGAGGGCTGGAGCTGAGCACCCCACAGGCAGCAGTGCCAGGGCTGGGGGACAGTGGGGGCCCCCAAGGTGGGGGTGTCACCTCCCCTCTGATAATCTCCATATCTATTTTAATCCCCCTGGGCATGAGTGACAGAGGCACAAGTGACGCAGGCTGATTTGAAAGCATCCCATTTCCGACTCCAACCCGACCCTAAACCCACCTAATCCCCACTCTGGAAGGGATTGCAGGAGGGAGAGGGAGGATAATGCCTGTGAGGGGGGCACGGGCAGGGACATCAGTGATTTACAGGTCCTTGCCATGGGGGGAAAACACCCCCAGCTCATCCTGCCTGGCTCCCACCCCCTCCACCCCAAAATATTTTGGTTTTATGGCTGGTGCCACGGGCCTGAGCACCACAGGATGAGGATGCCCTGGGGGTGCCAGGACGGGCAGGGCTGGTCCGGGGCGGGTCCCGCTGGCCCCGTGGTGCTGAAAATGCCAAAAGAGCCGCTGTGGCATCTCCCCAAATCTCCCCCAAATCTCCCCAATCTCCCCAAAGCTGCTGGGGACAGACGTGGGGCGCTGCTGATGCCTGGCTGGGAGTTCCCCTTCGTCTTCCTCCCCTTCCTTCTCCTCCTCCTGCTCCTCCCTGCAGGGATTTCTGTGGGAATTTCCTGTGTTGTCATGGCAGCCGTGAAGCCCCCGAGGCTTCGCTGCGGAGGAGAGAGGTGGGGATGCAGGGAGGGGACACCCGGGAGGGGACACCCCGAGGGGACACCCCGGGAGGGGACACCGCGGTGTCCCTGTGCCCCAGGACAGCGGTTCAGGGTTCCCAGGGCTCCGCACACCCCTCTGTGTGTCCCAGGCAGTGTCGCTGGCCTCGGGTGGCCCTGGCTGTGGTCCCCAAGCTGATGGGGCTCGGTGGCGCTCGGGGTGCCCGGAGTTGGGTGATTTGGGGTCCAGCATCAGCCTCATCGCCCTCGGCAGCCCCGAGTGCCCACGGGAGCGTCCCCGTGGGTGCCAACACAGCCAGGGTGGCACGGAAGGAGCCCAGGTGTGTCCAGGGAGGTTTGGTGCTCCCAAAACCTCCTGGGATACTGGGACAAACTGGGAGAGGGCAAAGCAAGAGGGGCTCAGCCCCTCGTTGTACCAGTGAACACAACTGGGGTGTCCCCAATATCCCACAGACCCCTCCCTGTCCCCACACCCTGTCCCCAGAGTGTGTCCCTGTCCCCACACCCTGTCCCCACACCCTGTCCCCAAAGCCTGTCCCTGTCCCCAGAACGTGTCCCCAAAGCCTGTCCCTGTCCCCAGAGTGTGTCCCTGTCCCCAAAGCCTGTCCCTGTCCCCAGAACGTGTCCCCAAAGCCTGTCCCTGTCCCCAGAGTGTGTCCCTGTCCCCAAAGCCTGTCCCTGTCCCCAGAGCGTGTCCCCAGAGTGTGTCCCTGTCCCCACGCCCTGGCCCGGCAGAGGACACGGGGAAGGTAAACGGGGCAGGTTGGGGCAGGGGCTTCGGGAATAGCCGGGGATTAAAAGCAAATACCCAGATAATGAGGATCTTTGGTAAAAAGCCCATTTGTATAATTTAAACCTCTAATAGGCTTCCTGGAATACAAAGCCCTTTGTGATGCCCGATCTCATCTGGATCAGGAACCAGATCTCGCTAAATCTTCACTTAACAGCGCGGGGATGTGGGGACGTTTCATAACATTTCATAAGGGAGCAGCTCCATCCCATGTCCCCGTGTCCCTGTGTCCCCGTGTCCCCGTGTCCCCACGTTCCCATGTCCCCACATCCCCGTGTCCCTGTGTCCCCATGTCCCTGTGTCCCCGTGTCCCCGTGTCCCCATATCCCCACATCCCCATGTCCCCGTGTCCCCGTGTCCCCACATTCCCATGTCCCTGTGTCCCCGTGTCCCCATATCCCCACATCCCCATGTCCCCGTGTCCCGATGTCCCCGTGTCCCCGTGTCCCCGTGTCCCTTTGTCCCCACATCCCCATGTCCCAATGTCCCCGTGTCCCCATATCCCCACATCCCCATGTCCCCGTGTCCCCGTGTCCCTGTGTCCCCGTGTCCCCGTGTCCCCATGTCCCCACATCCCCATATCTCCATGTCCCCGTGTCCCCGTGTCCCCATGTCCCCATGTCCTCACATCCCCACGTCCCCGTGTCCCGATGTCCCCGTGTCCCCACTCCCGCTCACCCCCCCAGCCAGCCAAGGTCGGGGCTCCTGGGGACACCAGGTCCCCGTGTGGCGCTGGCAGCTGGACACGCGCTCAGCAGCGCTGTCACACCCGCCCGGGACGTGTTTCGGGGCAGTTTGGGCAGAGGTTCTGTCCCAGTTCTCCCAGTTTGGGACCCCAGCTGGGCTCTGCTGGGGGCTCGGGACATGCCCAGGGCTGACTGGAGCCTGCAGCTCGTCCCTGCTGTGTCCCAGCCTGGGCACTGAGGGCTGCGGAGGTGACATTGCCACCCCGGGAATGTCACAGCCCCGCTGATGTCGGAATGGGTGACACTGAGCGGGGTCTGGGGCTGGGAGGGGCCTGGAGCCAGACTTGTCCCTCGTTCCCTCGCCCTCCTCAGGGAACGGAGGGGTTAAACGCCATCACCAGTGCCACCAGTGCCACCAGTGCCACCAGTGTCACCAGTGTCACCACCATCCCAGTGCATCGGCCACTCTCGGGCCCTGGGCTCCCTCTCGTGGTTTCTCTCCCCATCTCACGGGGTGAGCGAGGCGCCCCCGGGGCCGCGGTGGGGCAGCGGTACCGGGGACAGCGGGGCCGGGGGGCCCGGGCGGGGGTCTCCGAGCCCGGGGACCCCGAGTGGGGTGACCCCAGTCCCCTGTGGCCGGCCCCGGCTGCCCCCAGCTCCCTGCGGCGGAACCCCCGTGACTCTCTGGGGAGCGGGGCCGGAGTGCGGGTCCTGTGCCGGGGGTGCCCGGGAGGGATGTTGGGGGGTCCCGGCTGTGCCCCCCATCCCCTCCCGGGGCTCCGCGGCGCCGGATCCGGTGCGGTGTCGGCAGATGGCAGCAGCGGCTTTTGGCAGCGCCGGGATGAGGGGGGCTCCCCGTACCTCCTGAACATCCTGAACCCCCTGTACCTCCTGAACCCCCTGTACCTCCTGTACCCCCTGAACCTCACACCCCCTGAACCCCCTGAACCCCCTGAACCCCCTGAACCCCCTGAACCCCCTGTACCCCCTGCACCTCACACCCCCTGAACCCCCTGTACCCCCTGTACCTCCTGTACCCCGCACCCTCTGAACCCCCTGAACCCCCTGAACCTCCTGAACATCCTGAACCCCCTGTACCCCCTGTACCTCCTGTACCCCCTGCACCTCCTGTACCCCCTGTACCCCGCACTCTCTGAACCCTCTGAACCCCCTGAACCCCCTGTACCACTTGTACCCCCTGTACCCCTCATCCCCTGAACCTCCTGAACCTCCTGAACCTCCTGAACCCCCTGAACCCCCTGTACCAATCGTACCCCCTGTACCTCACACCCCCTGAACCCCCTGAACCCCCTGTACCTCCTGTACCCCACACCTCCTGAACCCCCTGAACCTCCTGAACCCCCTGAACCTCCTGAACCCCCTGTACCACTCGTACCCCCTGTATCCCACACCCCCTGAACCCCCTGTGTCCCTTTGCACCCCTTGAACTCCCCGTTCATTCCACACCCTCCATCCCCCACATTCCCTGCATCCCGCACCCCCTGCACCCCACATCTCCCTCTGCATCCCCTGCTCCCCACCCAGCACCCCCCGGCCAGGACCCCACACCCAGCACCGGGATTTGGGGGGGACCAAACCCCAGAGAAGCTCCCAGTGGGTGCCCAGGGCAGGTGATGAGCTGCGGGTGGGCTCTGAGATGGGGTGCAGGGAACCCCGAAGGTTTGGGGGTGTCACAGGGAGTGACCGAGCTGCTCCAGGGGCACCTGGGGAGCAGCAGCAGAGTCCCCCAGATCTGCCAACACCTCTTTGTGCCACCATCACCCCCCAGGGCTGAGACTGTCCCTCCTGAGGGACATCAGAGCATCTCTGCGCGCACCCATTTCCCCCGTGGGCTGCACAGAAATCCCCTCACAACAACGATTTGGGGGTGATTTTTTGGTGTGGCGGGGTTGTGAGCTCGGTGCTCGGCTCCTGGCAGAGCCCAGCGCAGTGAGGGTGAGGTGGGACAGGGCTGGGTGTGAGGGGTGGGACAGCTGGAGGCTTCCCAGGTGTCCGTCTGGTGCCGGGAGAGGGAAGAGGAGCGTCTGCAGAGCCTGAGTGCGTAATTAGAGCCGTGACTTAATTGGCAGACGGGGGACGCGTGACGGGCGTCGTGTGACTGGAATAGTGATGGGCTGGGGAGGTGGAGGAGGCTCCGCACTGCACGGGGAGCCCAGAGGGGACCAGGGGGACCAGGACAGCCCAAAAGCTTTGCCCAGTTGTGGGAAAAGAGAGGGGACAGGGAAAGGACAAACACGGGTCCCACAGAGCCCGGGGGTGGCCGGGACCTGAGCCCCTGGAGGGGACCTCAGTGCACTGGTGACATCCCTGAGCACCTGCTGAGCATGGCAGATGTCATGGGGTTGGAAAAGAGCAACGTTCCTCCTATGTTTGGAAAGGGGGAAAGGCAAAAGCTGAGGAATTGTGGTGTTAGCTGTGTTCAGCCTCTGGAAAAATACCAGGACACATCCAAAACCCTCCTGTGGGAGTCTGGGAGGCAGTGGAATGACAGGGACCAGCCTTGTTCACATCTGCCAGGAGCCACTGGGGCAAAACCCTGCCCGTTCCATGTGTTGAGACCCAGCCTTGGATCCCTGTCGGCCCAGGATGGGGCCCAGCCAGGCTGGGAATCCTTGTTTTTGTGTGCCAGCCCTTCCATCTCACTGCTGGGGACTGGGAATTCCCTCTGTGGAGACTGGGAAGCGCTGCTGCTGCTGCTGGCATGGAGGCACATCCTGCTGGAACCTCAGCTTTGCCTTCCTGGAGCTGTTCTGGCATCACTGGTATCAGAACTTGGGGTTTGTGATGCGGCTCAAGATGTGCAGGCCATGGAGGGAGCTCCATCAGGAGCCTGAGACCAGCAGTGTCTCCTGCTCAGCCTCGTGTTCTGGCAAAGGAAGGCCCAGGGGAAGCAGCAGCTCAACCTGCAGCCAGCTCCCTGCAGGGTTGTGCCCAAATCCTGCTGCCTCTGCCCAACCATCCCTGCATGGCTGTGCCCAAATCCTGCCCCTTCAGCCCAATCATCCCTGCATGGCTGTGCCCAAATCCTGCTGCCTCTGCCCAACCATCCCTGCATGGCTGTGCCCAAATCCTGCTCCTCCAGCCCAACCATCCCTGCATGGCTGTGCCCAAATCCTGCTCCTTCAACCCAACCATCCCTGCGTGGCTGTGCCCAAATCCTGATCCTCCAACCCAACCATCCCTGCACAGCTCTGTAAAAATCCTGCTCCCTCCAGCCACGTGTGTCTGGATTTGGGGGGCCCCAAGCTCAGTGCTGGCTGCTCCAGTGAGGGGCTGAACCCCCCTCTCCATCCCGGGGCTCCCACCCCTCCCCTGCACCTTCTCCAGCACTGAAATGATGAAATTTTAATCTGCTGCCGGGCAGGAGATGAAAGGGAAGCACCACAGGCATTTCCCTGGGATGCAGCACGGAGCGTGGCACAGACACCGTGCTGGGAATTGTCATCATCCAGGCTTGGGAAAGAGTTGGAATGGCACGGGTTTGGCAGGATGGGGCTGTCCCCTGGCTCAGACAGAGGCTTTTTGGTTCTTCTTTCCTGCCTGTCACTTGTCCAGGAAGGATCTTTGGGGATCTCCTCTTTGGGGGGGTCTCTCATGTGCCCGTGGGTGGCAGGGGGATGGTGGCAGAGGCTGCCAGAGCCCCTCACACCTGATTCACCCCCCTCTTCATCCAGCTGGATGGATGAGCAGAGAAAAACCATCAGTCCATCAACCAAACTCCTGGGACCAGGATTACATAAATGTGAGGACCCCGCTGATGCTCCTGGGAGTCCCCAGCACACCTGGGCAAGTGACAGATGAAAACGTGGGACAGACAGACAGTGAGGGACACACAGCCCTGGCTCACAGAGCTGTCCATGGCTGCTGGGATCTGCCCCCCGAGCCCCCAGTGCCCCCCAGCCCAGGTCCAGCCCCCCACAGAGCCAGGACACCCCATGGCTGGTGGGGAGCAGCAGAGGGGTCACAGCAGGGTCCCCCCTCCAGTGCCGCATCGTTTTGAGGGCTGAACTGGGGACTTGGATTCTATTCCCAACATCAGCTAGCACCTAATTAATGCCGGTTAATTAACCTGGAGGCACGGCTAATTCCAGAGGCTCCTCGTGTGCTCTTCCCACGGAATTCAGCGCCTGCTGGCTCGCAGGAGCTGTGTGACACCTCGTTGGTGACCCGTCCCCGCTGCCGTGCCCCAGGGCTGCTCTCGGCTGCGAGTGGGACCCTCGGTGGTCCGAGCATCCCCCGGGAGGGCCGCGCCGGGACCTCGGCGGGGGCGGGAGGGGCGGGACGGGGAAACTGAGGCAGAGAGCGGGGCCGTGCTGGGCGGGGGGCCCGAGCCGCCCCCGTCCCGCCGCCCCCGGGGCCGGGGGAGGGACCGGAGCGGGGCTGCCCGGCGCTGCAGCGGGCGGAGCCGGGGCTCGGCGGGGCCGCCTCCCGGTCGAGCCCAGCCGTACCGTACCGTGCCGAACCGTACCGAACCGAACCGAGCCGGGCGCTGCCGGGCAGAGAGGAGCCCCGCCGCACCGGGCGGCACCGGGCGGTACCGGGAGGCACCGGCGGTACCGGCGGTACCGGCCCCGGCGCTCTCCGCGGTGCTGAACGGCTCCGCCGCGCCCGCAGGACGCGCCGCCGGCGGGGCCCGGCCCGGCCCGGCCCGGAGCGGCTCGGCCCGGCCCCGAGCGGCCGCGGGGGATGGAGCCCTTCCTCGGCTGCACCGGCGCCGCGCTCCTGCTCTGCTTCAGCTACGCCGGTCTGCGCCCGGTGGAGGCAGGTACGGGCGGCCGGGCCCCGGGAGCGTCTGCCGGGGCTGTGGGGAGGGGGTTCGGTGCCAGGAGAGACCCCCGGGGGGGAGCAGCGTGAGCGGGCAGGGCTGCGCAGAGGGGACGGAGTTTGGGGGCGCCGGGACTTTGCCGGGATTCGGGTGCAGAAGAGGCGGCGATTTGGGACACGCAGCCCCGCGGCACCGGGCTCGGGCAGCGCCGGGAGATCGCCCCAGCCGTGCCCCAGCCTGGGCGCTCGCAGCCGGGCATCCCCGGGGAGGGAGACCCGTGGAGATGTGGGAACGGGGAAAGGGAGAGGAGCCCCTGGCCCTGCGCTGGGCAGGGACAGGAGGAGGTTTTGGGTACCTGAAGGGCGGCCCTGGGTTGTGTCACGGGGCTGAACCGGAGTGGAGGGGACAAAGCCAGCTCTGCTCTGCCAATGTCCCTTCCCGGCTGCCCAGGGCCCAGCCGGGCTCTGCTGGGAGCCCTGTGAACACTGGGGAAGCACCGTGGTCCCAGAGGAACCACAATGGCCACAAAGGAACCACGATGGCCCCAAAGGAACCGTGGTGGCCCCAAAGGAAGCACCTCTCCAGGGGCACTGCACATCCTGGACACAAAACCCAGGCCCCTCCGAGCTGAGCAGGTCACCTGGAGCGGGGGATCTTTGCTGAAGGCAGTGTTCCCTTGAGCTGGACCTGATTTTGGAGCTACCAGGATGGACCCAAGTCCACTCCTGCCTTCACTGGCCCCAGCACCCCCTGTGTGGGTGTAAAGTGGGCAGTGCTGCTGGAGCTCCCCAGCCCAAAGCAGTCACCCTCCCAAGCAGTCGAGGGCTGTCTCCTTCACTGGCTGCAAGATATTGATGGAACAACTGCTTTGATTCCCAGACTGCTGATTGCCAGCATGTCTTGCATTCCAGGGGGCTGGGGGTGATTATTAGGGATGCAGAGCTCCAGGGAGTGGAAATTCTTTCACTCCAGCCATCCCTGCAAGTTGCTGGAGTTACATTTGGCCTCATCAGGGCTGCAGCAACCCCCGGATGCCTTCGGCTCTGCCGCCCGTCCTTGGCCAGGCATCAGCTCCTGAAGTTGCTGTTTCACAACTGCCAGATCCGGGGAGATTAATGAAACATTCCCAAAGGGAGGGAGCGATGAGGAAAACACCGTGCCACAATGGAGGCGTCTGCAATTGTGACAGCACTCGGGGTTTTCTGTAAACTAGGCCACTTCCCTGCTCTTCCTTATCCTTGGATCACCTCGGTTGGCATCTGAGAGTAAACAGGGAGTTGTGTCCCTGCCCACAGCCACCTCCTGCTCCTGCCTGGGCCGGGAGGTGTCCATGCCATGTCCCCTCACGGTGAGCTGTGTGACTTTGGTGTGGTGTCACACACCCTCCACTGCCTCCTCCTCCTCCTCCTCCAGTGCCAGCCGTGCCAAGGGTCCTGAGGAGCTCTCCCTGTGCCCAGGTGAGGCAGGGAACTTGTGCTGTCCCTGTTTTCCAGAGCAGCAACAGAGGGATGAGGGCACCGAGTGATTTTCCCAAGGTCACACAGAGGTAGTGGCAGTGTCACCCCCAGCTCCGTGGCTCCAGCCCTGCCCGATGACGTGGCCACGAGGCCACACAAGCCAAGAGACACTGGAAAAGCCCATGGGGAGGAAATCATTCCCAGGCAGGGATGCAGGCTCCAGGATCCCCTTTGGACCCAGAGATTGTGTGAGCGGGTTTAAAATAATTCCTGTCATGAAAGATTAAAGCTGTCATTCCGAGGAGAGGGGACTGGTGCAAATTCCCCTCTGGCAATGCCAGGGCAAGGGCTGGTGAGTGGCACTGAGCACAGGCCCTGCCCTGAGTTCAGGGATTTGGGCCAGCCAGGACCGTTTTTTTGCCAAGGTGATGCCAAGGTGAGTGAGGAGGGGAAGCAGGAGCAGGAGGATGAGGTGGCTGAGAAATAATCTTCACACCAACGCTCTTTGGCAACCCCCAAATCTCACCGGGATGGGTGATGCCCTCCCACATCATTCCCACTGCTCCACAAAGTCCCCAAGGAAACACTCAGGATGGTTTCAAGTCAGGAATAGGATTTAAAGCTGTCCTTGCTCTGCCAGCAGTCCCCACCTCGAGAGGGGAGCTGGGCTGGGCTCAGGGCACTGCTGAGGGCTCAAAGAGCAGTGGGGTGATGATGGAGGACCCCAGAATAGGCCACAGCCCCTGTGACTTGCAAACAGCCTCGCTGTGAGGTGCCAGCCCGTAGAGCAGCTCAGGTCAGTTTATTTTTGTGAGGGTGAGAGCAGAGGTGACACTGCTCAGGTAAAGCCTCCACTCCCTGGAGCTCTGGGCCAGCTCTCAGGACATGGATGAGCTCCAGTTTGAGGAGCCCCTTCATAGCTCCCCCACCTCAGCTGCCCAGAAAGATACCGAACACCCCTGGCTGGATTCTGGTCTCTGCTCAGCTCTGAAGTGTGTTCTCATCCCCTGAGCCACTGCAAACCACCCTCACCCCCTCCCCAGCCTCGCAGGGGGAAGGAGAGCAAATCCAACAATCTGACTCCAGGGGCTGATTCCCGAGCCCAGGGAGCTGGAATCACCCGTGGATCAGGGTGAGCAACAAGCTCAGCGTGCTTAAGAGAGCAGCAAAAGGTCTTTCAGCTACTTGGAAACAACAAACCAACCCATTCCAGCCCTTTCCTTCCATCCCAGAGGCTGGGGAGATTCCTGGCTGGCTGACGTGTGGCGTAAGCACTTTATTGATTTCTGCGTTCGGCGTAGGAGGGGATTTAATTGGGATGTGGAGATTTCTCACCTCGGTGTCAGGCTCTCAGCAGGGATGATGCTGTGAGAGGCAGCCAAGGTTGAGCCATCCTCATCCTAACACTGTCTCCTGCTGGGAATGTGCTTGTGGAAAAGGGAGATTCCTCCCAGAGAGATGTGCTTGAAGTTATTAACCACGCACTCCATGGCAGTGCCATCCATGTGCTGGTCCTGGATCCATCCTCACCCTTTGGATGTTCATTGCTAAACAAACTCTTGCTGCTTTATGAAGTGCCCAGAGGCTGAATTAGGGCCTGGATCAAGTATAATTCAGTTAAAAGCAGAAATGTATTGAGCAATGAAGCTGCAAACCTTTATGTGTGTAGTAAAAAAAAGGGATACAAAGAGCAGAGCTGGGCTGGGAGAAGGCAGCAAAATCCCAGGAGAGGTCTGGAGTCAGCATCCAGCACTGTCCAGGAAATTCCCAGGCTTCCTCACCACCTCTGATTGCTCTGATACTACAGAGGTGTGGGGTGAGAGGAGCTAGCAAAAGGAACTGTGGTACCCAGTTCTCTGTGGATATTTGGATCCTGGATAAAACATGCCATGATAAAACATGATAAAACATGCTCCAAGCTGGCAGCATTTAAACCTAAATTGTGGCACTGGGGAGACCTGAGAGAATCCTGCCTGTCTCTGGGACACTCCAGGGTAGAAATATTCCTTCCTTCTGCCCCAAGGAATTCCCAATGGCTGTGTGGCCACAGCCTCTGTGCTCCCTGAAAAGGCTCCACACTCCCTGGCAGCATTTCCAGCACGTTTGGGCAGCTGCTCCATGGGGAATCAGCCACAGAGCCAAGGGGTGGGCAGGAGGGGGCTGGTGGCCTATTAATATCCCAATTTTATAGGAAAGTGAGTGGTCAGCAGGAAATAATTGCCTCTTCCCCAGCTGAAGAACCACCAGTTGGCTTCTCTGCTCTTTGAAATCGCTGGAACTTGGCAAAACAGCTCCGCTCCCCGTGGGGCTGGGAGCGGGAATGATCCCTGCTCCCACACATTCCCCTGGGGCTCCCTTCATTAAAACCCTTGGGAACACTGAGCAATGTGCCAGCCCTTCCTACACACCCCATAAAACCCACAAAGCAATTACATCCATGGATGGGATCCATGCTGGGAGAGCACAGAGAGGCAGCAAAAGCAGCTCTGTATGAATCCACACTCGGGGGAAAAGGCAGCGGAGCTGGCAGAAAGCATCACATGGATTTTAGGGATGCTCCTTTCAGGTCGTGTCCTTTCATCTCCTGCATCCCCAGGGAAGGTGCAGAAATCAAGAGCTGCTGGGAATTGAGGCTGGAATTCACTGTTTCCTGCAGGAAAGGGCAGCTGGGAAGCAGGGAATGAGCTGCTTCAGAGCCTCAGCTCACCAGACCATGTCCCTGGAGCTCTGAGGCAGCTCAAGCCCTTCCCAGCAGGGAAGGAGCTGCTTGGGAGAGGAGCTGAGTGAACTGGAAAATGCTGGGAATACAGCATAGCCTCAAGAAAGATGCAATTCCATGCACCTTCATGAGAGAGATCAATTCCAAGGGTTTTGGGGGCTAGAGAGATAAATTCAGAAATACACTTTAATTCCAGACCTGTGTCCTGGGCTCAGCTGGCCTGAGGTGACCCCAAAAGTTTGATATTCCCACAGGTTCCTCCTTTCCTTCAGCGGCCCAGGTACCTCCCTGATCCTACAAGACCCCCCCAGCATCTGGACACCCCAATATTCAGCATCCCCCCATTTCCAGGTGACAGCAGCAGCAGTGGGATGGAAAAAACCTTTTCCCTGCTCTTTTTCCCACCCCAACCATCCATACCCCATCTCCCATGGGGAATCCAACTCACAGGGAAGCAGATCCTCCTGCCAGTTGTACCCATAACGAAGCCAGGGACGAGCTGTAAAGTGTGTGTGGGGTTCCTCTCTTCTCAATTAAAGTCCAACAATAACGAGGAAAACATTTTATAAAAGGCTGGGAGGGGTTCTCAGCATCGGGAAGGGATTAAGGATCATCTCCAGGGCTCAGGATTTCTTGGTGCACAGCGGAGGCTCCGACCTGCTTCTGCCAAAAGGGCCCCAGGTGCGGCGTAACTGGGGAGGGCTTGGCCTGGGGGATGGGAGATTTCGGAGCCTGTGGGAAGGAAATGAGATGGGATTTTAGAAATCCTCAGTTTTTAAGCTGCTATTCATGTTTAAAAGTCCTGATTTCAGCTTAAATCGTCAGGGTTTCCCTTAATGAGGGGTGGGGAGATTTCTGCTGACATGAAAATGAGAGTATTTTTCCATCTAAATTTGGGCAAATATCCTCTGCCAGTTTGCAGGGTGGGATTTGCTCCAGCATCTTGCACTGGAATGAAGTTCAAGTGCTAAAGCAGGAATCTTTCACCATTCCCTTATGGAGCAGACTGGGAATGTGCTGCCCTCAGCAGCTCTGGAGTAAACAGGCACAAAAAGAACCTTGATCCACAACCCATTCCCTGCTATCCCTGCAACATTCCCACCCTCTGTGCCTGCTCCCAGAACACCAGCAGCTTTCCTGGCTGCCACAGGCACAGAAGCAAAGTTTCCAGGAGTTGCACATGACTCTAGAAGGAAACAAAAATTTGGATTTGGCACCTTGAGGCCCTGATTGAGCTCCTGACCCCCTGCAGCCAGCTGGGAAATTACAGGAATTACACCTTTTCCACCTGATCTCAGCCAGGCTGGCACCAACAAAGAGCTGCAACAGGGCCAGGGTGCCAAAAGTCATGTGGAATATCTTGGAACAGTGTTTTAGGTCTTAAGAAGTCGTGATCTCATCATTTCACCTCCTGGGAATGGGGAGAAAAGCAACCTCATGGATGAAAAATTTGGTTCCAAATTATTCCCTCAGCTCTGGGAGCAGAAAATCCATTTTTTCTGGGTTTGCATTTCCATCAAGCATGGTTTAAGTCTCTTTTTAGTGTTTTTATGCTGGTTTGGCACCACTGATTTGGGTGTAGCAGTGCAAGGGAGGGCACACTGGGATCTGCTGTCCTGGATTTTAAAGCTGCTGACTTCACTACCCCATCCCTCTATCAGGTATTCCTACAAAGAAAGGTTCTAAAACATCCCTGACCACCCACTCCAGGTGATTTCTCCCTCACCTTCATCCAGATTTCAGTTTTGGAGGTTTCAAACTCTGGGTTTCAGTTTTGCCGAGTGCTTCCCTCCTGCCTCACAGCTCTCCACCCCCTCCCACCACTTCCCAGAAGAGTTTTTTGTTCTCCTCCAGCTCTTCAAGGTCTTCCCAACTCCCCCAATTCTTATGCTATCAGAAAATTCAGACACTTTTTATGCTGTGCCTCCCTCAAGGTCACAAATTTCAAAGGGGACCTGAACGCTCTGAGCGCTGTTCCCTTTTCCCAGCCTTTTTCCGTGATCTCTGCTCTCTGTTCCTGTGGGGTTAATTCATCTATTTTCAAAGCCCTCCTCCAACTGAAGCTGGCTAAGTCAGTGGTAGCTCCTAAAAAAATACAAAAATTTATCTCCTAAAAATACCCAGAGAAGACAACCACGCCGGGATGGAGCGGTGCAGCCGGGAAGGGCCAAGTGCTCTGTTTTGTCTCCCATCCCTCAACTCCGTCATGTCCTCCGTGTGTTCCAGCAAATTCATCAGGCATGACTCACAGACCTTCCCCGTGCACATTCCTGTCTGCTGACCGCCCCTTCCTAAAATTAGACTTGACTTTTGTCTTGACTTGAATTTTTTGGTTCAGTCACGGGGGAAGGTGAAGAGCTGCAGACCCACGTCCCTTCCTTGTGTCACAGCCGGCTTTGGACTTTCATTCCAGGATGGGGAGGATGATCTGTCTCCCTCCTCAGCTTGCAGGGAGGGTGAGGATGGTGAGGGATCCCATCCTGCAAGAGGATGGCTGGGGAATTCTGCCTCATTCTATGAGGGCCAGGCCCTGGGAGATGAGAATGCTCTGGGTCAACACCATGGTTACTCCAGAGAGGAATGACATCCCTCTGTGGAATTAGAGACTTGCTGCTCCTCCTAAAGTCCTGAATTTGTCTGAATTCAGCCATTCAGTGACTTTTTTTTCTCATTGATGAATTCACTAGAGTCAGTCTGGCTCGAATGGCTTCTCCAGACATTTTATTCCTAAGGGTGGAATAATACCTGCTGGCAGTGAAAGGAAAGAGGGATCACTGTGCCAAGTGACCTTCAGCTGGGGAATTCTGTGTTCCTGTTATTCCTCTGTTCCCAGGGGAACATTCACCAGGAGTGATGTCAGACATTGACACTCCAGCTTGAATATTTTCAGCCCCATCCAGGCGGCTGGGAATGACCATAAATCCAACAAGTGTCACTGGAGACGGGCACAAGTGCACCCCTCTGTACTGCTGACCTGTCCCAGCCCCAAAGGGGTGGTTATAATGAAATAAAAGTATAAATTATGCATAAAAGTTGGAATAAAATTATTCTTCCTCACCCTACTGACCTCCTGGGGATCCTCAGAGCATTCACTGCTTTTGGTTCAGGGCAAAGCTGAAGGTTGTGAATTAAATTTGACCAGAGGAGCGGGAACAGAGTCCAGCTGGAAGAGCTGTGCCAAGCCTTGGAGGTGAAACTTTCCCTCGAGATGCCAGGAAGGGCTTTGGTCTGGGAAGAGGCTCTTGGGGAGGCTGTGCAGGAGCTCAGCTCTCCTTGGCAAGGCTGAGAGGATTCAGCTGGGCTCTGGAACTGGGAATAAACACAGAGCCTCAGGCTGCTGCTTTCCTGGCCTGCCCTTTCCATTTTACAATATCCACCATGTCCTGGCAGCTCCAAGTGGATGTTTGCTGGATGTGCTCCGAAATCAGCCACAAAACATTGCAAGAAACATTTTCTACCAGGGAAAAGCAAAAGAAACTCTCCCAGTTACTCCACTGGCGCGTTTCAAACCTCCGGAATGCTCATCAAAGCATTCGGTGTGCACGCTTCCATGACAGAGCTGAAATTCCCTCCCAGCTGTCACTGGCAGGCTGCAACACAGAACAACAAGGAAAAATGTGGCTGGGGAGGATGGGATGAATGAGCTGCTCAGGGCTTGGCTGTGGTGTTCAAGAAATTCTTCCCAAGGGTTGGGTATTTCACACGTGGAGTCGTGGAATGGTTTGGGTTGGAAGGGACAGGAAGATCAGCCCCACTCCCTGCCGTGGGCAGGGGCACTTGGCACTGTCCCAGGTTGCTCCAACCTGGTCTTGAACACTTCCAGGGATGGAAGCTTCTCTGGGAAGCCTCCACCACCCTCCCAGGGAAGGATTTCTTCCCAATATTTAACTTAAATTTTGTCTCTATCAGTTTGAACCCGTGTTGAACGTAACTCATAATCTCAGGTGACATCTCCTAGCTCCACCATGGGAATTGAGACCTGGAGCACTGTTGGAGTCAGAGGCACAGGATATCTCTGATACCTGGCTCTGACATCCAAGAAAACCCTGAATTTCACATAACACCATGGAGACAGCTGTTAAAGTTAAGTAGAAAAACTGAGAAAGTGAGTTTGTAAGTTAGAGAGTTTCTTTAAGTCACTGAGTGAGAAAGTTTAAGTTTAAGCTCTTTTAGAAAACAAGAGTCAAGATGGAGGATTTAGGGTGTTGTCCCTTTCTCCTTCTTCTTCCTTCTTCTTCTTCTTCTAGGGATTTTTGGGTAATAAGTGATTGGATAGAGAATGCCACAGTGCAGCACACAGGTCATTGGGTCACTAAGAAAAATAATTTACTTGGCATTTGTTAATTGGACAAACAGACATATAAAAGACCTTGAGGAAGTTCTTTGTTAGCCATTTTGCACCTTTCTATCTTAGTGTATGTAGCTCCTTGTACTCTGTGTATATATAATATAAATAAGAGAATAAAAATCAACCAAAACATGAGGAGATAACCTCTGTCTCATCACTCCAAAGAAAAGAGCCCTGTTATTAATTTCATGTCCTGACAGAGTACCTGCAATTCCCAGGTCACATATCCAAGAGAGATCCTTTTCCACTCCTTTCCTTGCCCTCAGTGTGTCTCCTGCCCCTGTAAAGGCTCTGCTCTCCCTCCTTGCAGACAGCCCATCAGCTCCAGTAAATGTCACAGTCAAACACCTGAAAGCCAACTCGGCCGTGGTCACTTGGGATGTGCTGGAAGACGAAGTTGTCATTGGATTTGCAATTTCCCAACAGGTACCGTGCCTAGAATTACCCAGTTTCAGCCATATCCATCTGTCCCCCCTCTCAGGTCCCTTCTGCTCCCAAATCCTCCTGCTGCAGTTTAAATCCATTCCTTCTCATCCTGTCCCTCGTGGTCCCGGAGGGGATTTGGCTCTCCCGTCCCCTTTGCAGCGGCGCTTTGCACGTTGGTGGCTGCAGAGAGGGAAGGATCCCGATGGTTCCTCCACATCCACGTGGTGGGCAGGGCAGGAATCAGTGGCCTTAGGTGACAACAAATAAATGCACACGGGGAGGTCCCTCCACCACTCTGTGCTCTCCTCTCTCGGCTTCCAGAAGAAGGACGTGCGGATGCTGCGCTTCATCCAGGAGGTGAACACCACCACCCGCTCCTGTGCCCTCTGGGACCTAGAGGAGGACACTGAGTACATTGTGCATGTCCAGTCCATCAGCATCCAAGGCCAGAGCCCTGCCAGTGAGCCAGTCCTCTTCAAGACCCCCAGGGAAGCTGAGAAACTAGCCTCTAAAAATAAAGGCAAGTGTGGGTGAGTTCCTACGTGGCCCCTGGGATATGGGGCTGTGCAGAGAGGAACCAGGATCCAGAGAAGCTGGGAGAAACCCTGTGGAATAAATAGAATAAACCCTGTGGGATGAACAGAATAAACCCTGTGGGATGAACAGGAGAAACCCTGTGGGATAAATAGAATAAACCCTGTGGGATGAACAGAATAAACCCTGTGGGACAAACACTCATGGGGCTGAGTGTTCCCTCAGGATGTTCTGAGGGGGCACAAGGTGACAGGGAGATGCTGCTGGAGGTGGCTGCTCCTTGTCCTGCTCCAGATGAGATTTAACCAAATGAGGTTTGCAGCTCTGTGTCCTGCTCCCTACAAGTGGAGAAAGCCAAGGGGAATTCCTGGCCAGCCTCTGAGCTCATGTGGAACCAGCAGCCCTGGATGGCACCGGGCACACCACTGTGCTCACAGGGCACTTGTGGGATCCACAGAGCCTCCTGTGCTTGGATTTTGGGGGAAAAAATGTCCAGAGGCTCCCACTTTTCTTACATTTTCAGTATTTCTGCCAAACTGCAGAGAGCTGAGGTAGGAAGGGACCTCTTGAGATGACCCAAGCAGGGTCAAGCAGAGCAGGACGTCCTGGATCACATCCAGCTGGGTTTTCAGTATCTCCACGGAGAAAATCAGGCACTTCCCCACTGGCAACTCCTTCACTTGTTCCTCTTTAGCCAAACCAGGCTGTTGAGGGTTTTCTGTCAGCAAAAATCCTGCTCCAAAGAGGGCCTGGCAGTGCAGGGCTGTGGGGACACCCAGGTCCCTCCCTGCCTGCTGAGGGCCTGGCCTGTTCCAGGGCTTTTGGCTGTGGTTCTGAGGATGCAAGTCCTTGACTCTATTTAAACTGATTTGGAGTCTGTAAATCCTGAATTGCTGTTTATCTGGAAGCACTAAGAGGAGCACTGCTCCTTTCCTGGGGGCCTGAACTGTAATCTCCTTAATGCTTTGAAGGCAAGGAGGGGAATTACGCCCAGCAAAAAGGCTCTGCTCCTTTCTGAATCCCAGAAAAATATCCTGCCAGGCTCTCCACGCTCCTGAGCTGGAGCTGCTGGAGCATGCAAGGCTTTGTGACAGGTGCAGATGGCACTAACAGGGACAGGGACAGCAGACAGAGCAGCCACAGGGACAGATAACACTGCCCTGTCCCGCTGCTCCTCCCTTGCCCTGTCCCCTCAGGATGTTACAGGATGAATCTTGGAATCCCAGCCTGGTTTGGGTGGGAAGGGATGCAAAGCTCATCCTGTCCCAAAGGGACACTTCTACGATCCCAGGCTGCTCCAAGCTCCATCCTGGGCACTTCCAGGGATGGAGCAGCCACAGCTTCTCTGGGAAATCCATTCCAGCCCCCAGCCACCCTCAGAGGGAAGAATTCCTTCCTAAATCCCAACCCAAGTGTCCTAAGGAGTGTCAGGACTCTCTCCCTGCTGGCTCAGCTCCTGACACGCTGACTGGGGTTGGGGACACTCCTAAAGCAGGCTCTGAGCTGGGTTTTGGGTCTCACCTTATCTCTTTGCCCCCGTGCAGATGAGGTGACAATGAAGGAGATGGCGAAGAAAAACCAACAGCTGCGAGCGGGGGAAATTCTCATCATTGTTGTGGTGTTGTTTATGTGGGCAGGTCAGTCCCAACTCTCTGTCAAAACTAAATCCATGGCATATCCCTTAGGAATGCCTTTCTTCCCACAAAAAGTATGGAATTCTCAGCTGGAAGGGCACCTCAAGTTGGAGTTTGGTCCAGCAGGACCAGAAAATTGATTTGATGGAAGCAATTCCCTATGGTCAATCCTGTAATCTCATTTTCTTCCAGACTGCCCTGATTACAATGCCCTCAGCCACAGAATCGTGGAATGGTTTGGGTTGGAAGGGACAGAGAGATCGTTTTGTTCCACCCCAACCTTCCACCAGGGCAGGATGCTCCAAGCCCTGTCCTGGAATATTTCCAGGGATCCAAATATCCAACAGGATATGCCTTGAGTCCTTCAGATATTACAGGCTGCAGTAATTTTCTGGATATTATATGACTCCAATGCTCAGGCAAGAGTCTTCCTCTCCACACACACATATTTATATTTATATTTATATTTATATTTATATTTATATTTATATTTATATTTATATTTATATTTATATTTATATTTATATTTATATTTATATTTATATTTATATTTATATTTATCTATATATCTATTCATATTCAAATTCGTATTCATATTCATAGTAATATTTATCTTTATATATTTATATTTATATTTATATTTATTAATACCTATATCTATATCTATATCTATATCTATTCATATTCAAATTCGTATTCATATTCACATTCATATTCATCTTTATATATTTATATTTATATTTATATTTATATTTATATTTATATCTATATCTATATTTATATCTATATCTATATTTATATCTATATTGTTTTCATTTTATATTTTTTATTTCTATTTTTATATAAAATTTCCACATAAATTTCTCCATCACAGAAGGGGATGGAGGAATCCAGGAGTCACTGAATCAGATCCATATATAACTTATTTTTCTTTCCACCCTTATTTGCATCTCCAGGGACTGGACAGCAATTATTCCTAAAGCAAAAAATCACACAAAAACTGAAACAAACTTAGAAGATTTCCAGAACCTCCAGGCTATTATTTTTTAGCATTTATGCCATGTTTCAGTTGTGCACATCCCAGTTTCAATGCCTTGCCAGGGAAAATAATCATGAATAATTACATGGGGTGACTGAACAACCCATTCACCTCCCTAATCTGAGACTTGGATCAGCTGGGAACAAAGAATTTGCTAATCCCACAATTTCCCTTCCAGACAAATTACTTACATTTAAAAATCAAAAGGGTGTGGGGAGAATTTCTCTCTCTACATCAAATGCATCCTTTAAAAAGTCTCAATACACAAAAAAAAACCTCCTTCCAGCTTTTAACCTGTCCTGTGTGACAATATTTGGGAAAATCCAAATGGAACCAGTCCGTGCCCAGGGCTCTGGACTGAGCCAAGCCCCAGCTCTTGAATTTTGGAAATTTTGGAATTTTTCATGGCGTTTTCCTTCTTTGTGTGTCAGTTTTACTCACAGAAATCACACGAGGGGTGGCTGTGGCAGATGTTAACGCCTTTTCTCCTGAAATCAGCCATTTACCCACATTCCCAAAGAAAGAATTTGGGCCACTGTGTTTATCAGTAAAGCCTGGGGGCAACCGCCACACTCATTTTATAGAGCAGTTCATGATGTGAAGATGCTGGAAGATTTAAATATATTTGGCTATTAAGGAAGATTTTGCAGGGAGGGAAAAGCAGCATCTGCCTGGATCCACTTCACCTACGTGTCTGGAATCCACAGGCAGAGACGTTATTTGGTGGAAACATCACATAAAATCTTCTCAGACAGACATTTGCAGTCATCTTACGTGCCACGGCTGCCCCTGCTCCCCTCTCCACGTGCCTGGGTGTGTGTGTGGAAGGAAATTTCCACTCACAGCTTGTGCTGGTGCCCATTTTTGCAGGTGCTGGCAGGTTCAGAACCTCTCCTGTGCCAGCTCCAGCTCCAGAGGACGGGGAGCAGAGGACACATTTTCACCAGGCAGAAATTTCACGAGCTCCGGTGCTCGCCCAACCGCGGAGTTGGTGTTGGTCGAGCTCCAAAAGCAGGACTTAAAACACTTCATAACAGAGAGGATGGAATAAAATTAATCTTCTGTAGTCCTGTCTAACTAGTTTAGCATGGAATTAAGGGAAGAGGCAGAGGCTGGCTGGCTGTGGGAAGCGGGAATGCTGGCGAGGCTGGCCGGAGGGATGTGTGATGTGTGCAGGCTCGCTGATGTGATGCTCTCTCCCGGCAGGGGTGATCGCCCTGTTCTGCAGACAGTACGATATCATCAAAGATAACGAGCCCAACAACAGCAAGGAGAAAGCCAAGAGCGCCTCGGAGAACAGCACACCCGAGCATCAGGGCGGGGGCCTCCTGCGGAGCAAGGTGAGTGTCCGCAACCGATTTGTGCTAAATTCAACCCAAAAAAGGCTCTGTTAAAAAATCCTCCCCCACCTCCAGAGCTGGGCTGAGGGATGGGAACACCCTCCACACCCACGGCTCTGCTGCTCAGGAAGGCAGAGCTTCACTCCCACCCCCTGGATCCTGCGTGGCCGAGAGAAATCAGGTTTCAAGCCACGTTTCTGGATGAGCTGAGCATCTCTGGAGGGGAAAAAAAAAATGAGTTCCTTGGGTCCTCCCACAGCAGCACGAGGCAAAGAGGACACTGGTCCTGTAATTAACTGGAGAGTTAATCAGCAGGAGCAAAGATGGTAACACCATGTCGAAGTGTGAATAGGTCAAGCCTTTAATTTATCCCAACTTATTTCAATTCATTTAAGTTCCTCGTGTTTCTGTTCACATCCCCACCGTATTTATTTAGTATTTTAAATAGTTCAGTGATTTATGATGGTTCAGAAGCAGTGATGAACCCTACAAGCCTAAAACCTCAACTCTGACCCTTCTTCATCATCATGAAGGGATGGGAAGGAGAATTTTCACAAAACACGACCTGCAGACTGCACTGAGCTCTGAGGTGATTTTCCCCCTATTATACATCCGGTTTTCCTTTGTTTTCCCTCCTAGTTTCCAAAAAACAAGCCCTCAGTGAACATCATTGAAGCATGACAGCCTGACAGCTGAGAGATGGACTCCATCCCTCATTCCCACTCTGAGCCGTGATGACTGGGGAGGTCAAACATTGTCGGGGCGATTTGCAAAACAAGACCTCGTGATTGTCACTCGCTGGCATCCACCTCCTCATCCGTGTTCTGCAAAGCATCTGGCCAGGAAGGGAAATCCTGCAAAAAATAAAATAAAAAACAAAACAAAACAAACCCAAACAAAGAGGATGGAGAAGAATCAGTGATGCTGGAGTGATCCGTGAATCACCTGGCTTGGAGCAATGTCTTCCACGCTCCTTTCTACCCTCACGCTCCATCTTCTGGGACAGTTTTCCTGTTTTTTTGGGAATGCACAAGGTTTTGTTGTGTCTTTCTCTGGCCTCACTGTCACTCCATGCCGGCAGTATTCCCAGGCATCAGGCACATCCCTCTCTGAGCAGGAAGCTCATGGCAAACACCACGGAGAAGCCAAATTTTGGCTGCTGGGTGCTCGGGCCTCGCTTCGTTCATTGATGTGTGTCGTGTAACACGTCTTGCAGGTGGGTTTTTCAAACAAACAAACAAAAAAGGCATCCCCCAGTTTCCATTCCCACCAGGAGAACTTCCCCAGCTGTTCTCCAGCCAGGCTGCAGCACGTTCTCCACTGCTGCTGTCTCTCCTCTCTCTCACACTGGTGCTCTTCACCTCAGAAAAATCGGGGAACACTGAGGCACAGCCCAACATGAGGGGACACCAGAAGCTGTTATTTAGCTTCCAGGATAATTTCAACCATTTTCTGTGTGGTATTTTCAGCTGGGCCTGAGTCCACCACCAATGGCATAAAAGGTCCATAAAAATGTAGCCAGTCAGCAAAAAAAAAAACAAAGAAAAAGACAAAATACCTGATGATACCGGTTGCTATGCAAGGTCTCCAGGGGCAAGAGCTGTTTATTGTGGAAGGCTCTGGCCTGAGGGGCATTTTTTTGAGGGCTTAAGTTCTTAAAAAGCTTCTTTTAGTAAAGTTTCTGTGTGGGAAGGGCTGGTTTTCCTTACACGTCCTTGCCTGTGCTGTTCTCCTGAGGTTGGAATGGCAGGAGTCTGCTGGAGACAGCCCTTCCCAAAAAGGATGAGGATCTCTCTCTTAGGAAATGCTGGATGTTTGGAAGTTGACAGGATCCCTGGGGATTGCTGGTGCTCTGGATAGCTGGGAGATGCAGGACCATGACATGAAAAAAGATTTATTCTTTGTAGTGTGCCATGGGGTATCTGTATTTATTTAATTCCTCCACAAGACCACTCCATATGCACTTAGGGGATGAGGCAGGATCCGAATTGTTTCCGTCACACTCCAAGAGAGGCTGGTCTGAGGGAAGGTTTGGAGCTTGTCACAACAAACCTGCACTCAGAGGAGCCTGGGCTGGGAATCTCTGCAAAGAACCAGGCTGGCAGTGAGGAGCTGCCATCTCTCCAATTCCCCTGCCACCAGCTTTTCCCAAAGAGCTGGTTTGGGAGAAAAGCACTGGGAATTTCTCCTGCAGAAGTGCTGGTTCCAGCCAGGCCAACCCCAAAGGTGTCTCCAGGATCCTTTGCCTGAACATACTTTTCCATCACCAAGAAGGAGAGGTCACCACCTCTGATACAGACAGAGCAATAAACATTTTATAATGTACAATAAAAGATTAAAGGCATCTCTTGTGTCCTTGTAATGCCTGAATTGAATTATTTCATATTCACCCTCTTTCAGCAGCACACACACCCTAACACTGAGGGACTTCATATTTCCCAGACCTAAAACCTAAACACACCTATAACCTAAAATATTTTCTCAGTGTCTGGGTGGAGAAAACTCAGGGAGGTTCAGAGTTGGTTCTGGCTGCAGGACAACAAAAAAAACTCGCACCATAAATAGCACCCCAGCCCTACCTAGCAAAATTCTTCAGCCACGTCTGTTATCTCCCAAGGAAGAAATAGCACTTGGAATCCACAGCCCGACAAAGGGAGATTTAGGACAGATGGTACAGCATGTGCAAAACGATAAGGGAGATGCTCTCTCCTAATCCTGGAGCAGACAGCCGAGCAAGCAGCCCTCAGAGAGCTGCTCCAGCGGAAATCCAGCCTGGTAATTTGGCAGGTTGGGGGGTTGTGTGGCTGTTTTTAAAGCCAGTTGTTCCTCCTGGGAATTCAGACCATATCCCTTTTCTTTTCCCCACAGTTGTTGTTTCCTAGGGACAGATTGAAGCTATTTCTTTCCTGACAGAGATGTGATCACTCCTTTGGTAGATCAGAATTAAAGTGTCAGTGTGGGGCAGAGTTCAATATTCACATGTGGCAGGAGATGCCAGGGTTATTTTGATAACCTGCATTTGATAACCCAGAACTGCAGGCTTGCAGAGTAAAGAAATGTTGTTTGTGAGGAGAAACAAATGTGGGCTGGCAGAGTTCAGCTCAGACAGGGGCTCCAAAACACTCAGTTCAAGTGATTCCCTTCAAGGAAATTTTTTAGGCACTCTGAATTGAAGTGGTGGAGTAAATCCACACTTTAGGAAAGGGTTATAGGAGAAGAAAGTTACTTAAAATGCTGCTGTTGTGAGGGTCATAAACACCAAAGCTTTAACTGCTGTCTGGGTATTAAATTCCACCGTAACCCATGAGAGTCAGCAATGTGTGAGTTCAATCCTAAACCCATCTTTAGAACAGAGACCTCGCTCCCATCAGCAGCTGCCAAAAGATACTTCTGAGGTGTTTTACAGTCAACAAAGGCAAGACATCAAGCAAAAATAAACCCAAGGCACACTGAGGGAAGTCATGCTGGGCCACAGCACAGCACACCCTCCAGACCACCCACGTCCCCCCACGTGTTTTCGCCCTGGCTGCTGATTTTGACTCATTGTTGGAAGCGGGAGCTGCGAAAGGGAGGTTTCAATAAATACTAAAAAGCAGCAAGAGGGAGTGGGCTGCTGTGCCAGGGATCCCAGAGAGGCTGATCTCCTGCTGATCTCTGAAAGCAAAGCCAGCCCAGCTGGCTCGGGAAGAATCCCATTAATTTCCAAGAACCGAGATTTGGGACACAATAGGAGCAGGGAGCTGCAAACAAAACCCTTCGCCAGCACAGCCAGGGCGTGTTTGGAGTTAAGCACCGCTCTCCTTCTTCCTTTCCCAGCACTGTAATATTATGCCTACAAGTACAATTTAACCAATAGATTCCTCCCCCACGAGTTTAGCAAAGAGGAGCCGCGGGAGGAAGTGTGGAGCAAACAATCCTGCACAGCGTGTCCTTCCAACTCACAACACAGCCCCAGCCACTTGTCACCCCCTCCCCCGGGCCACCAGGCACCGGCACAGGCTCGGTGCTCCGGGGAAAAAGGGAACACGAGGCATTTTTGATTCCCTGCCACTTCAATAGAAACCGAGGAGGAAACACCTACACGGAGGAAAAGTGTTAGCACAATCTCAGCTGGTAATGGAGATGCCAAGGGAGAGGAACAGGCTGCTGATGGCAGTGTTTGCCAAAGAAGAGAAAAGGTGACATCACTCCAAAGCCAATGTCACAGCTGCACATCCATTTTCCCCCAGCAAAACACGGCACCTCGGCGAGGCCTGCGCTTCCCGAGGAGAGAGCTGAAGATGACACCATATGTTCCACCAAATGTAATTTCCCCCAGATTTGCAGCCAAAAAAAAAAAAAAAAAAATAATAAAAAAAAAAATAAAGCAGCTTTTTAACGACGTGTAATGAGCTATTACAGCCTAGACTGGAAGCAGAGCTGACCAAATTCAATCAGCTTTTGTTAAAAAGCTGCCCCATCAACATGCTTGTTATGCTAAAATATCTTGTGTTTCCACCACAAATCTGGCGTCTATTGAATTGTCTGCTGACCTCAGGCGTTAAAATGATGCTGTTCCCCCTTGGTGCTGCTGCAGCCCACACGTCTCGAGGAAAAAAAAAAAGGAGCTGGATTCTCCTTCAGCCTCAATTTTGGTTAAGTAAGTTCCAAATGAAGAATCTTCATTATTAGTGACAGAGCCGGGGAAGGCACAGCTTGAATTTCAGATTCCCAGATGGAGGCAGCAAAGCTGGCAGCCAGAAAAAAAAACCTCTTTTTCTTTGGAATCTGGACACGCTGGATGCAGAGCCCCACAATGCCATTTGACACTTTGCAGCATCATTGTCCTTTTGAATTCATAAAACCCCCCACCTTTAATGCCACCAACTGCTAAATTAAACATATTTATACCATCCAGACCTGTTCTGCACCTAAATATCCTCTAAAACCAAAAGGAGATTGTTGGCTTCCACTATTTCCAGTTTCAGGATGCAATTTCTTCCTCCTTACAGGGAAGAGCTGGTTAGTTTTTGAGAGGAAGGCAGAAAAAAATCCCACACAGTGGTTTTATTTCAGTCTCATTGTTTTCCAGCTGGCTGCAATACATTGATGAACGCTATTAAATTTTTAATTGTGAGGCATTTTATCAGAGCTCACGCGGGGCTTGCACAAAGCCAGTTTTATTTCAGTTTTTATTGATATCGCTGCGTTCTACTACAGCAAAAATCATCAGCAGGGCCCTTGGCTGCTCTCTAACAGCAAACACACAGCAAAACACTGTCCTTCCATGAAGGTTTAATCCACAATCCCTCCCTCCTCTCTCCACCATTCAAATGTGAACCATTTGCAATGTCAAAGAGGGAAATTTGCAGCACTAAAGCTGCCCAGAAGCCTAAATCCTTCCCAAAGGGCAGAGCAGCTTCATGGCAGATTTTTACACTCCCAAAGAACACAAACCCCTTCCTAGAGACACCTTCAGCACCTCCCTGGCAGGGTCAGGAGCTGCCTGCTGAGAATTTCCACCCCTGGAAGTGTCTGGGGCAAGGTTGGACAGGTATTGGAGCAATCTGGGATAAAAGAAGGTGTCCCTGCCCTGACTGAGATGATCTGAATGATCTTTATGTCCCTTTCAACCCAAACCATCCTGGGATTCCACGGATATCAGGTGAAATTATCCCCAGACCACAGGTAAATGATTCCTTTTTCAAAGAACTTGATTTGTGAGGTTCACTGGTTTAAAAGCCATCAACCACCATGTGCTGAAGCTCTCACGTGCTTCCAAGGGATTTCTCTTTCTCCCTCGATGCAAAGCTCTCTGTAAATAAAATTTACAGAAGTAAATTCTGTACAAAATTAAAACACCTGAGAGGTTCTGGAGCTGACATTGGCCATGCCTGAGTCCTGCTTGGACAACCCAGCCCCAAAAGTGCTGTCCATGGGTTCCTTCCTGCCTGGATTCTGTCAGATCTGGGAGTTTGTGCAGTCAGGCTCTGCTCCAAGCTTCACTGCTGATCCTTTGGACAAATAACTTCCATTCTCCCTGTCTCAGCCACTGCACGTTCAGGGCAGAGAGAAACTTTGCCTGTTTTCCAAAGTCCTGTCCCACTCTGGGTGCCACAGAATAAAATCTATGAACCACAAGGCTAAAAAAAGTCAGTACTGAGCCAAATTTTTGATTTCTTTAAGATCACACGAGCCAAAAGCATCTCCAAAAATAGTCAGATTGCAATGATAAAAATATGAGATGATTTTCTGCCTGAATAAACTTAATTTGCACTCCAAAATTCCACCTATAAATACCTAAAGGAGTCACAAGGCCCTGCTGGCACCCCTGGGAAGAACATTGAGAATATCAACCTATCCACCTCCAACTCATTTGGAGTTGCTCAGTAGCACAGGAAAGAAGAAAATGACATCTAAAAGCTGCAAAATATTTATAAACTCTGGTGCAAATCTCATGCTTTTGCAGAAGAAGTTACAAATGAAACTTAAAGCCACTGAAAACCAGACCAATTAACACCTCTAAATGCAGAACAAGAACCAGCACAGCCCCTCAGCAGCAAAATGCAATGAATAAACACTGCAAGTGTTCAGGAATTCTCTGGAAATCAGAGTGTTTGGCCAAATTCTTGCTCACCCACTGGATATGGGTTGGAATTTGGGGAATTTCTGCAATAAAAGTCAACCAAAAAGTTAAAACAAACACGAGAGGAGCTTTTGGATGAGGCTGGAGCAGCAGAATCTCTTGAAAACAAATCTCTGTTTCCTTGGTGCTCGCAGCTGGTACCTGATTTTCTTGGTAGGAGGTTTTCAAAGTCAAACCACATCCTAAGAAGGCACCTTGAGAAGTGAAAACATCAAAGTTCCTTTCAGGAATTCTGCCTGCTGCTTCATTACCTTCTTTGCAAGGCTCCTTCTCCCTGGCCCACCACAAAGGCTGAAGGTTCAACTTCAAACAAAAAGGAAATTTCCCTCACAAAATGCTTCACCCACCTCAGATCCCCTCATTTGCATGTTCTGAAATAGCAAGACAAAACCCCACAAACTTTAGGCAGCCTCAGAAAAGCAAGATTAAAATCCAAACTACTTCAAGGGGTTTGGTTATCTGCAGGCCTCAGAGTGCTACAAAGCTTTGCCCCATCTATGTTTTGAAAAAAAACAACTTTGCTGCTTTATTTTGATTTTATTTATGCACAGGGATGAGCTTAACTCAGGAAATCACATCTTTGAACTGCAAAACCATCTGGTTTTCAAAGCAAATTCCAACCATGGGGGTCACTCCTGCAAAACCACTGTGCAAACATCTGGTTTGGAGCAGGAACATTTGCCTGGCACTGGGCTGTCACCTCTCACAGCACAGAGAGTTTTCTTTTCACTGCTCAGCAAGAACAGGCAGTGACCAGAAGGGCTCCAGCCAAAGCAGCTTGATCTGGATTCCACTCAGAGCTCAGGGAAAGGCAAATTCCCTGGAATTCTGCCCTTCCCAGGGGCTCCCAGCCCAGCACAGAGTGTGTCCTTGCCCAGTCCAAACTCCAGGGTTTTTCCATCCTGCAGTCATGTGAAGGATGTGAATCACAGCTCCTTCCCAGGGAACACGGTGTCTCCCCAGCAATCCCAGGTCTCCTTCAGAAACTGCACAATCAGCCCCTATTTACCCAAAGGAACAACTTCTTGCCAAAAACTGATAATTCTAGGAGGGATTTTTAGAAGTTTTTCTTGAGAAAAGGGTGGTTTGGGAGGAAGGGAGGCTCTCCAAGGCAAACTCTCACCATACACAGCAGTTCCCATTGCCTGCAATAAGTGTAGAAGAAATCACGACATTTTTAAAGATTTTGAGCCTTCCTACATCTCAGTTCCTTCCCTTGGCCTTCTGAGTCAGAGGTGAAACGGGTCATAAAAATAGAAGGAACATTTCCTACTGCCAGAGGTGCACTTTTCACCCCTGAGGAGAGACAAGGACTTGGACCAGCTCTCACCATGACTCACTCCAGGAAAAGATTGGAAATCCTCTCCAAGAGGGGAAGTCCCAGGGGCAGATGAATCCCACCAGATATTTGGAGGAATTTATCCCAGTGCCTCAGCATCCACCCCAGGGCTCAGAGGTCTTTTGGCCTGAGGAAAAGGGGCTGGATAATCTCAGCTGCCATGAAACAGCGCTTAAAACCTTTGGAGTTCTTTCCCCTTGGGCACATCCTCATTCCTTCCACAACAGTCAAGACCAAACTACAGATTTGGGATGAGGTTTTCAGCCAGTTCCACTCAGTTACAAACCAGGAGCTCTGATTATTTCAGCTTTGCCCCTGGACCAGGAGTATCACACTCTGAACCCCAGGTAACTTCTCACTCCCCTCACCATAAACTTAGAAATCCGTTTTATCAATTCCCATCCCACATCTCTTGAAATTTAGGGTTTGGAGGTGGATTTCATTTGCTTTGAAGTGAAATCTCCCTCCTGAGCTCAGCCACTAAATGGAATTCTTCATTTATGTCAGCAGAGCCCCAGTCCTGCACCTTCCCTGCCTGCCCTCCATCCAAGCAAAATTAATTTGGGCAGGTAAAAACTGCTTCAAGATTAAGGTTTTTTTTCTTCCCCTCAACCAGCTCAGCATCAATCAAGAGACCAGAGTCTTTCATCACAGAGTCTGCTAGCAAAGAGTTCATTTGTATTTCACAGATTTGTTTCTCCATCTGTTCCTGACACTGCTCTCCCTTTCCACCACCTTAAACATACTGGGTTTTTTTTTAAGATATTGATCTTTGTTATTACAGTAAAACCAGATGGTTTGTGCCTCTTTATAACGTATTTCCTCCTCCTGTCCCTTTGATGCCAAGGAAATAATTTATCAGGTTCCTGCCAGGTTGGGAGAAGTCTGATAAAATTTTTAAAAGCATCAAAAACCTCTAGCAAGCACACCAAGCCTCAAGGAGAGCTCCTGATGGAGTCCTGGTAGGTAAAAAAAAAAATGGATGGAGGTCAGACAGGAGCCAGCTCAGCTTCCCAGAGGTGCCTGGAGCAGTGGAAGGTTCCCCTGCTCATGGCAGGGGGTAGAACAGGACAATCTTTAAGGTCCCTTCCAACCCACTCTGTGATTCTGCTCCAAATTACACAGTTTTAGGAGCCTCATTATTTGTGTAGCTGATCCAGCCCCAGAATTGCCAAGGAGGATCTCATCAGGAAGGAAATAATTCCATTTACTGCTGGATAAAGGGCAATAACAAAGTGCAAACACTGACAAATGGTCAGCTGGCAGAAATCTTGTGTGGTCAATTATCAGCCCCCCATTGCCAAGCAGATGCTCAAATCACAGCTCATTTTTACATCTGCTCCAGCACAGCCTCACCAGCATTTAAATTCTTAGGGGAAGCTGCAAATAAATGAATATATTAGGATTTAATAGCATCTAGAAAGCAGAATGAGAGGAAGCACAAGTAGAGCCATGGGGTTGGTCTCTCTACACAACAGAGATGGCTCAATGTGAGAAGTTTATCCTGAATATAAAAGGATTTTTTTTTACAGATAGTCAGTGTGACTTTAAGCACTCAATCACCCAGTGTAAGAATATATATGAGATATATGCAGATATAAAAGATATAGATATGAAAAATGGATTTTATATATATGGAAATTGTATTTATATATATGAAAGTTGTATTTCATGCAAGTGCAAGCCACTATGCAGACAAGGGAAAAGACAAAATCTCTCCTGTAGCCAGATTGGAATTCCCTCAGACAGCACAGCAGCAAGAGCCAGGATCCAAGGAAGAACAGACAGATTACGTAAAAGATGGGATAGCAAAGGAAACATTACCCTGAGACAAATGCCAGGAGATTTGCAACTCAAAACAGAGCTGAAGATTTGTAGCAGCAATATATTAGCTCCTGCTTCCCAGAAGGAATTCCCTGGCTGGCTCCAAACCTGCTGATTTTCCTTCATTAATTCCTTGGGATCACTCAGCATTTCCTATGCAAATGACACACCCTGGACACTGCTGCACATCCAGGTGCAGGGGGACAGCACACAGGACACTGCCAGCCCACCCAGGAGCTTTTCATCTGGGACAACTGGCAGAGCCCACGCTGTCTGTCGGGCTGAATTCCAAGCCTACAGCTATTTGGAATAAGAAAGGTTTGCACTAATAAGAAAATCAAATTGTGTGCATCACAGATAATGTTCTTCCCCAGCAAAAGAGAGCTCGATTTCACTTGTCAGCCTCGCTCATTTAGAGCTCCTGCCTGATTTTTTGTGACTCACAACATACGTCTTGCATTTTTAATTTGAAAGCAAGAGAAAACAGGCCATTTTAGCTTTCCCTGCATTACTTATGCTGGATTCATCCTCTGGAAGCAGCCCTGTGGCGATGCAGCTGTTCCTGCTGCCTGCCTAAGTGCAGGCTCCACACACACAACTGTCAGCTTCTTGTGCCTCGCAAGAAATGGCAATTATTGCACCCATGAACACTCAAAATAACCACAGGGAGCCGTGGCTGGAAGCTACTAGAATATTTTGCTTCTCAGAACATCCCAGTCCTACCCATCAGCTGCCACCCATGAGCTGAAATCCAAACCTGCTCTTTGCAACACCTTCCTTTCCACACCCCCGCAGTCGGTGGCTCTTGGATGGCACCACTGAGGCAACACAGAGAAGGTGTCAAAAATAAACCCAAATCTCAGCACTTGAGCTCAAGATTCCCCCAATCTGAATGCAAACCTCAGCACTTGAGCTCAAGATTCTCCCAGTCTGAATCTGAATCTCAGCACTTGAGTTCAAGATTCCCCCAATCTGAATCTCTGCACTTGAGCTCAAGATTCCCCCAATCTGAATCCAAATCTCAGCACTTGAGCTCAAGATTCCCCCAATCTGAATCTCAGCACTTGAGTTCAAGATTCCCTCAGTCTGAATCTCAGCACTTGAGCTCAAGATTCTCTCAGTCTGAATCCAAACCTCAGCACTTGAGCTCAAGATTCCCCCAGTCTGAATACGAATCTCAGCACTTAAGCTCAAGATTCCCTCAGTCTGAGTCCAAATCTCAGCACTTGAGCTCAAGATTCTCCCAGTCTGAATCTGAATCTCAGCACTTGAGCTCAAGATTCCCCCAGTCTGAGTCTGAATCTCAGCACTTGAGCTCAAGATTCCCCCAGTCTGAGTCTAAATCTCAGCAGCACTTGAGCTCAAGATTCCCTCAGTCTGAATCTGAATCTCAGCACTTAAGCTCAAGATTCCCTCAGTCTGAGTCCAAATCTCAGCACTTGAGCTCAAGATTCCCCCAGTCTGAGTCTGAATCTCAGCACTTAAGCTCAAGATTCCCTCAGTCTGAGTCCAAATCTCAGCACTTGAGCTCAAGATTCCCCCAGTCTGAGTCCAAATCTCAGTACTTGAGCTTAAGATTCTCCCAGTCTGAGTCCAAATCTCAGTACTTGAGCTCAAGATTCTCCCAGTGTGAGTCTAAATCTCAGCACTTGAGCTCAAGATTCCCCCAGTCTGAGTCTAAATCTCAGCAGCACTTGAGCTCAAGATTCCCCCAATCTGAATCTCAGCAGCACTTGAGCTCAAGATTCTCTCAGTCTGAATCTCAATCTCAGCACTTGAGCTCAAGATTCCCCCCGTCTGAGTCCAAATCTCAGCACTTGAGCTCAAGATTCCCCCAGTCTGAATCCAAACCTCAGCACTTGAGCTCAAGATTCCCCCAATCTGAATCTAAACCTCAGCAGCACTTGAGCTCAAGATTCCCCCAGTCTGAGTTCACAGGTTTCAGGGAGGTGGTGGAGTCCTAGAGGTGCCCAAGGAAGGACTGGAAGTGGCACTCAAGTGCTCTGGGCTGGTGATAAGGTGGGAACTTGATGTTATTGAAGGTCTTTCACAATTTTGATAATTCTGGGATAGCTGTGAACTGACATGACCAAGTTAATTCCCAACAGAACAAGCCAGAGCTCAGCCCTTCTTCTCCCAGGGAATACAAACCTGCTTTTGGAGCACCTCTGATTTTCCACACCCAACTCCCTTCACAATATTTCCCAGATATCTCTAAAACTCCTCTGACCCAACCCTGGAGCCAGGGGCTGATTCCTGTGCAGGAATTTTGTGCATGGCACTGCACAAGAGTGTCACAGGCACTCTTTATTCCCCTCTGAAAACAAACACACTCCAAACAGTGAATTCAAGTCCATCCAGCCAGCCAGAATATCAATTTTTCCCTCCCCACCAGACTCATCCCATCCCACCTGGGGGTTACCTGAGGTTATAACCACACTTCTCTTCACTTGGACTGCCACAGCCTGGAGAGAAACGTTTCTTTTGCTCAGGCTGTGCTTCTGAAATGCAGGTCCGTTGTTTTGGCCTTAAAAATAATAAATTGTGTTAATTCATTTTTAGATTATTTATCAAATTAGGTTACAGTTGACAGAGAGGGCAAAGAGCCCTGCAGAACTGTGGCAGACATCACATTCTTGTAGCACTGGGACTGAAAAAATAAAAATATTTATTTGAGTAAAGCTGCAAAGACCAAACACGCCGAGAGCTGAGGCTCCCAGCCGGTCACTGCCGTCGGGAGCTCTCCAAAGCGGCTTTTTCACACCACAGCAGCGTCCTGAACGCGGGGAAAAGCCCCGATGTGCCTCCTCCAGGAGCGGGGAAGAGCAGGAGCGACATCCCGAGCCGCTCTGCTGCTGCCACCTGCAGGGAACGGCTGCGGGCCATGAGGCACAAACATCCCCTGCAGACCCAAAAGTGCCCGAGCCACCTCCCTTCCCGTTCCCCGACATCCTCCCCCTTCTCACAGCATCGATGAACCAGCTTTACGTTAATTAATATTTAAGGAGGAGGGAAGAAGCCATCCACAAAAATAATGTTTCTAAAAAAATTGCTAAGAGCTTCCTCTGTGCCTAAAAAACCTCAACAACTAACTAACCCTAAAATTTAACGACCTATTAAACCATTTAAAAACTAAACCTGCCTCTAAAAAAAGCCACATTTTAAAAACAAGCAAGCCCAAAAAATCTCACTAATTCTTATCCTAAAAATTAGATTCTAATTCTTATTCTTTTAATTCTATTAATAAAATTTTTCTTTATACCTTTTAATTTTTAAATCTATTTTACCCACCTCCTAATTCATATCTCACAACAACAAATCTAATAAATACACTAACAATTTTAACCAATACTAAACCCACTATTTAATATATTAACCAAAAAATTCAAATTAACAAACCAGAACCACTACAATCTTACAGGGTGAAATATTTATTGTTTCCCCACTATTTCAGTGCAGCTTAATTTAAAAATTTAACTTTTTAAAAATTTAAAAATAAAAATAAACAAAAGAACAAAGTGGGGGAGGAAACAGCTGGGATGATTTTCAAAGTGCAGATTTCCTAATAAATTACCTTTCTTCCTTCTCCTGTGGGACAGGAATTACTTTGCCACTTTTCTTCCCACTGGGTGGCTCTTCCTGCCCAGTCTGGCCTACAGCTGTGTCACTTAACTGGAAAGGGAAGGGAAAAGGGGATTAATGTGTAATAAAATTTTTCCATGTAAGTTTTGCTTATAGATTTATACAAAAACCCACTTGAAAAACCTCCCCCATATAAACACAACACTTGTGTGCACATGGACAAACCCAAAGTGATGTGATTAAAAACATTCAAATTACAAGAATGAAGATGTGAGTTTACTTTAGTGCTGCCTGCTGGCTGCTCAGCTCCTGTGGATTCCCCTTCAGCATCCTTTGGCAAGCCTGATTTCCTTGAGGAACAGCTCGTTGTTGCTTTGGGAAGTTCTTTTTTTGGTGGCAACAATGATGCTGGACTCTCATCCCCTGTGCCCTGGCCACTGGGAAGGTTGAATGAGGGCACAGATCTTCCCAGGCAATCCTGATCCACGCTTTCCCGGCCTTTAGACATCACCCTCTCTGTGGATTTTTCAGGACTGCAGCTCCCAGCAGCTGTGGAATATCCCAAACAATCATCTATCATTGCATCCAAAGTTTCTCTTTCCAGGTTGTTTTCCTCCAGAGCCTCACCAGCGCAGGCGGCAGCGAACGGGCTCAGGCTCAGCAGCTCCTGCAGGTCCAGGTCCAGCTCCACCTGCAGCTGGGACCCATCCAGGGCAGCACTGCCACCCAAAAAGCCAGGATCACACCCAGAGCTGTCTGAGGGATGCTCCTGGGGTTCCTCTGGCTCTTCTGTGACCTCTGAGGCTGCCTCACTGACCAATGTCCCTGTGGTGCAGTCGCTGCTCTCTGTTTTGTCGCTCTCTCCGCTCACACTTTGGCTCAGGTGGCTTTCACCAGCGAGGTGCTGCTGCTCAGCTTCCATGGAATCATCTGCCAAGATTTCCTGGATCTCTTCCTCGGTGTAATCAAAGGGAGAATTCCCTTTCTCACTGCCTGACAGCTCCAGCAAGGAATCATCCAGCTCGCTGTCGTCGAAACACCCGCTGATGTCCAGGGAAATGGCCACGTCGTCATATTTGGGCACAGAAAAACTGGCACCAAACTCATCCTGGGCACTCTCCTCCAGGAAAAGGGAGCAGCCAGAGGTTGGGGAAGGGAAGAGAGGATTCCCTGCTGGGTCTGGAGTGCTGCAGCCACGCCTCAGCACACAAGCTTTCTTAGCTGACTGCAGGGCCTGCACCTGCACTGCGGAATCCGACAGCCTCTTAGCCCTGGGGAGTGGGTCCTGTCTGAATTCCTGGCAGAGCCCAGGGGAAGCAGGGGAACTGTCTCCCATGGCTCTGTGGCTTCCTGGAACTCTGCTCCCAGTTCTAGAGGCTCATCAGCTGCTGCTGGCCTTTGGTCAGCTCTTCCAGAGGAATCAGCAGGAGTCAGCTCCAACCTGCCAGCAAAAGTGACATCCTCAGTAAAGGAGCTCAGCTGTACCCCCAAAATGCTGGAATTTCACAGGGAAGGCAAAACCACCATAATTTGATCTTGTTCTCTTGTTTTAGGTCCCAACAAATCCTTCATCCCTGAGAGCTCCCTCAAGCAACACCAGGGGAAATCCCAATGATTGGAAACCCCCTCTCCTCCCAAACTGCTGCCAGTCCCTCACAGCAGACCCCAGGGATCCCAAATTACAGCCTTAAACTGCAAAACACTCCAGAGACATTAAATAAAACCTTCAAGTGTCTCAACCCCCACCTTTGCCCTTCAGAGATAAACAAACAAATTATAAAAAAATCTTTTTTGGGGTTGAGAAAAAGTGAGCAAAGGAAGAGGAGCCCTGTCAGGGTATTAGTCACTGAGACACTCACACAAAAACCTCGTTGTAATCCAAGATCACCAGATAAAGAACCTTCCTGTGAAACTCAATAGCTCCAAAGTATTCACAAACAAACCCTGTTTTTTCCTGGAGTGAGGACTCATCCCAAAAGGAATCTTTGGACCTGAAAGCCCTGCACTTGACTCTCACCCAGCAGGGGAATTTGGACAAAGGCAAGGTATTTCCTGTCCTCTTTGAGCAAGGATTTAAAGGAATGTATTTTGTCTTTCCGTTGCTTTGATTACTGTTTAAAAAAAGGGTTACACACTCCAGGAATGAAACCTGGGAAATTCTGCCTAAATAATGAAAATGGACACTTTCAGAATTGTGCTAGGGAAAAAAAAACACCTCAGGAACCAGCTGTGTGTGCACAAAACCCACACAAAACACGACTGGATTTAGTCCCATGCAGTGTGACAGTCTGATAATTCGGCTCCTAACCATGGAACCTGTGAATGGTTTGGGTTGGAAGGGATGTAAAGCTCATCCAGTGCCATCCCCTGCCAGGGCAGGGACACTTCTCACCAGCCCAGCTTGATCCAACCTGGCCTTGGACACTTCCAGGGATGGAGCAGCCGCAGATTCCCTGGAAAACCCGTGCCAGGGCCTCACCACCCTCACAGGGAGGATTTTTTTCCCAATATCCCATCTCCCTCTGGCAGCGGGAAGCCATTCCTCCCTGTCCTGTCTCTCCAGGCCCTGGTCCCAAATCCCTTTCCAGCCCCTTTAGGCACTAAAAACCTGCAATTGTGTCACTCTGGAGCCTTTCTCTCTCTACATAAAAACCTCAGGAAGCGGCAAGGCCCCTCTCGCCCCTCACCGAGGGCGTTGAAGCAACCACGGCCCCCGCCTCTCTCCATCAGGGACCCGCCCGTCCCTCAGCGGGCACCGCCCAACCGGCGCCTCAACGGCACCGCCCCAAGGCGGGGCCAACCCGCCCCGCCCCTGCTCCGCCTCCCGGCCCACACCAACACGGGGAGCTCCCCGAATCCCGGGAAAAAAGGGGTAAACCCCCTCCCTAAATAAACGAGGAAAAAATTAAGTTTGGCTGAGACAAAGCAGCGGCCGCGGCCCGGCCGGGCCTGGCGAGAAGGGCGCTCACCCGCCGCCATCTTAACGGCGCCAAGGCCACACCCCCACAGGCGCGAGGCGCTCTCTGATTGGCGGAGCGCGGGCTCCTCGCCGTGAGAGGCGCTCTCTGATTGGTGGAGTGCGGGCTCCCTGCCATAAGAGGCGCTCTCTGATTGGCGGAGCGCGCCCCCTCACTCCCGCTTGTTGCATCGGCAGCTCGGCGCTCGGAAGGCCCAGGCGCGGCAGTCGAGCGCCGAGCGGGGCTGATGCAACCCGGGGCGGGTCGGTGGGACCGGGCCGGGGAACCGGGGGGGTTCGGGGGTACCGGGGGGTCCCGGGGCGCCGGTAACAGCGTGTCCTGCCTTGCAGCCGCCGCTATGGAGCCCGCGCCCGGCCCGCAAGAGAAGTATCAGCTCATCACGCGGAACCTGCAGGTACCGGGAGGCGGATGGGGCCGGGTCGGGGCTGGGCCGGGGGGAACGAGAGGGGACAGCTGGGCTGGATCTCAGGGACCAGCGGGGCTGGATCGGGGACGGGCGGAGGAGTGAGGCTGGGCGGGTTGATTGAGGCAGGATGGAGTCCAGATACCGGGGGAGTCGGGGCTGGATCGAGGGGATACGACAGGACTGGGGTCCGAGAAGGGGGAACGGGGCAGGATCAGGGCATGGGGAGGCCGGGGTGAGGAGCTCTGAGGCAGAGCAAGCTCCGGGGATAATCATCGGGACACACCGTGTGTGAAGCCCGGACACCCAGGAGGATTTGTCCTGCCCAGCCCTGTCAGTGCTGTGTGTTTTGGCCCCTGACAGGAGGTGCTGGGCGAGGACAAGCTCATGGCCATCCTGAAGGAGCGAGAGCTGAAGATTTACTGGGGGACCGCCACCACGGGCAAGCCTCACGTGGCGTATTTCGTGCCCATGTCCAAGATCGCAGATTTCCTGAAGGCTGGCTGTGAGGTGGGGCATTGTCACCGTGCTGGGTGGCAGCTGCAGTGAGCAGGGGCAGTTCCCCTCACCCAGGTGACACCGCCTGTCCCCTGTCCTAGGTGACAGTCCTCTTTGCCGACCTCCACGCTTACCTGGACAACATGAAGGCTCCCTGGGAGCTGCTGGAGCTGCGCACCCGTTACTACGAGCATGTCATCAAAGCCATGCTGGAGAGCATCGGGGTGCCCCTGGAAAAGCTCAAATTTGTCCGGGGCACTGATTACCAGCTCAGCAAGTGAGTCCTGGGACTGCTGATCCCAAGCTGTCACTCCAGGAGGTGCCTCCAGGCTTTGTCCCCTCTCAGTGTGGCCAGGAGCAGCTCTCAAAGGTGTCCCCATGGCCGGTGGTGATGGTGCTGTCCCTCCCACAGGGAGTACACGCTGGACGTGTACCGGCTGTCCTCCGTGGTGACACAGCACGACGCCAAGAAGGCAGGGGCAGAGGTGGTGAAGCAGGTGGAACATCCCTTGCTGAGTGGTTTGCTCTACCCAGGCCTGCAGGTGAGGCAGGTGTGGTGTCCAGGGAGGTGCTGGCAGCTGGGGTGTTTGGGGCTGAGTGGCAAGGTCGTTGTTGTCCACCCCAATGTCACACCTGGCGGTGGCACAAAGCCTGGCCTGAGCACAGAGCTGCTGTTCCAGCAAACAGTCTGGAATGTTCCCGTCCTCCCCTGGCTGGGAGTGCCCCAGGAGAGGCAGAGGGACAGGCCAGGACTGTTTTGGGTCTGGCCTCAAGGCTCTGTGTCTCCCCACAGGCGCTGGATGAGGAATATCTCAAGGTGGACGCACAATTTGGAGGGGTGGATCAGAGGAAGATCTTCACCTTCGCAGAGAAGGTCAGGAACTGGGGGATTTCTGCCAGACTGGGGCCTGAGGGAGGGCTTGGCCACTCCCAAATCCATTGGGAGAAGTGTGTGGGATTTTGGTTGACATCACAGCTCTCTGTGCTGCTGCTGCTCCCATGCTCTGTGCAGCCACACATCCCTGGCTGTGACTCTGCCCTTCCTGAATCCTGTTATCCCAGATCCCAAAGTTACTCGGAGCCAGGAGCAGACAGGGACTGTGAATTAAAGCTGAATGAGGTTTGTCTCTGACTTGCCTCCTTGTGTTTTCCCAGTACCTCCCTTCCCTGGGCTATGCCAAGCGCGTTCATTTGATGAACCCCATGGTTCCTGGGCTGACAGGCAGCAAAATGAGCTCGTCAGAAGAGGTTGGTCTGGGTCTGGCTGTGCTCAGGGGGCTCTGGGGGGACAGGTTGGTGGCTGGGGGCTGAGAGGGAACCAACCCAGGGAAGGTGAGCTCTCCCTCCCCACTCACACAGGGTTCTAAGAAGGTGCAGCACTCCAGCATGAGTTTCCTGGGCAAAAGCTTGGGTGTGAAGGGCTGAGGAAATCTCTTGCTGCAGGACTCCAAGATTGATCTTCTGGACCGCAAGGAGGACGTGAAGAAGAAGCTGAAGAAGGCTTTCTGTGAGCCAGGGAACGTGGAGAACAACGGTGTCCTCTCCTTCATCAAGCACGTCCTCTTCCCCCTCAAGTCAGGTGAGAGGCTCGCCGTGCTCAGGGGTGGGGGACAGGAGTGTGTCCCCTGGAACAAGGCTGCCCCTGAGTGCCACCTGCTCAGCCTCTGCTCTTGGGCAGAGTGGGGTGGGTGGTTCACCTGAGCCTTGAGTTAATCTGAGCTTTAAAACCTGTTTTGTCCTAGAGTTTGTGGTCCTGCGAGAGGAAAAATGGGGAGGAAACAAAACCTACACAGCCTACGAGGCCCTGGAGAAGGACTTTGCTGAGCAGGTGAGTGCTGGGAGAGGCTGAACCTTCTGCCTGAGGTTCCTGTGAGCAGTTTGGGAGCTCTGAGAGATGGAAATCTGCACTGGGAAGAGGTGTGGGGTGTGGCCTGTGATGTGGGATGCTCCTAGGCAGGAGAACCCAGGGGAGAGAGGATGAGTGAAGGGTGTGAGGTCAGGACAGCACCACATCAGCCACATCCTGGAGCAGAGCAGCACTTTAACCCTTCCCAGCTGTTCCCAGCAGAGGCTGGAGGCACAAGTGTCCAGAAACTTCTGATGTCCAAGGGGAATCAGGTCAAGGGTTTGGGATTCATGTTGCCACCTTGTTTGGTCTCCAGTTCCCACCCGTGACCTCAGACAGGAACATCTTTGTCCTGACACAGGTTGTGCACCCTGGAGACCTGAAGAACTCGGTGGAAGTAGCCCTGAACAAACTGCTTGACCCCATCAGAGAGAAATTCAACTGCCCAGAGCTGAAGAAGCTGAGCAGCGCTGCGTATCCCACCCCATCCAAAGCCAGTAAGGAGGGGCCCAGGGAAGTGGGGGCTTGGGAGCTCAGGGAAATGGGGCCCAGCCTTGCAGGGTTGAGTGGGACAGAGTCCCTCCAGGACCTGAGCTCAGAGAACAGTTCTGAAGCTCCAGACTCAAAAACAGCCTTGGAGAACATTGGGAAAGGTGAGGAAAGCCAGCACAGGAGGGACTCTGCTCTCTGGTGTAGTGACAGGCATGGAATTCCCTGCAAGGAATTCCCTGCAAGGAATTCCCCCAGGGCCTGCATTTGGGGCTGAGCACCTCCCTGAGTTTGTGCTGAGTGTTGTGACCGTTCTGTTCACCCTGCAGAGCCTGGAGAGAAGGGCACCAAGAACTCAGAGCCGGAGGACGTGGTCCCATCCCGGCTGGACATCCGTGTCGGCAAAGTGATCAGTGTGGAAAAGGTATGGGGAGAGGGGAGGAAACCTTCCCACATGGTGACATTTGGGGCGTGCCTGGGGGGGGAATGCCACCTTCTCTGCCACCCCATTGCCATCCCTGCTCCCCCTGGCAGCACCCAGATGCCGACAGCCTGTACGTGGAGAAGATTGATGTGGGCGAGGCCGAGCCCCGCACCGTGGTCAGCGGCCTGGTGCACTTTGTCCCCAAGGAGCAGCTCCAGGACAGGCTTGTGGTGCTGCTCTGCAACCTCAAACCCCAGAAGATGAGAGGGGTGGAGTCGCAGGGCATGGTGCTGTGTGCTTCCAGGTGAGGGACAGAGGGGACCCTGGGGCTGGAGCCTCCCTCAGGGTGGTGAGGGGCAGCTGGGCAGCACTCTGGGGTGACTCTGGTGTCTCCACACCTCTCCATAGCGTGGGGGAGCCCCGTCAAGTGGAGCCCCTGGACCCCCCAGCCGGGTGCTGCGCCGGGGAGCGCGTCTACGTGGAGGGCTACGAGGGTGGGGAGCCCGACGAGGAGCTCAAGCCCAAGAAAAAGGTCTTTGAGAAGCTACAGGTGAGGACTGGGAAGGGCTGGGAGTGGCTGGAGTTCCATCCAGCAGGGCCACACCATCTCCACCTCTGGGTGACCTCAAATGGGCTGTTGGGCCCCTCGGTGTTACTGGCAGCAGAGGTGTGAGATGAACCTTCCCAGGGCTCAGCCTGACTCCCTGTTCTGCTCCCCAGGCCGATTTCCGCATCTCTGAGGATTGTGTCGCGCAGTGGAAGCAGAGAAACTTCCTGACCAAGCTGGGGACAGTCTCCTGTAAAAGCCTGAAGGGTGGCAGCATCAGCTAACAAGTGCCAGGGCTGCTCTGGTGCCTCCTGCCTGACTCCTGCACCTCAGCCAGGCTCCTTCCAGTCATCTCCCACCAGTGCCCCGAGTCAGGGGCTCGGCCCTGGGGGCTCAGGGACTGAACTCTCACCCCAGGAGCTGCCTCCAGCATCCCCCCGGGCCTGGGCTGTGCCAGCGCTGGGGACTGGAGGTGCCACCACGCCCGAGGGACCCATGTGACTCATGCCCATAGCCTGGGGCCACAGCTGGCTCCCAGCTGTGCCATGGTGCCCGCTGGGGTGGCACGTGTGGGTGCTGTGGTGAGGGTAGAAGGGAAAAGCTGCTTCTCCAACCTTGTGTTGCTGCTACCAGAGCTGGGGACAGCCCGTCCCCTGCTCCACCCCCAGCGCTGTGGCCACTGGTGCCAGGAGCCCAGGCAGCACCTGTGGGGCTGCCCTGAGCCCATGGGGGCTGTGGGCCTTAAACACTGACTCGGGAACCATCTGTCTGTCATAAACCCAATAAAATGTCGAGCTGACTGCACGTGGCTGTGCCCATCTGTCCAGGGGAGCTGGCAGCCAGCCCTGCCCCGGAGTTTTACTGGGCAGTGCTGTTGGGAGCCAGCCAAAGGGTGTCCCTGGAGCTCAGCACCACCCAGAAGGGACCTGCAACCATCAACCAGGAAGAACAGGAGGCAGCAAGCTTCGGTCATCATTTTTACCAGCCAGGTACAGAGCTCTGAGCAGCTACTCGGCGGCAGAAGGTCGGTTGTTTTTGGTTTGGTTCGGTTTGGTTTGGTTTGGTTGGGTTTGTTTTGTTTGGTTTTCGTTTTGTGGTTTTGTTTTTTGTTTTTTTTACAATCAAAGAAATCAAAATGTGACCCAAGTTTACAGAAACAGAATCAAGGCTCTACCCCAGAGCCCAGGGCCAGCTCAAGGGGCAGCCAGGTCCTTCCTCCTGCTGGGCAGTGGCAAGTGGCAAGCGGCCGGTGCTGACCACAAGCCCCTCTTGCCTTTCCATCAAGAGCCAAAGCCCCAATCCCTCCCATCCAGCACCTCCATCCACTCCTGTTCCTGTCTGCATCCCCCCAGGCACTGTCGTGGCCAAAGCCTTCTCATTCCCTTGTCCAAAGTGCTTCCATTCCTCGTGGGCCTGTCTGGCCGGCAGCAGTGGCCCCAGCTCCGCTGTCCTTGGCCCCCAAACTCCTCTGGGTGGGCTGCTCGGTTCCACACACCCAGACCAAGCATCAGCTTGGCAGGGAGGAGGTGCTGGCTCTGGGCACAGGCCTTGAGTCCAGTAAAAAAAAAGCAAAATAAAGCTGTAGTACTTAGGAAAGTGAAACCAACACCATTTTTGCATAAATATCATCAAGGCCGTGGAGGCTAAGGCTGTTTGCTTCCTGTATTAAGTTAGTTGCCAGTTCCACACTCGTCTGTTGACCTGCCCAGGTCCCTGAGAGATTTGGATTCCTGTCCGTGGGGGCTCCAGTCCTGCAGCGTCGTCCTTCAGGCCGTGTCTCCCCGCCCGTCTGCAAGGCAGGAGGGAAGAGCCCGTCAGCCACCCCGAATCCCAGCTTCCCCCAGCCCCACCAGGCTCTCTCCCTGCTCTTATTCCTTTTCATGCAAGTACATCAGTTTTTCAAACAGACATTTTGTGGTAAAGTCTGTTTTTGCTGAGCATCTTGATTGATTGATTGTTGTTTTGGGTTTGTTTTGTTTGTTTGTTTGCTTTTGTTTCCATTTAAGCATTGCTTGTGAAGGTTAATATAATTTTTTTTTGATTCACTTATGACTTTATTCTGAACTGCAAGCTAGCTGTAAAACGTGCAAAAACACAGAAAAGAAACTCTAACAAAACCTTTCCCCTGGCCTAAAGTTAGCCAGAAATTTGTAGATACGTGACAAAATGAAATCTAAACACATCCAAGGGCTCCTGAAACGGGGAAAAAACATTCCTTGCCCATCTTCAGTGATCACAGTTTCAGCTGAAACAATGAAAACCACTCAGGACATGACCAAAGCTGCTCCTCCAGCTTCTGGAGCTTTAAATAAAATCAAGCCCCAGTGCCTCCCTGCTGTAACAGCCCAGGAGCCGTGCTGGGTGTTCGTAACTTGGGAATTTATCACTTGGGAATGTCTAGCTCAGCATGCCGAGCATAAAGGGCTGAACCTCCAGCAGCATCATCCCGTGGCTCCCACCCCACGTACCTTGTGCAGGGAGGCTCTGAGCCGGCGGCTCCGTGGTGCTGCTGCCCTCTGTCCCCGCCAGCTCGCTCTTAGTCCTGCTCTCCTCCACCTTGGCATCCCCGTCCAGCACCGGGGAGCCCAACGCCTCTGCCCCCGCTGCCTTCGGGGAAGGAACCGGCCCCGAGCCAAGCGAAGGTTTCTTGGCTACTGGAGGGGGGATCTTGCCAGGTTTTCGCTGGGTTTGTGCCTTTCCGGGGCCCTGCGGGACAGCAGCAGGTGGGGCTGCCGAGCGCTGCCCCGAGAAATTCATCAGCTCGGCCACCAAGTTCCTCTTCAGGTCGGCCTGTGCCTCGGGGGACGACGTGGTTTCGATCACCAGCTTCCTGGAGCTCTTGGCGAAGATGAAGCTGGCGGTGGAGGCCGGCGATTTGTTCCTGGGGGACAGCTGCCCGTCCCCGGGGGGCGCCTCGGGGCCGGGCTGGGCCGCTCGGCCGCCCGGTGGCTTCTCCGCGGCCTCTCCGGAGGCCAAGGCGGCGGCCTTGAGGTGCACGGCGTGGTGGAGCTGGTTGGAAGGCACCGCGTCTTGGGCAGGAGGAGGAGGCGGCTGCCGTGTGGACAGGGACCGGCGGACGGGCTTCTGAGGGGCCGAACGCTCCCCGGCCCCGGCCCCGGCCCCGGCCGCAGGCTCCACGCTGACGGAGCGCAGCCGCACCATCTGCAGCAGCGAGGGGGTGACGATGGGCAGGCTGGCGTCCTCCTTGGCCACGGGACCGCTCTTGCTCCGTGACACCGGCTCCTTCTTGGCCTCTGCCCGGGGCCCGTTGGCCGCCTTCTTAAGGCTGATCTGGGGCGGCAGGGCCAGAGCCGAGGGCGGTGGGAGAGGCGGCGGCGGCGGCGGGGGCACGGAGGCCGCGGGGAGGGACCCAGCGGGACACGGAGGCTGTGGAGCCCCGGTGGGCGGCTCTTGCTGCCGAGATGGTGAAGAAGCAGCCCCCGGGATCGGTGTCGCCGCCTGCCCGTCCACCGGGGCCGAGATGGCATCGGGCAGGCTGGAGAGATAGGATTCATCCGGAGGGGGGAAGTCTGCCATGGACAGGTCGTGCTCCTCGGGGGTCGGCGGCGGTGGCGGGGGCCAGGCGGTGTCGGTGAGGGGCTCGCTGCTGCTCTGAGGGCTCCCCTCCACCTTCTTGGCCGGCGGGGGAGGCGGCTGGTAGGCAGGCGGCGGTGACGGCGGTGGGGACTTGGCCGAGGGCTCCTGGCCGGCAGTGCTGGGCGCTGGGGGGGTTTGTGAGGGCTGCAGAGGGCCGGAGGGGGCTGGACACTGCTGGGGCTTGGTGGGTGGAGGGGAGAAGGGAGCGGGAACTTTGGGGTGAGGCGGGATGATGAACCGGTCTGAGCGACCGGTCAGCGCCTCAGGGGGGGTCGGGTCCGAGGCTGAGGAGGAGATGGAGGTGAGGGAGGAGGACACTGAGAGCACAGGCGACTGCAGGGAGCAGACCCGGTCCGGCTTCTGGGGCTGAGACTTGCCCGGGGACACAGCTGGAGGTCCCAACCCCTTGGTGGGCAGTGTTGGGGTCCCGCTCTGGCTGGAGTAGCCGCTGGAAGGGGACATGGTGCGGTCAGACCCATCGGGGCAGCTCCACTTGGCCTGAACTTGGGGCTCCCTCAGCACCACCGTCACCCCGGGGCGGCCCCGCGAGGCCTCGGGGGAGCTGGTGCCAGCCAGGCTCTCAGAGCGGAGGCTGCTGGTCTCGCTCAGCGATGGAGAGAACACCTCATCCTCGCCCGTGGGGCTGAAGGGCTCGGCCCGCGGGGACCAGGGCGCGCTGCTCTCCCGCTGGGGCCGCCGGTCAGGCCTGGGGGGCAGCCCCAGCACCTTGGGCTCCCCATCAGCCTTCTGGTGCAGCGAGTAGGTCCTGCGGGGAGGGGCCGGGGGCTTCTTCATCTTCCTGAGGGAGACGCTGCGGGCGGAGGAGCGCTCGCTGGCCAGGCTGGCCGTGTCCGAGCCGTCTGCCTGGCTGCTCGTGCTGTACGCAGGGGACGCACGGCCGCTGCCCACGCCCAGGAGCCCGGGGGCCGCAGGGGTGAGGCCGGCAGTGGGCTTGGAGCAGGAGCTGGCAAAGCTGGTGGAGCTGTAGATGCTGATTTGGTCGGTGTCAGAGCGAGCCGCCGCGTCCGCCTCACCGTGCGGCCCCGCCTCGGGCTGCCGGTGGTCGCAGCCGCCCTGGGAGGAGATGGTGGAGCTGTTGGAGACGATGGTCTCCGTGGACTGAGAGTGGCTCCAGTTGTCGCTGGAGGAGGAGGGCTCGCGGCTGCGGGCGCTGCGCTCCGAGAAGCGGGACAGGGAGCGCACCGAGGCCGGGCTGGACGAAACCAGGCTGCAGCGGCTCAGCGTCCGCACGCTGCTCCTCGTCAGGGCCACCACGTCCACCATGGGCGGCAGGATGGCGTTGGGGATGATCTTGGACATGTAGGTGCCCTGGGGCGAGATGGACATGACGGGGCCGACCAGCATCTCCGGGGGGTTGGCGTAGGTGGTCATGCCCGGCACGGCCAGCGACTTTGGCCTCACCATGGGTGACAGCTTGGCCTCTGTCTTCCTCCCCAGCAAGCTGTCATCATAGTAAACCCTGTTGATGTGCTTCTGCAGGGCTGCATCCGCCTCCTCCAACGCTCCCAGGCAGACGCGGGCGCCGCCGGACACGGGCAGAGGCTGCAGCTTCCCGTCGATGGTGGGGATGCGGACGGTGTCACCGGACACCTGCCCCCCGTTCAGCAGGGGCTGCTGCGCTGCCCGGCCGTCCCCGCGGCCCCCTGGCCCTCGCACATCCACCTCGGGATGTCCCTTGGCTCCATGGCTGTTCCTGAGACCTGGGGGCAGGGAGAGATGACCTCAGTGTGATCCCAAGGGAAACAGCTCCTAAAAATCCGCCCTTGCCCCCAAAGCTTACCCAGCTCCTTGTGGACGTGCTGGGGGATGCCCAGCACCGTCGTCCTCCTCTCTTTCCTCTTCTTGCCAGCCCTCTCTGAGGATTTGGGAAAGGAGTCGTGTGGTCGGAAAGTGGAACCTACAAGAGGTGTGACAGGGTCCAGCTGGTGTGAGGACGTCCCCAGTGTCCCCAGCACTTCCCACTGAGATCCTCTAAGATAAGCCAGGCTCAGGCACTGGAACAGCCCAGAAAGGCACCAACCACACAGTCCGAGCAGGGAGGAGATGCTGTCTGTCTGTCTGTCTGTCTCTGTCCATCCCCCTCGCCCAGCCCCAATGCTCTGACTCAGCCAGAGCCGCTCTCATCTCTCCCAAGGGCCCCCAAATCCCTGCGCTGGCTCGTGGCCATACCGAGGCAGAGCCCAGCTCCCTACCCTGCACTCTCCAACCCCCCTGGCGAGCCCCCATCCCACAGCCCCCAGCCCGGTACCTTTGCGCTGGATCATCTCGGAGCGGATGGAGAGGGCATCCTCAGAGGTGCTGTCCGTGGCACAGGAGGCCGCCTGGCTCCGGAAGGACAGGCTGTCATCCTCCGAGGACGCGCAGGACTGTGGGGACACGGTGGGCTCAGCAGAGCCGGGGCTGCGGGGACAGAGCTGCCCCAGCCCCGGCCAGGCCCCTTCCCCGCCGCGAACTGACTGCAGCCGAGACAAAAGCTCTTCCGAGGGCCAAAGGCTGAGTCAGCCACGCCGGCATCCAGAGTCCTCCCACCAGGAGCAGGGCTGGGAGCGGCCCCTGGGAGCCCGCATGGCTCTGCAGCCCCCCGGAGAGCAGGAGAGACGGGCTCTGGTGAACGCAAGGAGCACCTGAAGGAACTGCCAGGCCCGAAATGACTCCGTGGGTGTTCCCAGCCCTGCTGTGCCCCAGAACCCAGAGGGACAGGCAGGCAGGACCCCCAGCACTCCCTGGACACAGCCCCACGCTGGACACGGCTTCCAGTGCCCCCATCCCTCCAAACCACCTCTGGCACAGGTTGGCATGAGACATTTCTGAGTTAACCTGACCCCTCCACCTCACTCCCCCCGTGGCTCTGCCCATCCTGGGGTTTCCAGTTCCCCACTTCCAAGGGGTGAAAGGGACTGAGAGCCAATGAGAGGCAACAGCTTGAGCAAACACAGGTGGGCGAGGCACTGGCAGCGGGGTCAGAGCCCGGGGATTGCCAAAGCTCAGCTTGGCCAAAAGAGGGGGAGTTTCTCCTCATCTGCAGCTGGGGAGGAGCACAGGCAACAGGCTGGATATGGCCAACAGTCCCCACCATGCCACCACGTCATCTCTCCTCAGTCAGGGCTCCCAGGGGACACCAGGGGGACAGGGGGGACCCTGGCAGAGCCCCACAGGGCAGAGCAGGAGGTACCGAGGCTGAGGATGGAGCAGTTTGTCATGGGGCAAAGGGGGCAACACCAAGGGACACACAGCCAGTTCCAGCCCCACAACCCCCCTGGACATGGTCCTGCCGCCTTGGCGGGTTGCTTGTCCGCCCCCAAAAACCACCAGGGAGGGAAGAAGAGCCACCCTGTGTCCCCTCACTCCCAGGGCACCCCCAAACACCACCAGGGAGGGAAGAAGAGCCACCCTGTGTCCCCTCACTCCCAGGGCACCCCAAGAGCACCACCTGGCAGGGCTCACCTGGAGGCTGCTGGTGTCCCCGTGGTCCCAGGCACTTTTGGTCTGTTTCTGCTTCTCTGTGGAGGGAAGACAGAAGGTAAATTCCTTCCAGGGGAGCTGGAGGAAGCAGCTGCCGAGCTGACAGTGCCTCCTGCACAGCCCAGCCACCAGCACTGGACTCCGGTCAGCCCCATGCACCGCCCACACCGCCCGGCCAGCCAGGAGCTGGGGACAGCCCTTCCACCGTGTCCCCAAGGCCACCCCGGGGCTGGGGACACCTACCCTGGTGCTGCAGGGACTTCAGCCCCTGCTGGGCCTGGTTGTGTAGCTCCTCCAGGTGCGGGGGCCGCGTGCTGGGGAAGAAGACGTTGTCGGGACATTCCTCGCCCGCCGTGTACTGCACGCTCAGCCGCTTCTCACCCTCGCCCTTGGCAGCGCCTGCAGGGACAGAGGGCTCAGCTGGGCTGGGGGGGACACGGCCACGCTGCCACCAGGGTGTCCCAACCCACGGGGGGTGAGTTCTGGCTGGTGACAACCACCTCAGGACGGTGTTATCGGCTCCAAACCGGGCACTGGAAACACCGAGAGAAATCCCATCCCACGGCTCTGCCCGGCCGGTCGATATTCCGGAGTCAGGATGTCTCCACTGGTTTTCTCCCCACCACCAAAGCGGTTCTGGGATGTGGGACCACCCTCCTTCCCCAGCACCTTCGTTAGGAGCTAATGAGGTGGCGAATTGTGTGGGGCAGCACAGGAGGGGATTAAATGTGGATGGAAGGAGGATGACTTTCCCTTCCGAGCATTGCATCATTCCCAGGTCGTGCTCGTCACCCCAAGAGCAGGGACTCCCCCCATGCCCAGGCAGGCTGGGAACTGTACACAAGAGGGAAACTGAGGCACATCCAGCAGCAGAGATCCCAGAGGACCCAAATCCCTGCTCTGAACCCCGCTGGATGCTGAACACCCCATCTGCCTCGCACAGAGCCTTCACTCCCTGCCTTGCAGCCTCCTCCCCACAGCCACCACCGCTGCCACCCTGCTGTGCCGACGGCCAGGGGCTGCCCTGGCATCACCCAGCCCTGGCATCACCCAGCCCGGGTATCACCCAGCCCTGGCATCACCCAGCCCGGGCATCACCCAGCCCTGGCATCACCCAGCCCGGGCATCACCCAGCCCGGGCATCACCCAGCCCGGGTATCACCCAGCCCTGGCATCACCCAGCCCAGGCATCACCCAGCCCTGATATCACCCAGCCCGGGCATCACCCAGCCCTGGCATCACCCAGCCCTGGCATCACCCAGCCCTGGCATCACCCAGCCCGGGCATCACCCAGCCCGGGCATCACCCAGCCCAGGCACTGCAGCACCGTGCCACAGCCCTGCCCGCTCCTGCCTGAGCGAAGCCTCAAACTCTTCCTGCCCAAAAAAAAAAACCCAAAAAAACAATTTTGAGGAAGGGAAGGGCGAGCGCAGGAAGCCGTCGGGGCTGGCGGCGGCACCCCGGGGCCACGGGCACCTGCTGCTCAGCACGGCCAGCAGCACACAGCACCCCTTGTCCCCTGTGTTCCCCGGGTGTCCCCTCAGGGCCAGCCCAGCCAGGCAGCGAGGCGATCGTGCTCCGACTCCGGCACACAAAGGAGCAGGCCTGGAACAATGGAGCCTCCCTCCCTCCCTGCCGCCATGCCGGCCTCTGCCTCCGCCAGCAGCCCCGGTGTGAGCGGGCAGCGAGGCACGGCCAGCCCGGCACTGCCACACGGGTCCCCTGTGCTGGCACAAAATCCCTGCGGGGGACACAAGATACCCACAGCCCCCCCTCCCCCCCGTTCCTAATCCCCTTTTCTCCCCCAATTCGGGCAGCCCCTCGCCTGACACCCCCCAGACACGCTCGGAGCTGCCCTGCGGGGAGAGGAGCGCAGTGATTTATTCCGGTAACTTCGCCGGGGAGACGCCAGGGCTGGGGTGACCTTCCCTGCCCTCCCCCGGGGGTGGCAGCCCCCCTGCCCTCTGCGGGTGGGCGAGCACCCCGGGCCGGCCCGGGGGGGTCCCGGCGGGCGGGGGTTGTGTAAGGACAATGCTCTGCTCCCTGCCTGCCTCCCTCCCTGCCCGCTGCTCACTCACCCTTCTTCTTGAAGAAAGCCAGGAGCGAGGAGAGGTTCCTGCCCATGAAAACCACCATGGTGGCCGGGGAGAGGGTCTGCTCCCCAGGGAAGGGGGGCTCCGCCGCCCCCCGAGGAGGCTCAGCCGGTTGTGCCGAGGCTGCTCTCACCCGGCGTGTGCCGGCGGGGCGGATGCCGGCGGCCCCCAGCTCCCTCCCTCCGTCCTCATCCGCACGGGCGGGAGGATGCTCGGCCAGGCGAAGCCGCTCCGGCGCAGCTGCTGCTGGCGAGCAGGGAACAGCCTGAGCCGGGGACGGCTGCGCGGTGGCAGGAGGGGACAGTCCCAGCTGCGCCCACCGCGCTCCTCGCCCGCGGGAGAAGGAAAGAGGGGGCCCCTCCTCTGGCTCTGGCTCCGGCTCGCTCCCCCCGGCCCTCCCGCCTCCTCCCACGCACGGCACGGACCGCAGGGATCTGTTCTTCCAGGCTCGGGGCCAGCATTTCCCCTTCTCCTCCCTCTTGGACCCCTGGGACCCCTCAGGACCCCGCTGGGCACGGCTGCAAACCAGTTGCTCGCTTCCACAACGGTGCGGTCAACCGGGAGAAACTGGGAGGCTTTTCCACCTTGGGCTATGACACAGCACAGGCAGCAGCGTCACATTCCCCATGCTCGCCTGCCCCCAGTGCCCCCCAGGGCATGAGAGCCCCAATCCCGGCAGGGAACACGAGCCAGGATGGAGCAAAGGGTGTTCGGGCTACGTCACGGTCACAAGGGCTGGCAGCACTGGGGGAAAACCAGGTCTGGGACCAGTCTAACCAGTAGCTCCAGCTGCTGGTGCGGAGGCAGGTGAAAGCAGGGGCAGAAATGCCAGGCGGTCACACAGTGGCACTGCCCTGGCACTGCCGGTCACTGTCCCCACCATGGGGATTCTCCCAGGGCAGTGCGTGCCCAGCACCTCTGGCAGCTCCATCCCCACCATTTGTAGGTGTTTTACCTCAAAAGATGAACAGCACGCAGTGTTTATCCAGCAGGCAGCCGTGTCCTTGTGCCAAACCCTCTGCCCCCTGCCCTGCAGCTCCCCACGGGCTGTGCCCAGGGTTTATTCCAGCACGGCACAGCGTGGGCTGCAGACAGAGCAGCATCACCCAACGCAGGGTCCCAGCGGGCTCCAGGCAGTGACTCTGCAGCCCAAAGGCACAGTTTGACCTTGTCAAGGGCATCTCTGTGTCCCCAGCCAGGCAGCTCTGGGCTCAGCAAGGATTTTATCCCTGGAATTCCAACAGGGCCATGGCCCCAAACGCCAGCAGCTCCCTGGCTCTGCCTGACCCAGCACTTGCACAGCACGGGCAGGACAGGCCCTGCTGGCCACACGCTCCCCAGAAGGTGCCGGTGGCCACAGAAAGACATTCCCCAGCTCTTCCCACAGCACAAGTGGAAAAGGAACATAATGAAAGGGCTGAGGATGCACAAAGCAGGCACGTGCTGCACTGAGCACTGTCCTCTGCTCTGGGCAGAATGTCACGAGCCCAGAAAGGGCCATGGCTGGAGGCAGACGAGAGGGACACTGCTCCTGGCTCCACGGGCAAGGGCCCAGCCTTCCAGCTCTGCCCACAGAGACGGGACTGCAACAGGCACCAAGAGCTCCCCCAGGAACAGAGACAGCCCCTCCTGTGCTGCTGGTGCAGGACCCAGGCAGAGCAGAGCTTCATCCCCGCAGCTCTGCTGGTGGAAACAGGCGTGGAAGCTCCTTCCAGGGCCATGAGGACATTCCCAGGTGCTGGCAGACAGTCTGGCCCTGCTCCACCTTCCTGCCCGTGGCCCACTGCCCGCACAGAGGACCTGGAAAACGTCCCTCACTGATGGAGACGTGTCCCTCTCCCGAGGGTGACACCGCTGAGCTCAGCACGGGTGGTTGAAGTGTCCCAAAGGATAACCCAGGGCTCAGCCAGGGCAGGACGCTGCCCAGCCACGGAGGAGCCTCGTGGCAATTCTCCCACTCCCTGTGACCTTCGCTACCTCATCATCCTCACCCAGCCGGCCTCACCCCGGCTCTGCCAGCACAGGGTGAAACTGCTGGAAAGGGGGATGGAATCCAGGAGGGAGAGAGCCCTGATCCTGCCGCAGAGGCTGCAGGTCCCGCTGGGCCGGGGAAGCCGCTGCAGCTGCAGCCGCTGCCGGTAGCAACACGCCCGGTTGGAGCCGGTGTCCCGGCCCCTGCGCATTCCTTGCGGAGCATCCTGGATCGCCCCGTGCCCTCCGGGCTCGGCTGACACACGTGCCGTGGCCACACGTGGCAGCGGGATTCTCCCAGATAAGGAGCCAAGGAGCCGGAGGGTTCTCAGCTCTCAAGGATGGGCTTCCCGGCTCGGAGCTGGTACCTGCTGCTGCCAGCGCCAGGGATGGTCCAGAGGGAGCAAAACATCCCTGGAACGAGGCACGATGATGGGAAGGGACAGGGAACCCCAGGCACGCCGCCTTCAGCTCTGCGTGAGACGGGCTGGAGGTACCGGTGAGGATGGGAAGGGCTGCACAAGGACTGGGACCCCACAGAACACGGCCAGGGCCGTCGAGCCCGACGCTGCAAACAGAACTCAGAGCTGACCCAGCTCTTACACCGCTGCTCCTCACCCGGAGAGAGCCAGGAGAGAAAATCCCAGCTCCTGTCCCCCTCCTCGCCTGGCCTGTGCCTCCTGCGAGCGGCAGGTTTGGCCGGGCTGGGCTGCAAACATCCATCTCTGCTTGCTCGGCACTGCCCCGACTTGTCTGCTCCCCGCACGGCTCGGGTCCCTGCCCGCCCCTCCACCGCCACTGACTCACCGCAGAAAAATGGGGAGGAGGGGGACGGGAAGGGGCTGCGAGGTCCCCAGGGGAGCCCGTCTGTGTCCTGCTCTCTGCGGGATGGAGCCTTTGTCTCCCTTCTCCCGGCAGCACAGAGGGGAGCGAGAAGCCCCCCTTGCCCCGTGGGGTCCCTCCCAGGCCTGGGGACTGCTCTGCTCCCCAGCTGCCTGCAGATGCCACAGGCATGGATAACACCCGAGGGGTGCACCATGAACCCCATTCCTGAGAGCTCTGTGGAGCTGTCAGGACATGGACAGACCCTGACAGAGCTGAGCTCCAGTATCACAGAATATTCAGATTTGGAAGGGATCCTATCCAGCCCCTCTGCTCCTTTTGCAGCCTTCAGCTCTTTAGGGTGTCTGGGAGCTCCCAAAGACAACCAACCCGTTCCCCAAATCCTCGTCTCAGCACAGGATCCACACCCTGGGACGCACTGTGAGCACTCCAGGCAGGCTGAGAGCACAATAATATTTACGGTGGCTCTGGCCACACAGCCCCTGCTGCCAGCCTGCCCTCGGCCACACCTGGGGGGCTGCTCCAGCCAGGAAAACATCTCCACCAAGCAAATAAACACCGCCCGATCCACGCTGCTGGCTCGGCTCTCAAACACGATCCCACGCAGAGGCTGAACTAAAATTAATTTCAACTGGGAAAACAAACTTGGATAATTTTTATTTTTTTTTCTTCTAAATCACAGCAGGAAAAGCTGCCTGGTATCACCTCGGTGAGCCAGCAGGCTCTGGCCGAGGAGCTGGTGCAGGGTGAAATCCCGTTTGGAGCAGAGCCGTGGCTCCAGTCGCCTCCAGCCACGGCTGCTGTCATGACAGGAGCACACGGGGTTGTGCAACGGGCCCTGACCTCTCTGCTGTCCCACACTTGCCCCACAGCCAGCCCTGAGGTGACACTGAGTGTCTCCTGCTCCCTGAGTTATCCCAGATCCAGGAGAGGGGCTGGCAGCGGACCAGAGGGGTCCCGGGGCAGGACCACCCCCATTCCCAGCCCAGCGAGCCTCCATCCCACCGCGTCCCCACCCCGCGCTCGTCCCCTCCCCGGAGAAGCCACCGAACAGGTTTGAAGGTAAATAACAGCCTTCCCCAGCCAGGAGCCGGATCCGGGCGGGAACATCCCAGATGGGGAGCGCAGGGCGGGAGAGGGCTCCGGGCAGAGCCTGGAAAGTCACCCGGGGCCGCAGAGGGTGACACCGGTGGCACGTATGACCAGGGCTGGGCCACCAACACCTCCTCTTTCCATACTTGAGAGCTTTATCACTCCCTGACGCCCTTCCCTCGGTGTCCTGCAGCTCCCACGGGCCCCGCTGTTTGCAGGGCACCCAGGTGCTCTTGCCACAGCAGAGGCTCTGCCTGTCACAGCAGGCACCGGCTCCACGCAGGAGCAAACCCAGCAGACGGATTAAGGACAAGACGTTGCAGGTTTTTTCCGTGCACGGATCCCCCGTCCTCGCAAGCAGCGCCCAAGCCCGCGGGGCTTTTCCAAGGAAACGCTGCGGAGGAGCCGATCCTCCTCCCAGCGAGCTGGACACGGCCCGGTGGGATGGGGAGAGGAGCTGCCACCGAGATGGGGTTGGGGATAACCCAGAGCCACAGGGCAGGTCCCATCCCTGCCTGTCGGTGATGGGAGCGTGCCAAGCCGAGAGCTGCGGCCGCTGCCTGCCGGGGACAGCCGCGGATCGCCTCCTCCGCTGCTCCGGGAGCAGGAGGGGGCACTGGGAAGGGCTCGGATGTCCCGGTCGCAGCAGGATGCTGGCTGGAGAAAGCGCCTGTGTAAATCTCGGCGTGGCCCCCGCCGGGATCGGCCCCTGCCCTTCATCCGCTCCCCCGGGTGTTTGCGGAGCCGGCCCAGCGTGGGGCTGGCACGGGGAGAGGCTGTCAGGAACCCAGAGCTGCTCAGCCCACACTGGAGCTGCCCCGCAGGAGCCGGAATTGCTGCCGCTGCTGCTGGGAACGCTCACAGCCACAGACCACCCCTGGGGCACTTGGATACCCCATCCCTGGAAGCGTTCCAGGCCAGGTTGGAGCAGCCTGGGATGGTGGGAGATGTCCCTACCCATGATGGAGAGTGGAACGCGATGAGCGCTCCAAGGTCCCTTCCAAATCAAACCATTCCATGATGTTTTTTCCCCTCCCCAGCCGGGTGAGCCCGCACCCAGAGCTGCCATCCCCGCTGCCAGCAGCCGCGTTCCTGCGCCCTGACTCAGCAGGGCCCGGCGGGGAGCCCCGATAAGGAGCCGATAAGAGGCTTCGGTCTCCCTGGGGCTCAAGGACCTTCCCCGGCATGGACGAGCCCAGGGACGAGAGGCTGGGGATGCCCTCGGAGCGAGCCAGGCCCCGCTCGGGCACGGGGAAATGGGCACGGGGAGCGTGGCTTTGGCACTGGGCGGGCTCGGGCAGGGAGAAGCGGCAAAGCCACCTCGGTGCCCTCGGCCGTGGCCACCCTGTCCTTGGGGACCCCCGTTCTGTCCCCTCGGCACCCAAAGGCAGCGCCCACGCCACCGCACACACGGCACAAGCACAAAACCATCTGCCAGTGCCTGCCCGGGCTTGATGCACCAACAACGGGCACGTCAGGGCCAAATTAAGCTTCCAGTCACCAAAGAGACACGAACTGGGGACACTGGTCCAGCCGCCCGCCATATGCAATTATTCTCCAGCCCAAAATCCAGAGGCACCCAGGGTCTTGCAGGGGGAGCGCCGGAGGGGGCCGGAGCATTTCGGAGGGCGCAGCCGAGCTCACCGGCACACCCTGCCCCCAGCCGGTGATCCCGGCTGCGCCCTCCGAAATGCTGAAGCGACACAATGCAAATTCTTTGGCTTTGTGGCCGCCGCGCCGTTGCCATGGAGCCGTCGCAGAGAACAAACACAACTCGCCCCATGTTTTCTCAGCACCTTCCACCCCACGGCCTTCGGCCCCAGCGCCAGGATCTACCCCGGCTGGATGAGTCCCACATCCCGCCCGTTCCAGGGTGCCCGAGATGGAGCAGCGCTTCTCCAGCCAGACCTGGGGAAGGGTGGCACGGTCCTGGTTCAGGGGTTGACAAGGGACACCCGAGGCTGGCAGGGGATGGAGAGGAGATGGAGGTGTGGACAGGAATGCCCCGTGGAAAGGCTGAGGATGTGCCGGGGATTGCAGCTACGGCACCGACCCCTTCCTGCACGGAGACCACGACAGGAGGACAAGAGCAGCAGAGAGGAGCCTGCAGCCACCGGGCGAGGAGAGGAAGATGGCAGAGAGCGTGAAGTGAAGGAGAAGCTGTCCCAGCACGGCCATGGGCGATGTGTGACCCTCCTGCCTCAGTTTCCCCAGGCACCCAGCCGATGTTCTCAGCCAGGACATTCCAGCACTCTCTCCCTGCGCACCCGCAGGGTCTCCCCAGGCCAGGCCCCACCTCTGGGATGCTTTTGCTTGGAGTGGTGGCCCCGAGCCTGTGCAGAGTTGCCTCCAGACCCTGTTTACCCTGAGGACAGCTGGGCTCACGCACCTGCTGGTTGCTGCCTGTAAAGACCGAGAGAAACGGAGCAGGAGGGACAGCAGGGCCGAGGATCCCACGGGGCTGGTGGGGGAAAACAGCCGGCCTTGTCCTGCTGTCCCCGTTCCTATGATGCTGCCAAGTGTCCTCCCCGGCTCAGGCTGGGCTGGGGACACAGGGACACTTTAATGACACCAGCGGGGGAATCAACAGCCCCGGGATGGGGACGATGGGGACACTTTCCCTGCTGGCTTCACCCTGCCGTGTTGGAGGAGCCACGGAGGGAGCTCACCAGGCACCCCACGGGATTCACTGTCCCGCGAGTGGCTCCAGGCTGGCGTGGGACCCTTCCTTCCCCTGCAGGAAAGATTTTGGCCCCCGCTTCTTCCTTGGCTTTCCAATGGCATCCATGGAGACGGAGCATAAAGCAGCGGAGCGATCGGTGCGCGGACAGACGGACAGACGGACAGACGGACACGCGGAGCGAGGGGACGGCGAAGGGGGAGCAGCCCCCGCAAACACTCCCCGATCCGCCTCTCCCCGCGGCACAGCGAGAGAAACCGAGGCACGGGACGGGAGCGCGGGGCCGGGGGAGGAAAGCGACGCTGGGCAGCGCCGAGATCCCACTTGGAAAACAAATCAGTAACTAATTCAGCTGATCCCGTCCCGATAGCGCGGCGAGCCCCCGGCTGCTCCCCGGGCGTCGGCACAGCCCTGCCTGCAGCCAGGGGGGCTCCTCCAGCCCCACACCGGGCTGGGGGGCTGATCCTGCCCCCCCAGCACAGCGAAGGCAGAGCCAAACCTCCCCCGAACCCCCCTCTCCAGCCCGGCACAACACAACCGGCCAACTTCCCCTTGCAACTCCCCGAGCGGGGACCCCCCCGCGCCCCATCCCCACGGTTCCTACCTGCCCTCGGCTTCCCGGCGCGGCCGAAGGGCCAGGAGGAGCCGGCTTTGGTGGCCGCCGGGCTCCTCTTGCGGTGCGCGTTGCCCATGAGGCCGCTGTCGCCTCCACCGCGGGCGGGTGGAGGGCACCGCGGTGCTACATGGCCGAGCCGAGCGGGCTCCGGCGTGGCCCCGGTGGCCGATGACGGCTCTCAGCCGCCGGTTCCCATCGCTCCGGCCCCGGCGGAGCTGAGCGCTCGCAGGCGGCCGTGCCGGAGCCAATGGAACGGGCAGAGAGGAGGGGCCTGCCCGGATCAGCCGGCGGATCCCTCTGCACCCTCCCAGCCCCATCCCTGCGCCGGGGGTGCCTCGGCCCTGCCGAGAGGCTGAAAGGAGACGCCCCGGTGGCCAAACAGCCCCGAGCGCAGGGAGAGCGGGGCAGGGATGTCGCCTCCAGCCCTGCTCGCATCTCCCGGGAGTTTCGCCGCGCTGCCACCGCCTCTGGCTGGCCCCAGCTCCGACAAGCGCGGCTACAACAAAACAACCCCCTCCGTGGGTTTTGGGGAGGGGGACACCTCGCCCAAGTTTAGGACGGGACTAGCAAGGCTGGAGCAAAGCGCCCGAGGCCACGGGCTGGGTCCGGCCGCTGCCCAAAGCCAGGGCGAGCACCCACATGCCAGCGCCCACGCAGCCTGGGGTGGGTGGGAGCCCCTCGCCGCCCTCCCCACGGCCACTCCTGGCTCTGGGGAAAGTCACGAGCACCTTGCTCACACTGCCGGCACCTTCCCCTGCCCTCCCCGGCTGCACCCGGCCTCTCCCGGCTCCAGTCCCCGCTCCTCCAGCAGCCAGGGCTGGCAGGGGACAGGCCACGGGAATTACTGCTCCAAACCCACACCGCCCGGAGCAGCCCCTCCACGGCCCCTTCCCGAAGGCCGCTTTTCCCTCCTGAGTTTTAATTAGAACATTAAAAGTTGCGAGGGCAGGGAGGGGTCAGCCAGGCAGGCAGCGGTGGGCAATTCCTGCTGGCAATGTTTATGTTCCTTAGGTGATTCATCAAAGGCTGGGATAAGGAGGAAGGAGGGTTTTGTGGGAAAGGCACAAAACCGGGGAGGTGGTACAAGAAAGAAAGGAAAAAAAATTAAAGATCAACCAGCAGCTTTGTCCTGACCTCCCAAGGTGATCGGCACCGAATTAATCTTTGGACTTCAGTCTTCTCAGCAGCGGAAATATTGATGGTTCAGCTCCTCAGCAGCTTGGTTGGGTGCCCAGGGCACGCTCAGAGGGGCAGGGACTGTCCCCGTGGGTTTGCTGCCCCATCTGCTGCGGGAGCTGTTAAGGAGATGAGGGGATCCAGTGGTAAAATATTCCCTGTTTGCCATCACAGATGAGGGGATCCAGTGGTAAAATATTCCCTGTTTGCCATCACAGATGAGGGGATCCAGTGGTAAAATATTCCCTGTTTGCCATCACAGATGAGGGGATCCAGTGGTAAAATATTCCCTGTTTGCCATCACAGATGAGGGGATCCAGTGGTAAAATATTCCCTGTTTGCCATCACAGGCTGTGCCCCGTTCCCAGGGCAGCCCTTCCACCCTGGGACAGTGGGGATGAAAGGTCCTGGCCACAAGAGCAACAGATCAGAGGTCTCTGCCCAGTGGCTGTGGGACATCATTTCTCCTCTGGCCAGCCAGGGGCATCTCCAGGCTGGGCCGAGGCTTTTTCTCACTGCCCAGCACCTTCCAGCATCCCTGGCATGACCATCCCAAACCACGGACCCCTCCCCAGTGCCCCAGGGGGCTCCTCTGCAGCCACACGGAGCAAAACTCGTGTTTCTCTCCCTGGAAGAGACAGAGAGGCTGGAGCCTGCCCCAGATCCAAGGGAAACACTTCCCCCTCCACTCCCAAAACAGCCGCCCTCCGTGCCAGCACTTGCTCAGGGAACGCGGCCACCGAGGCGTCACCGCCCCCGGGCACAGGCTGGGATGTGCCGGCAGAGCTCCGGGAGGGAGCCGAGCCCCGGGCACCCCGCGGAGCCCACGTGTGCCAAAAATACCGAGTGGCTTCTCCGAGCTGCAGCAACTGTGATGGGGGAACTCGCAGCCACGTGGAGCCGAGCTTCAGCTCCTCCTGCGCCTCGTGGTTCAGTCCCTGCCGAATTTGGGGGGCTGAGAGCAGCACTGGGGGGTCCAGCATCTCCACAGACCCCACTGAGCTGCCCCATTCTACTCAAACCCCCCTGAAATCCCCCCTGAAATCTGTGGGCAGGCCTGCTCTCATCCTGCATCCCAGACCGGGGTTATGTTGCTGTGAGCAGGAATCCAGCTCAGGGAACCTGGGCAGTGGGGACAGCTGAGCACCAGAATTCCTTCCTCGGTGTTAAAACCTCAGTGCAACCCAAAGGGGAGGGGAGGAAAAGGAGGGGAAGCATTTTCAGCCTCCCCAGCACACGAGGGATGTGTGAGAATAGGGAACTGGGGGGGCAGAGATGCTGATTCCAGGCAGAATCTCTTCTCCAGGCCAGAAATCCCTGGTTTTATTCCCTGAGAACTCTGATAAGAGCTTTGAGCAGCAGAGAAGCTGCTCGTGAGATACAGATCTGGTCAGCACAGCGTGACTGCCCCAAGCACATCTGATCTTCCCAAAGTCACATATTCCCTCGGTCAGAGCAGCCAGTCCAGCCATGGGGACCCCTCTGTGCTGTCACAGGGGACAGATCTGTCCCTCCTGGTGCTCTACTCATCCTTCCTCACGCTCTATCCATCCCTCCTGGTGTTTCACCCACTCCTTCTGGTGTTTTCTAAACCTGATTCCCTCTCGGAGCAAACACAGAGCAGGAGCTGAGCTGCCTGAATGAGAAAGGAATTCAGCCCTTGTTCCCTTCATGGGGAAGTAAAGCTCAGTGAGGCAAAGGTAACACAAAAACCCCACTTGAGATCCCCAATCATTAACAGAAATACATAACCAGAAGGGTTTCAAATGATTTCCTGCTCCAGCCGGAGTCCAGGCCGGCTCTGCTGATGACAGGTCCGGCTCCAGCCCAGCTCCCTGCTCAGGGTGAGGTGAATTTTATCCCTGCACAGCAGGACCAGCCCAGGAGAGCTCCTGCTTGGCAGGGAAATGGTTTTTCGCTTCATCCTCGCCCAGCTCTTCACCTTCCAGAGGGTTATGTTCCCATCAGTGCCAGAGCCCGAGTCAATGATGATATTGTCTTATGAAATCAGACCTCCCTTCCACGGGGAAATATGACCCCTCTGAAATAGTTTTATCGGATCTTATGGAACGTTATTCTCAGGAGTAATTCTTCCAGTTGTCTCCAGGTGGAATAGCTGTGGTTGCAGACACACCTCTCTTTGTTCGCCCAGCCGCTCGCCGGTGCCAGGCCAGCCAGGGGATTCCTGCTGCTCACATTTTCTGAAGTGTCACTCTCTGCCTCTGGCAGATCAACAAACTCATTCCCACACACGCACGGGAACGATCCCCACGCCTCTCCCCTCTCCTTTGAGCTGAGAAGCTCAGGCTAAACATAAGCCCTGTGTTTACACCAAACCGTGCGTGGCAGCAGAGGATGGAGCAAAGAATTGTCCCGGGAGATTCCACAGCTCAGCCCCACATTTCCTTCAGGGCTCACATGCACCCCGTGGCATCAAGTGTCACAGAATCACAGGATTATTAAGGTTGGAAAAACCCTCCAAGATCATCAAGGCCAACCTATGATCAAACCCCACCTTGTCAACCCTGAGTGCCACATCCAGTTGTTTCTTGAACAGCTCCCAGTGCTTAAAAACCCTTTCCAAGAAGGAACTGAGCACGATCCCAAGCACAGCCCAGCCCCTCACCCACTGCTCACCCCGCACACAGCCAATCCCCAGTCCCAACAAACATTTGCTGCTGTTACAAAGCAGCTGTGAGCTTTATTTTTAACATCTCTATCCCCTGCCCCAGTCAGGAAATCGTTGCTGCTGGACTAAGCTAGCATCAAAATGGAAAATTAAAAAAAAAAACAAACAAAAAAAGCCAACCCTAATTTAATATTTCTGGAACATCGATTCCTTTACTTCATCAAGGAATTAAGAAGAATGTTGCAAAAGCCGGATAAAGCAGCAGCCAAAAAAGCAGATTAAATCCACTGGATCCCAGCACCAGCTCATCCTTCATCCCAGAGCTGTGTTTCCATCTCTGCACCCAGAAATGCAGCGCAGGGAGTGGGAACAGCCGAACACCCCAAACCCTCGCTCTGTGTTTGACCCTTGGCACAGCCCAGCTGCTCTCTGGGCTTAATCACTCCTCTCCTCCAAAGGTTATTGTGGAAATAAACAGGGTTGGAAAGGCGAGGTGCTGGGATAGCAGCTGCAGCCAGCAGGGCCCAATCCACCCAAACAGGGCACAGCATCCAGAGGATGCAATTCCAGCTGGGATGGAGCCATCCCCCACTCCCAGAGCGGCTGCTGTGCCCCGGAGAGGTGGCTGATGATGGGATTACAGAGCCTTTCCTCTACCCAGCTCAGCTCTTTGGGCAGCCAGAGATGGGATCTCTGATAGCTGGACCCACGGGATTGATCCCAAGTGGAAATGCTCTCATCCTCCTGCTGCTGTGATTTCAGTGCTGAGCAATGCCGACCTCGCCAGCGCCCACAGCGGAGCGGGCAGAGGCTCAGGAATGAGCCCTGATCCACGTGCCCTGGGATGAATTCCCTCTCTCCCACCCTTTGGAGCCATCCTACTGCCCCTCCCCATCACCAGGACGGTCAGATATGTCCTGTCCTAAATCCATGCCCAAATCCACCTGCGGGAAGGGTGGGGTGATCACAGGCCTGATCCAAAACCCCGCACGGACACGGGGAAAGCTGAGGGCACTCAGATCCCACAAGGTCCTGCTGCAACTCTCCCCTCTCCCCCTCCCACAGCTCCCAGCTGATGTTTGGAAGAATTCCCAGCTGGTCCCGCTGCACCAAGGCTCGTGATGTCGGCGGCAGGGCCAGCGCTGCCTCCGGGCAGGTCAGAGCCGGCTCCAGCGCCCGGAAAACACCCGGGGCTAACACCCCTTCCCTTCCCACAGCTCAGCCCAGGATCCTGAGCTATCCTGGCCCCCATCCTCCAGGGAAACGTTATCCCCCATCCCACGGGGATGGATGCCGGTAACCCCGGCGTGCGCTGGCGGCCGCAGCCGAGCCAGAGGCGCTGGAGCAGGGAGGGGTTCCTGGCGTGCTCTCCATGCTGGAATTGCACGGGGAGGGTGATTCAGTCACGCAGGCAAGCTGCAACCGCTGCACATCCCTGCTTCTCCAGCACACCAGCGGAGACACGAGGGGATTTGGGGCACCTCCTGTCCCACGAGGGGATTTGGGGCACCTCCTGTCCCACGAGGGGATTTGGGGCACCTCCTGTCCCACGAGGGGATTTGGGGCACCTCCTGTCCCACGAGGGGATTTGGGGCACCTCCTGTCCCACGAGGGGATTTGGGGCACCTCCTGCCCCATGAGAGGATTTGGGGCACCTCCTGTCCCACGAGGGGATTTGGGGCACCTCCTGTCCCACGAGGGGATTTGGGGCACCTCCTGTCCCACGAGGGGATTTGGGGCACCTCCTGTCCCACAGGACGGCAGCGCTGCCAAAAGAGCCCCCCCCGGGCTGGGGCACTCCGGCCTCTCCATCACCAGCGCGGGCTGGGGCACTCAGGACAGCTCTCCTGGACACATCAGATGGGACAGCAGGGTGGCAGCGCAGTGACAGAGCCCTGGTGGCACGAGGGAGCAGCACAGCACAGGCAGGAGGTGCCCAAGCTGTGACCCTGGCAGGCCGTGACTTGGCATTTTGAGGATTAGCTGGTACAACTTCAGGGAAAAAAAAAAAGAAAAAAATGGAAAAAAAGGGCTGGCAGAGCTGCTGGGGGCGTTTCTGCCGTGAAGAGGAACATCACATGCTCCAGCACATCTCGTTTTTTCTGCTCAGGTTTCAGTGCTGGGCTGTGGCAGCAGCATCCACACACGGAGGGCCGGGAAGGAGCCACCGGCAGCATCCGATGGATCGGCCCAGCAGAGAGCTCAGCTCTTGCCAAGCCTCTTTTCCCTTCCCATGGCCACTCCTGTCCTATCACAGATCCCCGTGTGCTTCTCCATGCCTGGAAATTCACTCCCTGGAGCAAACTGCAAAAGAAAGTCCCGGCTGACAGCCACAGAAAAGGCCTCTCCCTTGGCAAAAGAGTCAAAACATCCCTGCCAGAGGTGCCTGCAGGGAGGGCAGGGGTGTGACACACACACTGTCCCCGACAGTGTGGGGTGGGAGAGGCTTTTGGGGTGATACCTTCCTTGTTGGGACATCTACCACTGCCAAAAAAAGCGCTGAGGAGAGGAGCGTGACCAGACAAGCCAGCACCCATGGCTTTGCCAAAGCTCCCTGGCTGAGCCCGTGGATCCCCAAAACGCGGCTCCAGGATGGCCAAGAGAGGGGAGCCAGAGCAGCTTCCCCTGCAGGATTGTCCTGCTCGAGGTGGCAGGGATGGGACTGGGCCACGGAGGCAGCACCCACGAACGGAGCAGGGTCAGGGCCATATCTGGGACAGGAAGGGCCACACCTGGAGCACGCAAACACCCTGCCCAGGAGGAGGAGGAGGAGGAGGAGGAGGAGGTGGCAGTGCCTGGCATCTCTCCAGACTTCCCTCAGCCCCAGTGACCTTCTGACTCAGCGCAGGGAGAACCTACCCAGTGAACTGGCACCAGCCCTCGGGGCCGGGGTGAGATCGTGCCAGGGGCTGCTGGATCCATCCTGCTGCCACCCCAGCGATGGCCACCGTGCCCCCTATGGCCACTGCCACCGTGGCTGCCACCTCCTTCTCCTGCAGCTCCACCCCAGCTGGCCACCACCATGGCCAGCACCTCTGTCCCTCCTGTGTCCTCTCTTTAGCCACATCCATGGCCAGCAGCTCAACTCCTGTTCAGCCACCACGGTGACTCCTCTTCGGCCACCTCCAGGGTCAGCATCCTGACCCTCCTTGGCTTCCACTGTAGCTCCTCCTTGGCCTCCGTGGCCACCACCTTGACCTCTCCTTCACCACCTCCTTGGCCACTGCTGTGACTCCTCCTTGGCCACTGCCACAACCCCTCAGGAGCCACCCTGAGCCCTCCACAGCCACCAGCTGACCCCTCCTTGGCGACTGCCTTGGCCACCACTGTGAACCCCACCCCAACACCTCCTTGCCCGCTCCCACAGCCACCACTCGACGCTTTGCCATCACTCCAACACCACCGTGGCCACCACTGGGACCCCTCCTTAGCCACCACCTCCACACCTCTTTGAGCAGCTCCCTGAAATCTCCTCACCCTCCTCCACCGTGGCCACCACCGTGACCCCTCCTTAAGTGCCACCGTGGCCACCTCCCCGCCCGCTCCTCACCTGCTCCCTCCGTCCCTCCCGAGCTTCTGCCGTCCTTGGGCGGCCGCCGCCGGCCCCGGAGCCAGCTGAACGCCCGGCGCAGCGAGTTCGCCCGGCCCTTCTTCCTCCGGGGGGGAGCCTCGGGAGCCCCCTCGGAGCCGCCTCCGCCCCGCTCCGGCTCGCCGCCCGCCGCAGGTGCAGCCCCGGCGGACATGGCCGCGGCGGGCAGCGCCCCGCAGCGCCCCGCACCGCCGGCAGCCGCTGCCCATAGGGCCGGGCCCGCCCGGCTCGGCTCGGCTCCGGCTCCGGCTGCAGCCCCGGCCCCGCTCCGGGCTCCCGCCGAGCTCCCGGCGCCGACGGAAAGTTTCTGTGCGAGGCGGGGCCGGGCTGCGGGAGCTCCGCCCGCACCGGCCCCCGCCCCCCTGGCCCGCAGGTGGCCCCGGGGGCGTGGGGAGCGGGGACCCTCCCCTCGGTGCCACCGCGGCTGCCGGGGCTCCCCGGGATGTTCTTCCCGTTCCCCGGTGGCTCCCCGGGATGTTCTTCCCGTTCCCCGGTGGCTCCCCGGGATGTTCTTCCCGTTCCCCGGTGGCTCCCCGGGATGTTCTTCCCGTTCCCCGGTGGCTCCCCGGGATGTTCTTCCCGTTCCCCGGTGGCTCCCGGCTTCGTCCCCTGGCTCTCCGCGCGGGGGGGCGGTGCGGGGACAGCGGGGACATTGATCCCAGCCCTCGGGACCCTCTGTTTTCCTCGCCCGAGGTGCTGAGAAGCAGCCGGAGGCTGGGGAACAGGGGAAACACCCGAGCGGGAGCGGAGCGCGGAATTCCAGCATCGTCATCCCCGGGGCGGCGTCCCGCACATCCCCGGGGGAGCCTGTCCCTGTCCCTGTCCCTGTCCCTGTCCCTGTCCCTGTCCCTGTCCCTATCCCTGTCCCCGTCCCTGTCCCTGTCCCCGTCCCCATCCCTGTCCCTGTCCCTGTCCCAGCCCCTGCCCCCGTCCCTGTCCCTGTCCCCGTCCCTGTCCCCGTCCCCGTCCCTGTCCCTGTCCCTGTCCCAGCCCCTGCCCCTGTCCCTGTCCCTGTCCCCATCCCCGTCCCTGTCCCTGTCCCTGTCCCTGTCCCCGTCCCTGTCCCTGTCCCTGTCCCTGTCCCTGTCCCTGTCCCTGTCCCTGTCCCTGTCCCTGTCCCTGTCCCCAGGACAGAAGCCGGAGCTGGCTGCCTTTGCCCTCCCATCCCGCAGCCACCGCCGGTTCCTCCCCTGATGGCCCCGCGGGTAACTCTGGCCCTGTCACCGCCGGTGGCAGCGCCCAGGGGACACGGCTCTCCCCGACCCGGGTGCACCTGAGGCCACCAAGGCGCTGCCTGCAGCCTGTGCCACGCTGCTGCTTGCTGCTGGTAATAAATCAGCTCCTGAAATTGGAAGGGCACAGGGCGAGGGGGGATTCAGTCTCCTGGCGTGGCTCTGCCAGGCTCTGCCTGATGCCAGGAGAGCACCAGGAGCTGCCTGGAAAAGGGAAGGGGGGATTTCACCGTGCAGTACGAGCTGGCATTGCTCAGGAGCATGACCACTCCGATCTGATTTAAATCAGATTTCAAGATGAAATCCTTCCCTGGCAGGGTGGGCAGGCCCTGGCACAGGGTGCCCAAAGGAGCTGTGGCTGCCCCTGGATCCCTGGAAGTGCCCAGGGCCAGCTTGGACAGGGCTCAGAGCAACCTGGGACAGTGGGAGGTGTCCCTGCCCATGGCAGGGGGTGGGAACAAGATGAGTTTCAGGTTCCCTTCCAACACAAACCATTCCATGATTCTGTGATCCAGCTGAGAGGGGACAACAGCAGACGCAGGGACTGGGCCAGAGCAGCAGCAAGCTGATGACAGGACATGTGGCAAAGCCAAGGAAATGATCCTAAGAAGAATGTTTCTTACATTCTTGGATGGAAGAAAAGAAGGTGTTTTCTGCTGCATTTCCACGCTCCTGGCTCTCAGAGGTTTGGGTCCCTGCGTTTCCTGTTGGTTGTGTTGGAGCCTCATCCTTCCCGGATGCTCCCAGGGCCTGGCCCTGCGCCCAGAGGAGTTTGCCAACTGCTGGAAATGGCTGGAAGGATTTATAAAACAAGAAGCCTGTCCATCCCTCAGGCTTCCCAGCACATCAGCATCTCCTGTGGGATTCACTGGCACTTGTGGGCTGTGCAAACCTGAGCATCCTGCTGCTTCCCGGTGACCAGGGCTGGGGATCCAAAGCCACGCCTGTGGAAAGGCTGGGATTTGCTCTGCTTTTGTGTCTCTGCCTCACTTCACCCAGCTGAACCCAAAATCAGGATTGAAATGAGTACTGGAAAGAGTTGGGCAGAAATTTCCTGGCACATCTGTGCCCCTCCATGATCCCAGGGGATTCATTCCTTTCCAGGATGAAGGTTGAGCATGTCACTGCTCCTCCCCGGGCTTTGCTGGCCCACGTTGAGCTGAAGAGCGCTGAGGAGATTCTAATCCCCAATTAGGATGTTTGAGCTAATTGACTTTCTGCTGCCGGCTTCGACTTCCGAGTCATTAGCCTCCAAAAAAAAAAAAAAAAATCCCATTTTTCATCTTGCCCTCCTCGTGTGGCAGCAGAACCAGTTTGTAAAATATTTTTGCACAGAGTAATGGACCATTGTCCAAAATAATCCCAGTGAGAGAGGGGGAGAGCATCGGTTACACTGCGGGGAGAGCTCCCACCAGAGGGGCGAGGGAGGCAGAGGAGGAAGGTGAAGAGGAAGGTTGTCCCAGCCTTAGAAGAGAAGGAAACTCCAGGAGCTCCCTGAAGCACCAGCACTTCGTGGAGGGTCCCCAAAGCTCCCAGCGAGCTGCAGGGTTCCCAGCCGGGTAACTCCACTTGCAGGGCCAGGATGGATCCCGGGATTCTCCTGGGGACAGCAGCTCCCACAAGAGCTCAGCTCCCACGGGCCAGGGGAGGCAGAGACTGCCACGTCTCCAAAGAGCTTCGCTGATGCAAGTGAAATCCAAAATAAAGATTTCCATCCACAGAAGCCGCCCGTGCCAGGGTGCAGCCGGAGCCTTGGGCTGTGCTCAGCCATCCCCTGCCCCCATTTCCGTCCCCTCGCGGGGACACGGAGCCCTGGCTGCTCCCTCATTACTCATTAACCTCCGTCACGCTCAGGTGGCCGGGACAAGGTTCTCCCTCATCCCTCGGAGCCCCGTGGGTGTCGCTTCCCGAGCCGAGCAGGAGCTGCTCGCCCCAAAGCCTTTCTGCAGGAAGCTCCCGGGATTTTTTGCCCCAGGGTATGGAAAAAGCCAGCGCGGAGCCGGGGCCGCAGTGACCCCGCTGGCGATCGTTGGGACACGGGGACTCTTGGTTGTGGCGCTGAAAATCAGCTCGGTTGTGGAAATGGGTTTTAAAAGAGTGCCAGGACCATAAATGTCATGGGAAGAGGGAGGCGCTGATCTCCCTGCTCAGGAGCCGGGCACATGGAACGGGATGAATAAATAGCGGTGGTCTCTCCCAGCTCCTTCATGCTAGAAGGGACAGCTCTGTCACAGCCCAGGAGCATCACCCGTGTCGTGGTGACAGGGCCGGGTGGCCACAAGAGGCATCTCCTGCTCCTGTGTGAGCATTCTGAAGCTTTCCTGGAAGAGAAAAGCCGGGAGGAATAATGTCAGCGCAGCCTCGGTGCCACGGGGGATGTCACGGACACATCAGAGCTGTCCCCCAGGGCTGGCACAGGCGTGATGGGGCTGACAGCGAGTGCAGACAGATGTTTAATCCCGATATCTGGGCTGAGCAAAGATAACATCGGAAGAGCGGGATGTGGGAGCGGACATGCCCCAAGAATCCCCGCAGCTGAAACCGCCGCTCAAAGCCTCTGCTCCCCTGGCTGGGCCGGTATCTCCCTCGGGAGCTGCTGGGGTGTTTCCTCCTCATCCCCCTCCCCGCAGGGAAAGCGGGACCCAGCACCCAGATAAGCGGGCGCCTGTGGCCCCGGGCGCGTCTGGCCCTGCTCCCGTGGAGATCCCGAGGTCCCTGCGGGGCAGACGGCGCCTTCGGGCTCCTCTTTCATCCCTGCCCCAGGTGGGAACGTGCCCACGTTTCACTCTTCCTCCTCCTCAAGCTCCCCTCCCTCTCCAGGGGTCACTCCAGCTCTCAGCTGGGGAATCTGAGGCAGGAGGCCAAGCAAACCCGGTTGTCCCCAAGGGAACGGTGGCATCCAGTCCCTCCAACCTGGGTGAATCCCCGCAGGAGCAGCGAGGGAATCACCCCGGGACCCTTCACCCGGCCGGGGCCACCGTGCCAGGGCAGGGCAGGAGTGGGCACACGGTGCTGCCCTCGGAGCCAGGATCCTTCCCTGGAAGCGCTCCCGGCTCCAGGGATGAATCACACTTTCCCCCCGGGATCAGATTGCAGCTCCAGCACTCGAGGGGCCGGATCTGGCACCGCTCCCCCCGGCACAGCCGGACCCCCGCGCCCTGGGCAAACAGAGCGAGCGAGGGCACAGCGCTGCCAGCTCCTGAATCCCATCCGCGCTGGGATTCCACTGGGTGACCCAGGGAGCTGCGGGCGCTGCCAGAGCCCTGAAGCCGGGCTGGTACCTCCAGCCTGTCCCTAAAGATGGTGCGGGGACAGCACGGGGACGGAGCTGCCGCGACAGTGCCAGGCTGGTGGCGGTGCCGGGCAGGTGGCAGTGTCAGGTTGATGGCAGTGCCGGGCTGGTGGCAGTGCCGGGCTGGTGGCAGTGCCAGGCTGGTGACAGTGCCAGGCTGGTGGCAGTGCCAGGCTGGTGACAGTGCCAGGCTGGTGGCAGTGTCAGGTTGATGGCAGTGTCGGGCTGGTGGCAGTGACGGGCTGGTGGCGTTGCCGGGCTGGTGGCCGTGTCAGGCTGGTGGCACTGACAGGCTGGTGGCGGTGCCAGGCTGGTGGCAGTGCCAGGCTGGTGGCAGTGCCCTTGGGACAGATCTGCCATGAGTGACGGGAAGGAAAATCCACCGGGAAAGGGGACACAGGAGCCGCAGGGCAGCAGAGAGGGGGTGAAGCCCCCCACAGCTGCTCTCTGCTGCCCACCACCCCTCTCAGCCGAATCTCCAACAGCCGGATCCCCAACTCTCCAGCTCCCTCCTGCCTTTTTCCTCTGACTCTGGCAGTGCCGGTAACACCCCTCCAGCTCTGTTTACCGGAGCAAAGTCCACGTTGTTCGCTGCCGGCGGTGTCTCCCCGCAGCGCCCGGCCCCAGCCGTGCCCGCGGCCGGCCGGGGGACACCGGAGCCGGCTGTTGCCTGGTTATATCCACAAAACATCCCCGTGCCGGGGCCTGGGCCGGGGTATCCCCTTACGGAGCGGGGAACAGCTGAAGCTCCTCACTCCCCACCCTGCCCTTGGCAGCTCCTCAGATAAATCCCGGCATTGTCCCCTCCAGGCCCTACAGAGGTTGTTGGACCCAGCCCGTGCCATCCGCAGGTTTCTCCTCTTGGCAGTGGCAGCTCTAGATAGATATTTATACACCCAACTTGTGCGAATTAATAGCATTCCTCTCCAATTGAGTCAAAAATAGAGGCGCTTCATGGAAAAAGAGAGAGAAAAAGAAGGTGTGTCGCGCTGAAAAAAAAAAAAGAACGGGATCCAAAAAAAGAGAAAAAAAAAACCCCACTCAAATCTCCCTTTTCCTTTTAAAGCTCTGTTCCCGAAGGATGGACCAGAGTTGTTATTTTAAACTTGATTTCTGCATCCCCGTGGCCAGCGAGCCATGGGCGAGGTGACGGTGACAGTGACGGGGTGGCAGCGGGTGATGTCGCAGGCTGTGGTGTGCGCTGCTGGGTGCTTTTGGGGCACGTAAACCAGAAACTTCCTTAGAGGCGAGTGCCGACTTCCTGAGCACAGCAGGAGCCGGAGCAGGCAGAGGTAGGCTCGGGGGGCATCACCCCGGGATGCTGCACCCATGCCCACGTGGAAAAATATAGCTAAAATTGGAATTTTGTAGAAATCTTTGTTGGTGGTATGATGGATAAAATGTGGGTTTGGGATCCACGGAGTGGGGAGAATGAGGATGGGCACCATGGGAGGGAAGAGCCGTGGGTGGACAGAGGTGGGAAACCAGGTGGGTGAGGGCAGTGTCGCTGTTGGACACCCAGAAACGTGATTGTGACCACCACGGGGCTTCGCAGAGAGAAACACCACCTTCCCCACCCCCAAAACAGAGGGAACAGGGTGGCAGGGATTGGTTATGGGCGGAAGAGGAAGCAGAGGCTGTGCTCTGCCATTGCTGGGGTTTGTGGGGCGTAGAAAGCACCCCGAGATATTGGTATTTCATCCAATAATCAATACCCGGGGAGAGCAGCACTGTGCTGCCAGCACCCTCACAAATCCCATTCCATCCTGGGGATGAACCAGTGGCATTTGGGGACCAGGAGCTGCATTCTCTGGCGTTTCCCCTCCCAGCACAGCCCAACCCCAGCGAGGCAGCCCATTATCCCCATCCCAGCCCTGCCCGGGACCTCGGCGGGATGGGAAGGATCCGGGGAAGGAGCCACCCGTGGCACCCGCGGATCCGGGGAAGGAGCCACCCGTGGCACCTGTGGGTCCAGGGAAGGAGCCACCAGTGGCACCTGAGGATCCAGGGAAGGAGCCACCCGTGGCACGGGAAGGGACCGCAAAACCAAACTCGCCCATAAATCAGGGCTGGGAACAGCCCGGGCGGGATGGGGGCTGCCAGGGCTGCTCCCCGGGAGTGCGGGCTGGCTGCAGCCTGTCCCTGCGGCTGCCTCTGCCAGGGATGCAGACAGCCGGGCCTTCCCCGCCCTCCTCCTCCTCCTCCTCCTCCTCCCCGGGGCGGAGGAAGGCAGCGCCCGCAGCTGGCACTGCAGGCGGTGGCCGGGGGAAGCGGCTGCTCCGGAGAGTCTGATTTCCAGCCCTGTTTATTAATAACCCCTCTCCGCCCCATGCTAAGCCCATGTGCAGCGCAGAGCCGGCAGCGCTGGGCTCCAGGGGAGGAAGGTAAGAGCCCACCCGGGCCAGCAGGGCTGGGCAGGAGGTGGCCGGGGTCCTCCGGGGGGGGACCCGTGGGTGCGGGATCCTCGGTGAATTGGGCTGGTGGGGCAGGAGAGGGGGCAGGGATGGGGTGAGGGGGGTCTGAGTTTCCTCAGGAATGATCAGGAAGGTGGGGGAAGGTTCCTCTGGGGCACGCAGGAGTTTTGGGGGGCGCTGGGATGAGGGGTGGTGGGTGGGAGAGCCCCCCCGCTCCTCTGGGAAGGCAGGACGGCGCCTTCCCGTCCTGCCCGTGCAAAGCGGATCCAACAACTTTGAAAAACAGTGGGGAGGGCAAGGAAAAAAGGGACAGAGGAGCCCTTTTCCCACCTTTCCAGGGGCTGCCCCTTCTCCTGCCGCCGGCCGTTGAGTCCGAGGCTGCGATGTGTCAGCAGTGCCGAAAACTGCCTTATTAGGAGAGAAAGTACCGGGGAAAATCAGTTCTTTGCTCAAAGCCGCTGCTCCCAGCCCAGGGCTGCCTGTGAGTGCCAGCCTGTGCTCATTCCTTAGGGAATGACTAGACATGAGCTCAGCGGCGTGGCCGAGAGGTGAGAGCATCCTCCCACCGATCCCACCGGCTCCTGGCAGCAGCAGGAAAACCCCGGCTCGTCCCCGAGCTTTGCTGTCTCCATCCTACCTTAAAGAGCAGCCGGGAGAATGCGAGAGGGAGGGTTTGGTGGTGGCAGCTGCAGGTGCCGTGGTTGGGGACAATGCCGGGATCGGATGACTCTGCAAAGCTCGGAGCTCGCCGGCTCCTGCTGCAGACGCTGCCGCTTGCCCGGGGCTCTGCGTGTGAGGTTCGCTCCGTCTCAGTCATCCCGGAGCCTGCCTGTGCTTCCAGCAGTGCATTCCCTTGTCGTGAGGTTATGGCACACCGCTAAAATCCCGGCAAGTTTTTCCAGGGAGTGCTCGCACGGGTCAGGTCGGTGCCGCTGGGGAGGTTGGCCCCGACAACCGGAGCAGCTCTTGGGTTTGGGGTCTGGGTTTGCATCCCTCACTCTTCCTCCATGGCAGTCAGATACTTTAATAGGGTTTTAATGGGGTTTTCTTTCTTTATTTTGGACAGTCTGGGCTCAAGTTGCCACCAGAGCGTTGAGCCCAGCCCTGTGGGTGACACAGGGCCATAGCAGGACTCCCCTGGCTCTGGGGTCTCACTGGGTGGGGAGGAAAGGTCCTGTTACACTCATTGCTCTGGTTCACATCCCCTCTCCTTCCCAGGGACCTGATGGCACAGCCTGAGCCCCCTCCAGAGCTGCGGCTGGATGAAGCTGGAGCACCCCCAGCCCCGCAGGGAGCAGCTGAAGGAGCTGCTCCACACCCAGAATGTCCTCACACCCCATCGGAGCCAGCGGGGAACAGATCTAAACCCCTGCACAGGAGCAGCCCAGACTCCAGCCGGGATCTGCAGGATGCCAGCAGGGATCCTTGCTTGGAGATAAACACACCAGGGACCCAGCTGGATGAGGATGGGACAGGAGTCCCACTGGATGAGGATGGAGCAGGAGTCCCACTGGATGAGGATGGGGCAGGAGCCCCACTGGATGTGGATGAGGCAGGAGTCCCACTGGATGAGGATGCAGGTGGGACAGGAATCCCACTGGACATGGATGCAGATGGAGTAGAGATTCCACTGGAGGTGGATGCACGTGGGACAGGGATCCCAGCAGATGTGGGTGCGGCAGGAGTCCCGCTGGACGTGGATGAAGGTGGGACAGGGATCCCACTGGCCATGGACACAGACAGGGCAGGGATCCCAGACAATGCAGATGGGGCAGGGATCCCGCTGGATATGGACACAGAGGGAGCAGGCGGCCCTCTGGATGCCGATGCCACAGAGCACCAGTGCCTGACCCTGGAAGAGCTGGGGAATTATTTCCAGGAGTGCATTGAGATCGTGGAACAGCTGGAGAGGGAGAGGGACAGCCTGATCTCCGAGCTGGCCCAGCTCCGCGAGCCGGCGCTGCAGGAGATCCGCCATGCCCACGAGGAGATCCAGGCAGCCTGCAGGCTGCTGGCCAAGGTGGAGCTGGAGAGGGACAACCTGCGGGATGAGATTCGGCAGATCAAGCAGAAACTCTTCAAGGTGACCAAGGAATGCGTGGCCTGTCAGTACCAGCTGGAGAGCCGCCGGCACGACCTCTCCCAACACGCCGTCTACCAGGGCGAGCTGGAGAGCCAGGCCGGGCAGCTCTCGGGGGAGCTGTCCCAGCTGAAGGAGACCTGCGAGAAGGAGAAGGAAGTCCTGAGGCAGCGCCTGGAGGCTCCACCCTGCCGGCAGGACAACCTGTACCTCCAGGAGAGCCGCCGGCTTTCCGTGGAGTTCGAGAGCTTCGTGGCCGAGAGCCGGCGGGGGCTGGAGGAGCACTACGAGCCCCAGCTGCTGCGGCTGCTGGAGCGGCGCGAGGCCGGGGCCAAGGCGCTGCAGGAGATGCAGGGAGAGATTCAGGGCATGAAGGAGGCTCTGAGGCCCTTGCAGGGCGAGGTCAGCCGGCTGAGGCTGCAGAACCGCAGCCTGGAGGAGCAGATTGTCCTGGTCAAGCAAAAAAGGGATGAGGAGGTCGGGCAGTACCGGGTATGTGCCCCAAAGGACACTGCTCCGTCCTTTTCTGAGGATGGGAGTCGTGCTTTGCATCCAGGGAAATGAGGATGCTGCAGGATTTGCTTTTAGGGCCTAGGAAAGGAGCGGGGTGGATGAGGATGGGGAGGATGTGGAACATCTGGTTGGAATCAAAATCACCCCACACCCTGGCATGGACCAGGTGAAACAGCAGGCTTAAGGCAAACCTGTGGTGGGGAAGCTTGGGGCTTCACCCAGCTTGGGAAACTGGTTTCTCCTGGATAAATTCACTTGGTTTTGGCCCCTCAGAAATGGCTCCAGGGATGAGGTGGAAGGGATGGGGATTTCCTTCCCAAAGCTCGGCGATGCTGTTGAGCACAGGCACCATACACTCCCCACAGCTCCTCCGAGCACAGCACCGAGCCAAGATGCTTGGAAAAGCCACTTTTAAATACAGGTGGCTTTTCTTTCAGATCCCTTTCCTGCTGAGGAAGGGTCTCAGCCATTCCCCACAGCCCCAGGGCCAGGCTGCCTCCTGGGAGGGTTATTTCTGGCTGATCCAGGCATCCCCTCGGCCTGAGGGACAAAGCAATTCAATATCTCCAAGAGCACACTTGGCAAAGAGGCTCCACAATTAATCTCCCCCCTTTCAACACTCTCTGTTCTCAGCTCACAGCGGTTTCTGGAAACTGCCATTCCCCTTCCATCACGGCTCCTCCCTGCTGGGATGGGGATCAGAAGCACCAGCACCATGGCTTGTCCTGGATTTTCAGGGTCCCTTGGATCCCTTGTGTGCCTTCCCATTGTCCTTTTCTCAAATTCTTTATTTATCTCCTGACTCACAGGTTTATACAGCTCTGGCAGCTTCTCAAAACACACACCAAGTTGTTTAGGGGACAAAACCGAGCAGCCAGGAGAAGCCTAAGGACAAAATATAGCCCAGCCCAAATCCCCACCTTTGTATTAAAACAAAGCTTTTTTTGCAGAGGTTTTTAAAGAGGGTGGTTGGGCAGGGGCAGCCTGGCTGTGCAGGGAGGAGAGTGAGTGGAGCACTGCTGCTCCTCCCTCAGCTCACCCACTCATTTTCTCCCCCCAGGAGCAGGTGGAGGAGCTGGAGGACAGGCTGAAGGAGCTCAAGAACGGGGTCCAGCTCCAGCAGCGCAAGAACCAGGAGCTGGAGGAGCTCAGGACCAGCCTCCATCGGGAGCTCTCCATCTACAAGTGCGTTTGGGTCTCATCCCTGCGGGGCACAGGGGCTGGGAGGAGGAAAGGGATGGTGGGGAAGAGTCCAGAGTGGGGTCACACAGCTGGGGGACAGCACAGACTTTTCCTCCTGCTCCCCAGTGGGGCTGCTGGGGCAGGAATTCCAGCTCCTTTGCCCAATAGCAGAGGGATTTGCTGGAAACTCCTGCAGAGGAGCGGAGTGGCTTCCCAAGAAGCAATTTAAGTGGTGGTTTCCTTAGGGAGATGTGGAAAGGAGCTGAGGTTTGCCTTTGGGAAGCTGCTGGAGCTGTCTTCTCCTGGTTACAGTCAGGTCCTCATTGCACATGAATTTCTAAAGCTCCAGAAAAATGTCCATGAGCTTGTGGATTGTTTTATTCACCCAAGCTGGAGCTGTTGTGTTATTCCAGCCTCAGCTGGAGCTGTTCCTAACCATTTTCTGCAGCCTCACTGCTCTTTTAATATCCCTTTTTCCCCTTCTCCACCCAAACCTCCTCATCCAAACACACCACAGGAGGACATTCCCTACCCCAAAGATTTTTTTATCCAAGCACAGGGATGAGCTCTCTCAGCCTGTGCTGTCACCAGCCATTCCCAAGGGGACAAACTGCATTTAGGATTCAGCCCTGTCCTTGCAGCCTGGAGTTCTCATAAATCACAGCCCAACATTTTTTAATCCCAAATACAGCAGTGGAGTCTCTTAACTCCTGGAATCTACAAATGGCCAGCCCTGGAAGTGACACCTTTAAATGAGCTGTCACATTTGCTGCAGGAAGCTCCAAGTGCAAGTCTGAGCTGCCTTTTCCATAACTCCCACAAAAAAAATGACATTTCCTTCTGTTAAATCCTGTTTGCCAAGGGCTTTGGAAGGGCTGGGCTGGGCCCCCACACTCTCTAGACCGTGGATGGAGCCTCTTGAAGTGTTTCCCAATTCCTTTTTCTTCCATACTGTGAAAATAACTTATTTTCCTCTTTTCTCCAGCCAAAGCATTGATGTAAATATTCCACAGGCTAAATCTCCTTTCTCCCCTCACAGGAGCTGCTTAGAAATCTACGGCCACCTCTGCAAATCAGAGGAAAAAGCAGAGCAGGACTGTTAGAACCATGGACTTTTCCTCTTTGTAGCAAAAACCCATGGACAGAGGATACAAGGGATGTCTCCTCATGCTGCTTTACCCTGCCTGATGTGCAGCAGCTGCCTGGAGCTGGGAATACCAGACAATCCCTGGGTATTTCCCCAGGTTCTGCTGCTGTTCTTGTAGTAAAATTGCTTTTCCCCAGAGGAGCAGAGCAAACAATCTTTGTACTGAACAATGGATATGGATGAGGAAGAACTGATGGATGTTTTGCTGTGTTTGGGAAAATGTTATCTTGTTCCAGATTGTTTAAGCCTGCACAGAGAGTTCTGGAAGCCAGTGTTAGTGGGGGTTTGACTTTTAAAGTTTACATGCAAGAGAAGCTTTCTCCTTTGAAGAGGATTTTCTTTTGTATTTCAAGAGTTTCTGCTGTACTGGGACGTGCTCCACAGAAATGAGGTGGTGGGGAAGAGGTTTCTACTTCATATCGAGTCTCACACTGAAAATAAAAGGTCAGAGTTTAAGGAGCCTTTTCACTCTCAGAGCTGTGTCTCAAAAGCCCAAATTTGTCTGTCAAACTGAGGTGTTTGTGTCAAATTCATGCTGCAGGATAACAAAAAACAACTCTGGAAAGGGCTAAAGGCAGAGTTAAAATGCAGACAGCAGCACGGCTTAAGAGGAAGAACAATTCAGTGATTTGGTGGCTGCTTGGGGGTTCAAGTGCTCATTAATTTATTTCACAAAGCAGCAGAAATGAGAAGAAATACCCAATTTGATGTCTTAAAAATAAAAAAATATCTCTACCAGCACCCTTATGGACACACACAGGTAGAGACCACATTCTGAAAAAAAACAAAGCAGTAGATGCAGAAACAGCACAGAACTCCCCAAACTTTGCAGCATTTACGTAGAAAAACTTTATTCCAACTGAAGGACTTACACATAATTAGTCATGAGGAGATGGCGAGTAACAGGCTGCTGGTGGCACTGGACACCCGAGTGGAAGACGTGCAGGACCTTGTGGCCAAGGACTAAACTCCTAAAAAATGTAGTTCATACACATTTCATTTGTTTTCCACCAGCTGCCAAGGCTGTTGAGGGCACCGGGGTCATCCGTTGGTACAAACAAACACCTTTTACAACTTGAGGGCTCCCCCAAGTTTTAAAAACCATTTCACAGAAAGGAAAGAAACATTATGTGAAAACACAGCTCAAGAAACACACAATAGAGCAAAAAACATGGGAGGTGAAGGAGGCTCTGCAGGAATAGCTAACAAATCCAAACCGCTGGCACCCAGCAGGAGGGGGGGAAAGGGAAAGGAAGGAAGGAATGAAAAACCCAGAATTGCCAGGAGAGACAAAAAAAAAAATTAAAAAAAAAAAAAAGAGAAATTTCAGTTCAAGTCAGAACTTGCAAGTCTTGTATCTGCAAAGGCAGAAAAAGCCACAAGGTACAGATAACTAAAGGAATTCCAAGGTTTCTGAGTTGTACTGAGGAGGACAAGACCTTCCACACCATTTCTGAGCTGTCAGGAGATTAACACTCGGATCATCTCTGTTGGCTCAAGCCCACTCGGGCAGCTCTGCCAATTTAACTTTTGTTTAAATTAGGCAAAAGCCTGTGGCTGGAGCAAGCAAAAGAGAGAGAGAGAAAAAAGAACTAATCCCAAACTTGCTGTGTGATGAAGGCAGTTAAAAAAGGGACAGCCAGAGCAATAAAGGAGGCTGCTGTAGGAATTCTGGTCAAGGAGCCACAGCAGGGACCTGGCTGAGGGGGCTGAGCCCTTTTTTTTTTTGGGTGGTGGGTTCTCAGTGTGTGGGTGGAAAAGTCTGTGATGGGATCTACAGGAGGATGGCTGAACACAAAGTCTACGTGTGTCTCAAAACCAGTGTTAAGTCAATATCAGGGCTGAGAGGGAAGAGAAGGAAAAGACTAAAAACAGGGAGAAGTTGTCATCTAGGATCCTTGACCTTCTGGATCCACGCTTCCTTCGGGATCTTCATCGTTGTAGATGTTCTCTGCCTGCAAGACAGGGATGGAGACACTGAGGGAACATTTCCAACCCCTTTGGACAGGATTCCACCCCCTGAAAGTTCTGGTCATTTTTTATTTGCAGATATGGATCACCCATCCCTGGTCCCATTACCATTAACGACCTTATCCATAAATCCAGGTCTTAAATAAATGTCCTGTAACAAGGGATCTGCTAAAGGAGACTCCACTGCAAGACTTACAAAAGTGTTCCAAGTATTTATTTTGTGGATCCTCTACTCAGCAGCACTTTCTGAAAGAACTACACAGAAAACTGCCAAGAACAAAATTTAGAGATAAAAAAAACCCAAAAAACAAACAACTGGGAAAATGGTCTTGTTGAAGGTCAAGATTGGTTTCTAAAACCTTCAACAGCTGGGAATGTAGGGGCCAGCAAACCATTCCTGTTCACCTGCACCCTTTTCATCTTTGGAGAATGAAATCTCAAATATTCTCTAAGACAATAATACAGAAACTTCAATTTCATCCTTGCTTCTCACACACTGTTTTCATTCAAACACAGAAGGGAAAAATTTCCTTTTTTCTTTTTTTTTTTTAAACACAAAACATCTCCTGAGTGTTTGGAAACCTTTTTGCTCTGGCCAAAGCTAAAGGGGATTTCAGGGCCCCTTTGAGATTTCAGCAGTGCTACAAACTGGGTAATTCTGAGGCCTGTAAATAAAAGGAGGAATGCTGAAATCCAGGAATTTCAACACAACTTACCATTTGCCAGACTTGCATGATATTATCTTCTGATACAGAACAAATGACCCAAGGCTCATTGGGATTCCAGGAGAAATCTGAGATCTTTGCAGTATGACCACCATGGATAAACTAGGATTGGGGAAACAAAAAGGGGAACGGTTTGAAATTTGCACTGCAGGATGAGTAATAGGTGAAAATAATTAATGGGAGTGAAAAAACTCACCAACAGCTCTGGGGGACCATCCTCAGCATCTTCAGGGGATTGCTCCTCTCCAATTTTACTGTTAAAAAAATAAAAGGAGGGAAAGAAAAGTTAGGGGTTGGTTTGGGTTTTTTTTTTTTGAGGTGTGATGCAATTAATCTGTAATATTTTGAGGAATTTTGAATTTACCTCAAGTCCCAAACATTTAGCCTGCGGTCTGTGCCACTGGAGGCCAGGATGGTTTCATTATGGGGAGACCACTGAACCTACAGAGAGGAATAAATTTAAAAGTGGGATTTAAGTAACCTTCCCAACACTTCATTTTGTACCCTGAAAGCTCTACAAGAACTCAAATTGACAACAACAGAAATATGTGTAAATAACAGTTATCACAGGAAGAGTTGTGAATATTCACAAACAAAAAGAAGACATTTCAGCAAAAAAGTGCCACCTGGAACTTTTCCTCTAACAAAACACACGTGTTTCCAAGTGCAAACAGCTCCCAAAGGTATTGGCTGCTCCTTATCTTAATAAGAATTGCACAAATAGAACCCATAGATTCCTTTAGCAGTAGGCACAGCTCTCACATGAAAAGAAATCACTGTAATTAAGCTTAACTGCCCAAAAGCTCACATTTATTGCTTCTGCTGGAGATAAAGCTCTCCAGAACACACCACTTATAATAGGATCACAGGATTAGGAAGGAACACAGAATTCTGCACACTAACATGGCATTTCAGGATTCTGTAATTTGATTTAGACATAACACAGTCTGAACTGATAATCCCTCCACCAAAAAAAAAAACCTCTACATATTTTTGCTCTGATTAAGGCGTGAGTTGGAGATGGAAATATTTAATCTGCTAAGCAGGTGCTGCCCACAATGTGAACATTCTCTATTTCCAGCAGCAAAATCAGCAATTATCTTTTGTCAGAGAGTGTTAAAGCTTCCTGAAGGACCAGGCTGAGGAGATGGAAACACTGCAGCCGTTTCCCTGGGCCTCCTGCTTCAATCTGCTGCCATGAATAATTTAATGGACCCTGCACTGCTACCATTTCATCCTTCTGCTGTGGTTAAAGCTCCAGAGCATTTCCCTGATCCTTTTCTTGACTCTCTGTACTGGAGCTCTGCAGCTCCACAACAACAACACCACCCAGAAAAGTATAAACAAATAAAAGAACAGAATGTGAGTTTTTAAGTGCAAAAACATTGTGAAAAAACTACTTTTCTTTTTCAAGACTGCTGAGTAGAACTAAGTATGTGAGGATAAAAGATAAAGAATTTTTTTTTTTTATACCTGAAATATTTCATCTTTATGTGATTCAAATGAGTGCAGCTTCAGTTTTAGGTTCCTCAAGTCCCACAGAGCAACAGTCTAGGAAAAAAAAAAATATAAAAACATTTTGTTGAAATAACCAACATGTACATCCACCCCAGAAAGTGAGCAAGAACATTCCAAAATCCAGGCAGAAGTACCTTATCAGCTGATCCTGTGGCCAGGATAAACTCACTGTAGGGGTTGAAGGAGAGGCAGTTCACCTCAGCTGTGTGAGCATCCACGGAATGACTGGGTTTGGAGGTGTTGTTTGACCGGGTATCCCAGCTGGGAAGGGAAAACATGGAATTAACAAAGGTTTGTATCCCATTTCACTGATTATGGAGATGAGAAAGCTTGAGGGGCTGAAACAATTTGTGAAGGGGTTTTCCTCACTTACATCATGAGCTTCTGATCATCAGCAACAGATCCAAACAGGGATTCATGGAGCAGGTGCCAGGATACATCTTCCACCACCGCTGTGTGTCCTGTGAAGATGGTCTTGGCATCCACCACTTTGCCTTCTTTGGGAACAGCACTGATATCCCACAAGCAAATTGTCTTTAAAACAACAAAAATGCAAAAAGATTACATCTTTAGACTCTCTTGCCCTCCTCCCCCTCAAACTCAGGATGTTTTTGCCCTTCCCAAGGCACAGCAAGTGCAGGCTCACCCCAGCTGTGCTCCAAGTACTCACATGATCATCAGAAGCACTCAGCAAATGCCCGCTGAGGTTTGGGTTCCAGGACAGTCCATATCCCTCCTTCTGGTGCCCACGGAGACGCAGGTCCGGGTTGCACTCCCCAGAAGGGTCTGCAACAAGGCAGGTTAAGGATTCCAGTGCCTGGAATCATTCCCAGCACATCCTGGAATACCTGGCATTAAGTTTATTTGACTTGACTTTAACCTAGTAGCCACCTCCACACTTTGGCCTGAGTTCCAGCTGGAGGGAGGAACAGCAGCTCAGCTGTTACTGCTCAAAATTGTTCAAAAAACTTCAGGGTGTGATTGATGAACTCGATGAAAAACTGCTCAAAAAGCTCCTCCTGAACCCCCAGAAATGTGAGGTGGGATATTTTTCCTCTTCTCATCATCTCCAACTGCACTTTTAAAGTGAGGAAGGCACTTTTGATCCTCCCCACAAATGGCAAAAGGAGTTACTTTAATCTTGATGAGTTCATAGGTAAATGACTTAATATTTAAACAATTAATTTAAATAATATTTAATAGTTTTATATTATATATAAATATTATATTAAAATAATTAATATTTAAGTAATTAAAAATAACAGGGTATCAGGGGAAAAGCTCAGCTACCCACCAATTCAATAATTTTTCCCAAAAAATCCACCTTCTACCACCTCCAATACCTCACAGTGAGGTGACAAAACAAGCAGAGAGGAAGTACAGGAAAAAGTTTCCTTTTCCAAGGCTACATTTGGATACATGTGTTTAAACTTCATACAAAATAACCTCATGAATAAACACCCACTGGGCCCAAAAATCCCAAATAAGGGGCAACCCAGACCGATTTTTTAATCTCTTTTGGGGGGATTCTGGCTGCTCACAGAAGCACAGACCTGGTTTGGAGGGGTGTTTGGTGTAATCAAAGACCAGGACATCGCTAGAGGGAGTCTTGGTGGCGATGATGCAGGGGTTCTGGGGCATGTAACGGGCTCTGTTCACCTCTCCCTCGTGGTTTATCTTGATTTCAATTTCAATTTTTCCACTTACTGAGCCAAAGCCTCCAAACTCTAGGAATAAAACAGTTGTGATTAATAAGCCAGTTTCAGAACAAGTGACAAAGAGTTGATTCAAGCTTTGCTACCGAGCTCTCAGAATGGACAAAGTTGTGGTAAAAACAAATTGCAATTTTAGGACTGTGATACACCTTGTTAAAGCTCCCTTATTTTTATAAATAAAATGACTTCATAGTTCATGAAATTGCAAAATTTGGGTGAAAAGAAGTAGTTTTGGATTATTTTAAAATGAATTTAAAATCTTTTCGAGAAATACTAAAATAGAATAGAAACAAGTATTTATTAGACAACCCTGTGTTCATAAATAACTTCAAGAAGCCCAAAGATCAAAATACTCATTGCACAATCCAAACTTCCTGTAAAATGAAGAGCAAACATTGGATCATTAAGGACTTTCACCAGGTGGAAAGACTGATTCAGCCAAGCAAACAGGAGAAATGTCTAACTTGGGGCAGCCATAAAGGTTACAAAGCATCAAACTCAAGTCTGATACATGGAATAAAACACAATTTCACCCCAGAGGGTGAATCAGCAATCAGGCAGCAGAACTCACAGACAAATGAAGAAATTTTGAAATGTTTGAAAAAGTCTGAATTTTGGAAAGTTTGAAATGTTACATTCCCTTGATATAAAAAATATTCTTTTACATGAGTTTGTGCAAAAATCTTTTGTGTGACTTTACAAATGTGGTAATAAAAATACCAATTGAAAGCACTGCATGGGATTTAAGGGCAATTCCTAAGAAACAGGGGAGTTTTCCCACATAAATATTTTTGCAATTAACCTCCACCTTTTGTTTCCATCATTAGATTATTAACACATTCAAAAAAACAGAGTATTTGTCTATTAACAAAGCACTGCTTAGAAACTAATTTTTTTAGAAGTAAAATCTGAATTTTGCTGCCTGAACTTTAGGGAAAGACAAGTTTCCTGTTGAGAAAGGAAGGGGAAAATGGTTAAAATCCCTTTTTTTTGAGCTCTTACCTCCTTTCTCACTGTCATAGTGGGAAGCATCAAACTGGGCATCGTCGTTGGGCAGCTGCACACTGGCAATCACCAGGTGGTTTTGTTCATCTGAGGTGTGGGTGCCCAGCACCAACCTGTGGATGCTGAAATCTTTGCCTTCAGGTCTGCAGGGGAAAGAAAACAGGGATCACAAAATCTCTGTGAGGATGGAGAGGTCCCGGCACAGGAGAAAGTGGCTGCCACATGCCTGGGAGACTCCAAGGCCAGGTTGGACAGGACTTGGAGCAACCTGGGATAGTGGAAGGTGCCCCTGGATGAGCTTTAAGGTCCCTTCCTGCTCAAACCAGTTTGGGATTCTGCAGCCTCAACCTAAAAGTCTCTCAGCACAATCCTGGATTTGCTGTTTATTCTCCTTTAGAAAGAGAACAGAAGGGTCCCTTTACCTTGTGACATCAGGAAGCCACTGAGCAGTCAGGCTGGGCCACTCCAGGGCGTGAGTCATCACCAAATCGTACAGGAAGGGGGTGTTCTTTTTCCATATTTTATACTCCTCGTTGATCACACGCTCTTCCACTGCATCATCAAAGGCTGCTGAAATATTTTTTTTTCAATAAATACATACAATTAATTATTTATAAATGTATCTACAGACCTACACAGCGCTGTGGGCAGGCAATGGATTATAGTCAAGTACATCAATCACACCCTGGTTTGCTATTTGCTCTATTGGAGTAGCTGCTAAATGGTTAAAAAATCCCCTGTTGCACATGCTCATAATTTTTTTCTGGATATATGGCTGGGAATTAACTATGTCAAATTTCATCCCTGGAAGTATCCCAGGGCAGGCTGGACAGGACTTGGAGCAACCTGGGATACTGGAAGGTGTTCCTGCCATGTCAGGGGTGGAATGGGATGAGTTTAAGGCTACTTCCAGCCCAATCCATTCTGGGATGATTTGATGATGTTGTCAGAGCAACACAGTAAAATTGTGAGACTTGCACAGGGAAGCAAAGCCCGGATTTGCAAGGATGTTTAAATGCAAAAAATCCACTGCTGTTTATAACAGACCAGTCTGGCTGCAACCTCGAACTACTTGTTCCCAAAATCCAGTTTCCCAAGGCTCCTTCTGCTGCCTTGTCGCTCTCAAACACTTTCTCGGCCCATCTGTCACCAGCCTCCGGTGCAGAGAAGGCGACGGGCAGACCTGGGGGAGCTCAGCCTCGGAAAGGAGACACCCTCATGGAACCTGGGGCACCCCCATGGAACCGGGGCACCCCCATGGAACCGGAGCTCGCCCACGGAACGGGAGCTCGCCCATGAGACGGAGGCACTCCCGCCGAACCGGGGCACCCTCAGGGTGGGCGGCAGCGGCCGGTGCCAGCTCTTTGTCTGCCCGCTCCCCTCGCAGGGCAGGGCACGGCCCGGCCCTCCCGGCCTCACAAAGCCCCTCCTGGGGGCACGAGGGCGGGCAGAGGGTCCCAGCCCGAGCCGCTCTCCCCGGTTGGGGCGGCGGACGCGAGGAGGCAGCGGCGGCCATGACCGGGGGTGGGGGCCCTCAGGCCCCGCCCCCGCGCGCCCCCTGGCGGCACCGCCCCGCTCCCCTCACGCCGTAACCGGGCGGGGGGGGGCACCCCGCGCCTCACGGCAGAGGCCGCGCCGCCCCTACGGAGCCTTTACCTTCCTTGTCCGCCATGGCGGGGCGGGGGGAGCGCGGCGGCCGCGGGGCGCGAGGCGGGGCGGGCTGGGCGAGGCGGGCGGGCGGTTCCTGCGCTCCCTGCTCCGACCCCTCCGGCCGCGGCTCCGTCTATTGTTTCCTGCCCCCGCTGCGTGCGGCTCCCGGCGCCGCGCACCCCTTCGCGCGCCAACGCCGCCCAATCAGAGCCCGCCGCCGGGAGGCGCTGACCAATCAGCGGAGGGAGAGGGGGCGGTGACGGGGAGCGCGCGGCGGTCACGTGGGACGGCTCCCCCTGGGAGCCGCCATTTTCCGGAGCGCCCCAGCGCGCTCTTAAAGGGGCCGCGCCCCGTGCTGAGGGGCAGCGGGTTCTGGGTCCGCTCCTGATTCCCGATCCTTGTTCCCGGTCCCCGGTTTAGAAGAACCGGTGGCTGAGGCTCTTCTGATCACCACAGCCGTGGGCGGAGCGTACCGGGGCGGGACTGCACCGGGCCGGTGCGTGTGTGGGCCGAGGCCTCCTCCTAGGGCCGCCCTAACACCATCGGGTATCCTCGGCGTGTTTTTAATTCTCTGTAATCACGAATATATTCCCTTTTTCCACAATTCAGTGCTGCGGTGAGTTTTAGAGGCGTGATATTTTGCTGGTTCTGGTCGGCTGAGGGTAACTCGGGACCTGACTCTCCACAGCTGAGGCTTAACAGGTTTAACATCAAATATCAAAACTATATCTGTGTTTATTCCTCAAGAGATACTCCGAGCCCTCAGTTTCAGACTTCTCTTTCCAACACACCTAGATGTTTAACAGAAATTAGAAATTGGAAATCCTGTGTCTTGTTTCTAAGCCTTGGAATAAGAAGCAGCTCCTGTGTAAAAGCGATATCTGTAAATTATCTGCATTGTTTAGGGAAGTGTTGGGTTCAGCTGTGGATAAATTTTGTAATGCACAAAAATATTAAAGAATGGTTATGATGTCTGAAAATCTGCAGAGGAAAATTAAGTAGCGTGAAGTTAATCGGTTTCTTCAGTTTGCGTCAGGTTTTAAAAATGAACAGGAAAACAGCAACTTTTGAGATTGGGTGTGAGAACCTCACTTGTAAATGTGGCAGTTGATGCCCTTCTTTGGGGTTTTTATTTAAGAAGTTTTATTTAAAAAATCAGCCAGAAAAGGAGCACAGGAAATGCCTTGCACTTGGGTGACAGCTGGATTTGCTACTCACAAACTTTGAGGTCTGGAGGTTTAAATGTAATCCTTGTTCTAAGAGAACACAACTTTTTTTCCTGAAGAAAAATCTTCTGTAAGGTCATATCAGAGGTTTTGGGGGGGCAGTGGCACTTCAGGTGATACTTCAGGTGTACAATGAGCTGAGCACCCTCAAAAGAATTACTTAGAAAATTAAAATTAACGTAAAGCATGGAAGTTTAATTGATTTTACAGCTGTTTCCATCAGGGCTATATTTTATTATTTGTGAATGAATGGAATGTTTAGTGTACACAGGGAAGAAGAAACACAATTCCTCCCAGAAAAAGCCAAAGTCCACAATTCCCATAAGGAATCTTTTCCCTTGGCTCTCTTGGCTGAACAAACATCACTTCATGGGTGTGGGGTTGAACTCCCAACTTCCCCATCTCCCAGTTTCAAAAGAACTGAAAGGACTCGAATTTAGCACTGAGAGGAATCCTCATGCTCTGCACAGGTTGAATCACTCCGTGGGGATACCAGGAAGTGAGGGAGAATTCCTGGATCTTCTCCAGCACCAGGAAAGGAGAGTTTCCTGTGGAGCTCTCAGTGATGGCAGCCGAGGACAGGGATTACAACCTGACTGAGGAGCAGAAAGCTGTGAAAGCCAAGTACCCCCCTCTCTGCAAAAAATATGAATGTGAGTATTTTTAATATTTTTTTAGTATTATCGTCTTGCAGTGTGGGTGTGACAGTGCTGTTGTGAGGGCAAGGAAGGTAACAGGAAATACAGAAATGAGAAACCAATTTTCTTCCTCATGCTTTTCTTGTTATAGGCACTGAAAAAAAAATAACGATGGAAATAAATTACTGAAGTCTAACCCTGAAAACTTTTCCTCTTCTGAGCCATTTTTCTACCCCTCTTGTAGGAAGAGATATTCAAAAGTGTGCTGGCCTTGTTTTTACTCTACTTAAAGATTATTATCTCTACTTTCCCCACCCCTGGAATGTCTCCTAAGAGGATGTGGGTGGCAGCCCAAGGGCCAGCTTAAGGCAGGGAACCATTCCCTGCCTGTTTTCCATGTCACCAGTATCTGTCTGGATGGATTGTTTCTGTTAGCTCTGTCAGAATTTATATTTTAAGGCTGTGTTCAGACCTTTATTTGCTAGAAGTGCAGAAATACAGTGACAGACCACTGCAGCCATGCAGTTTCCATAACTGGAGGAAGTTTTATCCCTCTTCTGCATCTAAAGGAATTTGTTTGCTTTAGAGACTGTTGTTGAGAACCCTTTAATAGTGTGTGGTCTCTTTAAACAGCACCAGGACAATTTTTCAGTTGAAGTCAGCATTTGTTTCACATCCCAACTTAATTCTGCTGGAATTTTGCATTTCTTTCATTCCTTTGAATAAATATAAATGAGGTTCATGTACAGCTGGATATATGTGATGTTAATCATGCTTTATGAGTAAAGTTTGTCTTCTATTTTATATTCCATCCTGTGTTTTAAGTTCTTCTCTTTGCATAATAGCTGCTTTTGGGTGTGGACAGGTAGATTTCCTCACTGAGGTAGAAATATTTGCAAATCTCATCCTTTGCATGAATAATTTTCAGTCCTGCAGACTTCAGCATGAACTCCTTACTCCTGGTGAAGGTTTCTTTTTATTGCAGTTAACTTGTGGAAGCCTGTTGGGTTACAAAAGCCAAACCCTGCACTGACATAATCACATTAAACAGGGTTTTTTTTGGCAGAAATAATCCAAAATTTCACCTGTGCTAAATTTTTCTAATATGCTACGAAATAGACTTATCACATCTGCAGATGAATGTAAAAATGTTTTGTTAGAAAAGCAGATATTAGTGTTATTTTTTTTTTTTTAATCCTCATGTTATAAATACTTTTGGTGACATCATTCCTTTTCTTTTCACTTCCCCTCAGATTTGGATCACACAGCAGACGTGCAGTAAGTGTGGGCAGCTGGGATTTCTCAGGGTGACAAATTGATTATTTTTTACACTGCTTAAAGCCTGGAGTAACAGCCAAGGACAGTTTGCAGATGTAACACCTTGTGGAGCTCTGAAATGTCACTCAGTGGGTGTTTTGATGGTGTTCCTGCTTTTGGGACACCACAGAATTATGTTTGGTTTCTTTTTAAGTATTTCTATGGTGCCTCTGTTATTTGGAAATGTCTTTTGAAATCTCCTTTTAATCTCTCCCTTTTAAACAAAGTTCCTTCTGTGTGGTTTACTTTTACACACAACAATTAGCCACATTAGGAAAGAACTTTTCTTGGTGGCTGGTAAAACATTTATTTTCCAAGTTCTCTCATGAAACTCTTCTGACAAACTCCTAGAAAAACCAGCTGTTTTTTGCTCATTCACCTCCTCTGCCTGAATCCCCAAGTTCTGATTGCTCACCTGCATGTGACTTTGGGCTGTTTTTTCTTGTTGTGACCCAGTATTACATTCCAGTGATTATTCCATGTTTTTTTAGGCTCCATGCCTGGGGAGACACGTTGGAAGAAGCCTTTGAGCAGTGTGCCATGGCCATGTTTGGCTACATGACAGACACAAGCACCGTGGAACCCGTGGGTACAGTGGAGGTAGAGGCAGAAGGTGAGGTCAACACTTCTTCTGTGAAGAGTTATGAGAGGGAGAAAGGTACCAAAAATCTCAACCTTTACATGTAGCCTTAGTGCAGTTAATTAAAATATAATTAAGCATTGTTGTCTGAATCTCCTGTACATCTGAGGTGCTCTTAAAAATGTTTTTGATGAGACAATCTCTGCTTCAACCACACAGGGCATGACCTGTTGTCTCTTCTCTTTCACTTCCTGGATGAGTGGCTGTATAAATTCAGTGCTGATGAGTTTTTTATACCCAGGGTAAGTGTTCTGGTTTCAACTTTTTCCATTTGTAGGACAAAGCTGTTCCCTGATAATCCCAGCTCTAAATGCAATGGTATTTTAGAGGAAAAAGGAACACAAAAAATACAAGGCCAGGCTGGATGTGGCTTAGGGCAAGCTGGACTGGTGGAAGGTGTCTAAACAGTGGAAAATAACCTTTGTAAGTGGGGTTTACTGAGAAGTTCTGCCTGAAGGTTGAAGGTGTGATTGACACATTTCTCCTCCCACTCTCTGCAGGAAGTGAAAGTGCTTCACATTGACCGAATGCAGTTCAAAATAAGATCAATTGGGTGAGCTTAAGTCATTGTCTGAAAATGGATTGTGGACTTTTCTTGCTTTCTATGAGGCTTTAAGTGAAAATCTCACTGTTCTGTGCTCATCACTGAAACTAATTATAGCATTTGGTAAATATTACTAAAATTACAACACCTCTCTTCTATTTTTTTGCCTTTACAGGTGGGGAGAAGAGTTCTCTTTAGACAAACACCCACAGGTAGGCAGTGGTTCCTCTATCAGGCTTTTCTATTTTAGGAGGAGGAGGTGTGGTGTCCTTTAAATCAGACCTCTGAGTTCTGCAGAGATCAAAATATAAATGTGGTTGAAGTACCACTGAACTCAACCTCTCACTTTCTGCATGGTTTTGTGAATGTGTCCCTGAAACTGTTGGCCTGAGTGTGACATTGCCTCAGTACTAGCAAAACTCAACAAATTAACTCAATTGGCTTCCTTTTTGTGATCTTAGTAACACAGAAACTCAGTCTATGTTCAGAATTTAGGTATTTGAATTTCACACTATTGGGACAGATTTCTGCTTAGTCAGTTTTTGCCTTTTTCTTTTTTTTCTTTTCCTAAAGAATTGTTAGAAGCAAAATCTGATGTCTTGACCTGTATCATTTTTAGCAAATGTTGATGGTCTGTTAGAGGTAAGAGAAGGAATTTGTGGTATTAAGAGGCAATAAAACAAGGGAAGAGTTCCCTTTACACTATTTGGCTTGGTTATTAGTGTGGCAACTTCCTTATTCATCAGAACAAATGTAGTTACAGCTTATTTGGAAAAAAAAAAAATGGATAGCTTTTGAGGAAGGTGACGAGAACTGGGGGTTCTGAACTGGTAAAAGGGATATAATTTAGAAAATTTATGGTTTGTGTCTCTTTTCTAGGGCACAGAAGTCAAAGCCATAACTTACTCAGCAATGCAGATCTGTGAAGATGAAAAGCCAGAAGTCTTTGTCATTATTGATATTTAAAGCAAGAGTGTGGTTGAGTGGATATTGGTCATCATCTGGCAAAAACCCCCTTAAACTGTAATCCCTGTGGAAAAAACGAAGGAATTGGCCAGTTAAAATCAGAAATTGAACAGAGTAATTGCAGGGAATGTCAGACTGTTTTCACTGAGACAGAGAATAAGAAGAATTAATTGGGGTTTTGGGGGATATGGAGAAGGTGATGTTTGTACAGGTTGGAAGTCTCCCAGGAATGCTGGCAGTCAGCTTCTAAGGCTGATATGTGCTAGGAGCTGTATGAAATACAGAAATTGGTGGAGCTGATAACTAAAATACTCCATTTTTGCAGCGTGGCAGGAGATAATGTTCATCTAGATTGATTTCATTTGCATATTTCATGTTCTAGTTCTGATAATGATGAGCTGATGTTCCTCCTCTGTATTACATAAATCCAAAATAGCTGCAGTGGCTCAGATGTAATGTGGGGAAAAAATCTGAGTGTTTAAAATTAGACACCTAAAAAATGATGCCAATTAAACCAAGAAACCACCACATCTTTTAAACTACTTAAAAAAGAAGTCATGCCACCAGGTGGTGCTGAATTGCTGTAAATAAATTGCCACATGAAATCTTAAAGCATGTGACTCTACCTGGAATCCTCTTATCACTTATGATAACTATGATAAGTTGGCAGCTTTGCTAGAAGGGAATGGAATGGGATGTCCCAGGTTCTCCCTGGGTTCACTCCCAACTGTATCTTGTGATAATTGTGATAATATTTTTTTTAAAAGGCACGGTTTGGATCAGCCTAATTGTTTTTTAAAAAGAACAATACAGACAATCCTTAAACGTCAGAGGATTATGGACTTGATTGAATCAAAATTAATAAAAAATAATCAAAAGTGTGGTTTTTTTAAAAACACAGGATGACAAATGTGCATTACCTGCTGTTTTAATTTAATTTAAACATGAGGAGCATAGGCCTGGCCTGTTCTGTTACCATAAATGCTCCAAGTGCCTCACTGTGTTGTCTCATTTTATAAAGTCATCTTAAATGGTTCGGGTTTTATTTCCATGTTGTAAAGACTGAGGGGTAAAACCTCTCTTATTTTTTAAGCAAGCCTCAATGCCAAAATAAAACTTACACTGAAACAATGACTTTGTGAGTGATCTTGACCAGTCTATTCACATACAAATTAATTACACTTGTGTTTTGTTCCCTGCTAAGGTGACCAGATATTTTTTTATCAGTAAGAATTGCAACATGCAATGTTACAAAGTAAGAGTGATTATGACAGCTTGGGGTTTCTTTCTTGTCTGGCAGAGCCCCAAAGGCAATGAGGGCACGGCCGCCATTGTGGCCCCTCAGAGGCTGCTCTGATCATCATTGGCTGGCCCGGGTCACGTGACTGCGATGGGCCAATCGGGCGTCGAGTTGAGGTGGCTCTTGTTCTCCACAGGCTGAGGGGGCTGAGGGGAGGTGGGCAAGGGGACACTGAGGGTCAGCGGCTGTGGGGAGATGGACACTGAGGGGCAGCGGTTGTGGGGACATGGACACTGAGGGGCAGCGGCTGTGGGGAGATGGACACTGAGGGGCAGTGGCTGTGGGGAGATGGACACTGAGGGGCAGCGGCTGTGGGGACACGGACAATGAAGGTCAGCAGTTGTGGGGACATGGACACTGAGGGGCAGCGGCTGTGGGGACACGGACACTGAGGGGCAGCGGTTGTGGGGACATGGACAATGAAGGTCAGCAGTTGTGGGGTGATGAACACTGAGGGGCAGCAGTTGTGGGGACATGGACAATGAAGGTCAGCAGTTGTGGGGTGATGAACACTGAGGGGCAGCGGTTGTGGGGACATGGACACTGAGGGTCAGCAGTTGTGGGGAGATGAATTCTGGGGCTTAGGGACAGTGCTGGGCAGTTGAGCAGCATGTAGGGGCTGTGGGGAGGTAAGGGGCTGGGGCTGTGAGGAGATGGGCACAGGGGGCTGTGGGGAGGTGGGTGTCGGAGCTGAAGGCAGTCTTTAGCCCAGCTCTCTAAAATGTGAGAAAATAAATTTATGTAGTTAAATTTTAACTTTGCAGACAAATGCTGAGGTGCCCCAAGATCAGTCTCAGGCTATAGTAACACACTGAAGTGCTCTACTTATTGAAATGCTGACAGGAGCTTGCTAGGAAAACATTTGGAATTAATTAAGTAAGTGTTATTCATCTATTCTTTTTTTTCAATATTTATTAAGTACTTACTATAAAACAGGCCTTAAATTCACCTTGTTCCATTTGCACAGCTGTGGCAGTGGCAGGTTTCAGCTCACAGTGCTGCTCTCCCAGGGCTTCACAGAAGGCCACTGAGACCTGAAAGTGGGTCATTAAAAGCTACCCTTAGACTGCACACCCTTCTAGGGGTGCCAGAGTATCCTATTGATGTAGAAAGTTTAAGGATGGAGCTGTGAACTACTTAGAAAAGACTTGCACTGGTGGTTATCAAATGTACAAATCTCAAGGAGAGCATTAGGGAATTATTACAGAAGCTTGCCCCATTCTCACTTTTGCCGAGTTTAATGGCAGCTGTTGGAAGCAGAACCTGGATGTGGATCAATATGGCTGTTCTCAAATTCTCTGTGGGGAATTTCTGCTTTCTTGGCAGGAATGTCAGGCTACAGATGCTGCTAACGGGAAAGGAAACACAGCATCAAATGAGACATGAGACCAAACAGTGACTCTTTATCAGGAATACCCACTGGGAATGCCATTCTCTGCTCTCAGGCAGAAGGTTTCTTCTATGCACTCCTTGAGCTTTTCTTCTTTAATCATTTAATAGTGAGCATTTTTAGTTTCTCTTCCAAGTGCAGGTTCTCTGATCCAAGTGACTGGGGAAATAAATATGATTAAAAGAGCTTAAGAGACTCCAGAACTACAAAGGTTGCTTAACTTCTGAGGGAAATTCTGCTTATAAAAAATGTTTTTATGCTGTCAAGCACCCTAAAGTTATATGAGCAGGAGAGCCTTTTTAAAGTAACTCCATGATCTTAAGTCACAAATGTCCCACTGAAATTCAAGGGACTTGGCCTCTTTATTCCTAGAGTAAGATAGATAGGTTTAAGCAAATCTTGCATTGATCCTGGGGGAAGAAAAATGGAAAAAACCTGACAACTGTACTTCCAGTGATTGCACTTTTATTTCCTTGGAACCACGTTGGTGTATCTTTCTATAAAATTCACAGTACAAAAAAAAAAAAAGGCAAACTCATACTACCCAAGTGTACTACAGACGCTCTGGTCACCTACTCTACTCTGGCTGTGGGAGTTCTAAATCATGCTTTTCTCAACTATAAGAAGCTGTGAGTTCACTGAGAAAACAAAACTCTGGTAAAAAGGTTCTTCAGCATGAAGAACTCCACTTGTTTCCTTCGCTCCTTTCTTAGGAAGTTTCTGATGTGTTATGTACAAATTAATTACAATATCAGCAAAAAAAAAAAAAAAGTGGTTTAACATTTCTCAGCTGTTCACCTCAGTAAGAGTTTTTCCAAAGCAAATTAGCAATATTTGGTTTTTAAATATCTGTATCATACAGAACCTTTGTAGAACTGTAAACTGGTTCACACTTCCACAATGAGCAGGAGCTCTGAGCGAGTCTTTGATGAATCATAAAACAATTCTCCTAAATAGTTTCCAGATATTAAGTGAGCAGCTGAACTTTCCTTGTGGGTCCCTTCCATTCAGGCCATTTTATGACCCTCAGTACTTTCTGGATGACATTTAGAAGCAATTACACTGTTCCATATCTGCAAAACAACTTGGTTTAGTCCAAATTTTGCTTCTCAGAACAGAATTTTAGCAATACTTCATTTATTAAAAGTAGTAAACCAGCATTACTTGACATGACATGAGTCATTTTATCTTGAATGCAACAATAACAAATACACAAAGATCTACCTAAGATTTGGCTTCACCTTTTCCTTTACCTCATCTGGAATATCATCATTATTGTGTCTGACAACCAAATTACAGGGCTCCTCCTCCACTGTCTCTTCATCTGATTTCTGCTCCTCCTCCAAAGCCCATTTGGGGCGTTTGTTTCCCGTGGAGGAGACAGGAGAATGTTCAGATGCATTGAAATCCTTGGGGATGCTGTCGAAATTGGCTTCTGCCAAGCACTTGTGGCACAGTCTGTAGCGCCGCGTCCCTTGCTGCACCACGCAGCCTGTCAGCTCCGTGACGTGGCGCTTGCACTTCCTGCAGATCAGTTTGCCAGCCTGGTGTATCTGAAAGGATTTAAAATGTAGAAATTCAGCCTTCATCCATTTTTTTTTTTTTTTTAAGACAACGAAAATAGCGCTAAAATATTAAATTTTAAATAAATTCACCACGTTCAACAGTGAATAATTCAAGCTGATGCGCTGCTTTTCTGGCGTTGGGTATGGAGCTGCTGTGTGAACTGCTTCACACTTTCACAATGAGCAGAAGAGCTCTGAGCAACTCACTGATGAAACAGAAACCAACTCTTCTAAACCCTGGTGTGTGGCAGCAACCTCAGGGGAGACAAAGAGTTCCACTGTCCCACCCCAAACCCCTTGTGAAGGGTGGCCCAGGTGCTCTGATTGGGTTTGAGTCCCTGGGGGTTCTCCCTTGGTGTGCTTCTACTGGTCCCTCACCCTGAACTCCACCCTCAAAGGTGGGCACCCTTGGGAGTCCTGTCCCTCAAAAACCCCTGCTGTGCCTCTGTTCGGGGCTCTCTGTTATGGACCTGAGTTTGTTCCAGTGCTGAATAAATGGTTTCATGAACTGGGAGCCCGTCTTGTTGCTGTTTGATGCTGGTCCCCAGAATCCTGCTGCTTCCCTGGACGAGATCCTGAGGTTGCTGCCTGCAACCCTGGTGGGTTTTCCTACCGTTTGGAAGTGGTTGCGCAGGTGCTCCAGGCGGGTGAACCTCTTCCCGCAGGCCTCGCAGGGGTAGGGCCTCTCCCCGGTGTGACACCGCAGGTGACGCTTCAGGTCCGCCCGGCGCTTCACGGTGTGGGTGCAGAACGGGCACTTGAAACGCATCCGGGGCAGGTCACCTGGCAGGGACAGGGCACACAGCACAGCTTTCTTGCTGCTCTTTCTGCAGTTTCCAGCTTAAAATACAGGACAGTTTGAGTTCTCTTTAAATGGGAGAAATCCCCAATATTTGGGATAATTGGATGCTTATATAAGTATGTATTTTATATATATATATAAAATATTTTTACATTATATTATTATATTATATTTATATTATATAATTTTTATATATAATAATACATTAAATAAACATTATTTATTTAATAAATATTAAATATAATATTTATATATTTTATATATTTTATATGTCTATAATATAATATATATCATATATATACACATATATACATACATTATATATACATATATATACACATATACATAGATATATGTATATATGTGTATATATGTATATATGTATATATATGTATATTTATATATATTTATATATATAATGTATGTATATATTATTATAACACATAATTATAAATATATATTATATATATAAATAAATATATACAATCAAAATTATATATAAACATATAATGATACATAAAATACATTCTTTGGGGATATAGATTTATTATATTTATTTTATATATATATATAAAAACATATATATATATATAAATATAAATATATATATGTGTGTGTGTATATATATATGTATGTATGTATATATAAAATGTATAAAATGCAAGCCAGGGAAGAGATATAAATATATATGAAAATATAAATATATATAAATATATATATGTGATTATATATATATATATATATATATATGTATGTATGTATATTTAAAATGTATAAAATGCAAGCTGGGGAAGAGATATATATGTGTGTATATATCTCTATATATATATCTCCCCCAGGTAGCATTTTTATTCCTATTTAACATGTAATTGACCACTTGATAGTGTTTTCTTACAACATTTTTTTGATATAAAAGTGATAAATATGCAGCTATTTATACATAGCCATCATATCTGACTCTTCCACCAGGTAATGGTGCATAGCTTTGATATTTATAATCTCTGTGTGATATATAAAGATGTCTATAGAATATGCAGTTACTATCTACAGATATGTTAATTTCCAAAGGAATGCACATGGGAATAATCCTGTCAGCTTTGTTCACCCTCTCAGGCAGGTGATGTCAGAAGTTTGTGCTGGCTGGACCCCAAAATGCAACATCCCAGCAATGCCAGGACCTTTCAAGTGCAGGACTTGGATTGGGTTGAGGTTGAACACCTCTGTTACTGCCAGGTATTGGAGAAACTCAGTCCTCCGGGTCCCCAAGTTAACTACAGCCCTTAAGGTTTCATTAAACTCCACTTGGGCCCAAATAATCAGGCATATTTTGGTTGAACTTCACAGAATACCTGGGTGAGTCCCATTCCAATTCCCATGCCCCGTTCTGACTTCAAAATCTTAGTGTAAAATTGAGTAGATAAAATCACCTATAATTCCAGGCACTTTTTTGGTTTCCATGCAGCCATACAAATTCCTTGCAAATCATCACCTGAATTCTAAGTAAAACCAAACTTTTCCAAGGGGTTTCTATTGTTTACCTTCATTCCAGCTACTCATTACCCCTAAAATTGTGGGCATTGAGGTGTACAGCTCTTCTGCCTTTAATTCCATGAACTCAGGAGTTCTGGAAAGTTCTTGTTCTAGCTGAGTAACTGACCACCTCTTGCGTATGGCCTCTGCTCTGGGATGATATCCAAAATCATCCTGATCCACGTTGTTCTCAGCATCAAACTCGGCCTCAAACTCGGCCTCCTCTCCCCCTCGGGAGATGTGAGTGGAATCCGAGGCTGCGGCTCGCTCTGCCCTGTCCGATTTGCACCCTCCCAGCTCCCGGCTCTGGGACAGCCCCAGGTGCTTGCGGCGCTTCCTCGCGGAGCCCGCTTTCCTGCCTCTTTTGGACAGCTGGGTGTCTGCCCGCTGCAGGATCACCTGTGAGGACAGGTAGCTGCTGTAACTGCTCCAGGAGTTCTCATTCCCGTTGGGTTTTTCATCCGGGATGGAGTAGGAACGCCGGGGATTGCTCTTTGCTTTCCTTCTGGAGCGATAAAGAGCCGGGCGGGCAGGGGTAGGTTCAGTGCTCGCACTTTTGGCTGAGAGGCTGAGGTAATGATCCTTTTCCTTTTCATTAATATCCAGTGAGGACTTAATGAAGGTCTTGCAGACATTGAGGATATCTGTCATCTGCAGATAGCTGGCAGCTGACATGACTTCGATGACATTCTGACCCGTTAAAGACAATATCCCTGAATACACAAAGTCCAGGATAACCATGAACGTCTCTGGAGAGAAAACCTCAAACGTGGCTATTGTCGGCTGACTCGTCTCCTTCGAGCTCTGCGAAAGGAGCATTTTGAAGTAGCCACTGCTGGCAAACAGCACATTGCGATGGGCTTTGAAGACCTTGCCCTCCACCAGGATGTTGCAGTCACAGAACAAGTCCTGCTTCCGCTGCTCGTTCAGCTGCTCCAGGAGATGAGACTGGTGGGAAGAAATCTCCATTCCAGGCAGGGAGTAAGAGGAAGGTTTGCTGTAAAGGAAAAAAACATCATCATGACTATCTAAATCAATGATGCTGAATCCTAATTTAAAGAGATGAGCTCTCGTTTAAAAAAAGCGCTATCACATTCCCAATGTACCTCCAATCTCCCTGCGGCTGCTACTCTGCATAACAACAGAGAAGAAACTTAACAACTCTGAAAGAGGTGAAAAGATGCCCCAGCGGGATTACTCCGTATCCCAAAAAACCGAAAATGATGTCCACCAAGCCGTGATGGTTCTCAGACTCCGTAAGAGAACTTGGCCCACCCGCCGTGGGCAGAGCCGCGGCTGACGCGGGTCCGCGGTGGGCACAGCCTCTGCCCCGGCGCATCGGGGCCGCTCGAATGCGGCGGCAGCGCCCGGGGCCGCCGCCCTCCCGGCCTGGGCCCCCCGGCTTCGCCCGCGGCCGCCGTCACTCACCCGCCCGCCCGGCCGAATTGGCCGCTCGCTCCCCGGCAGCCCGGGACGCCCGACGGCGCTGGAACCGCTCCGCCAGCGCGGCGGCTTCTCCCGGCCCCGCTCCCGCCGCGGAGACCGCAGCGCCCGCCAGCCCCGGCCGGCTGCGAGCTCCCCTCCGCCCTCACGGACCGCCCCGGACCGGGCGTGCCGCCCGCAGCCGCCCGCGGGAACGGAGCCGCGGCTGCCGCTCCGCCACAGCCCCCCGTGTCCCCGCCCGCTGCCGGGCGCCCGTGGTTACCCCGGCTCCCGGTGCCGCTCCCGTCCTGCCGTCCGCGCCCCCTCCTCCGGCAGCGCCCCCGCCGCCCGCCCCGCGCAGCCCCTTTGTGTCCGCACCCGGGGCTGCAAATGGCGCCCGCCGGGGACGCGGCAGCGCCGGCACCGAGCGGTACCGAGCGGCACCGAGCGGTACCGAGCGGTACCGAACGGCTCCGGGCGGCACCGAGCGGCTCCGGGCGGCACCGAGCGGCACCGGGCGGCTCTGAGCGGCACCGAGCGGCTCCGGGCGGCACCGAATGGCTCCGAGCGGCTCCGGGCGGCTCCGGGCGGCACCGAACGGCTCCGGGCGGCACCGAACGGCTCCGAGCGGCTCCGGGCGGCACCGAGCGGCCCGAGGCACCCGCGGCCGCTGAGGAGCCCCGCGCCCTCCTCGCCGCCGCCCGCTTGCAGCCCCGACGCCCGCCCGGTCTCTCCCATCAGCGCAGAGCAGAACGGCCACTCACCGGCGGGGTGCTGCGGGCGGCTGCCGCCGAGCCGGGGGGAGCGGGCGGTGGCTGCGGGATCCCCGGCCCCACCTCGGGGCTCGCCGTGCCTGGAGGCGCCGCCGAGCCGCTGCTCCCGCAGCCCCGAGCCCTGCAAGCCCGAACGGGAGAGAAACAAAAGGTATTTGCTGACGTGGGCGTTGGACAGAGACGCCCGAGGGCTGGGGACACAATTAAAGGGGCAACGCACCGATTGCAGCCGCAGCCCAGCGCCTGCCTCGGCCCGAGCGCCCCGCGGCCGCCGCCGCTCGCCGCTCCCCACACCCACATGCTGGCCCGAGGCCGCTGCCCTGCTCACACAGGGCTTTGTTGCTGCTACCTTTGTGTGTGTGTGGAGGAAAGGCTTCACCTGGACGGTGAACGACAGAGATCCGGAGGTCGGCGGTGTAGGATTAATATTAACTCGATAGCGCAGCATTTTTTATAACGGGATTTTTTTTGTATTTAAACAATGAGGATAATCCCAAAGCGAAACGCGGCGCGTAGGAGTGCAATACACAGATTGTCCTGTTTTCCCTTCTGGGTGGAAAATGGAATCAGGGTGCCTGATAGAAGACAAGGCACTTCCAAATTCGTGCCTGTTGGATGAGATTCTTTCAGTCTTATTCCTGGAGATCAGAGAATAATTTTGAGAAGGAAGCTCTGCAGTCATTGGTACAGTCCAGTCCTCAGAGCAGGCTGCAGGAACCTGGCAAAGAACATTTCCCATTTTCACAGTCAAGCGTCGGTGAGACCTTCAGTAGTGTTTAATTTATTCCAGCAGCTAAGCCAAGATAGGGAAGGCTCTTTCCAGCCACTCCTCCCAATTTTACTCACAAAATCTCTTGTTCTATGTTCTTGCTCTGTTTAAAATTCTTGATGCACCGAATAAGCCTCCTCTTTGCATTTCACGAGTTAAATAGGATGAAAGGTTACACCGCCAATGTAGAAAGGTTTTAAGTTAAACAGTATAGAAAATATTTAACTAAATGCTATTATAAGCTTTTCTTAGTAGCTTACCAACTTATACCAATCACTCAACAGACAGTGTTGGCACAGATTTGTACCTAATGAAAAAATTCTGCAGGCAAGGGCTGGAGGATTAGGACATCCTTTTCTTCAAAACTCAGTCTTTTGGGAAAAATTGGAGATTTTTTTTCCTTCTATTTCATTTTTGTACTTGTTGTCTCCAACAGTAATTAAAATATGAGTAAGGTAGACATTGGCATGGCTCTGTAATGGGATAAGTCTGACAGTGACCAGATGCTTCAGGGAAGAAATGTATATTCCATCATTTTATATCCAACAGAGTGTTTTGTCATTTTTTTCTCTTTTAGTTATCATTGAAAACTTGAGATGTATCCCAAAATCCTGGAGGATGGAACATTCTGCAGAGTCAGGATTAAGGGAAAGATACTTGTAGCAGTCAGAGTCAGCCCTCTCAGAGACCTGTGGGCTTTCAGGTATTTTCAAAACCACCCTAAATCAGTATTTTTGCTTTTTTTTATTATGTCAATTCTTTAGAACTGGAATAGAATCCAAATTACAAAAGGTTGGAAAGGGAGATTCATTCTGAAGTCAGTTTCTGGGTTCTTTTTTTTTTTTTTTTTTTTTTTTAAGGGGGGCTGCCCAACTTTAATATTTAGGATAGGGACAAGTGACATTTTTGGATAGTAAATATGAATGTTTAGGTAATTTAATGGCAAACACAAAAAAAAAAAAAAAAAAAAAAAAGGGAAATTATGTGAAAGAACCAATCAAGCATCACACAAATCATATTTTTTTTGGGGGGGGCAGAGAAAATTCTGTAAGAAACACCTGAAAAGGGGGAGAGAGAATTTTTTAGTTCAGTACTTCAGCCTTTGAAAGGATGGGAAGATATTGTCAGAAAATAAGGATACTTAAGAGGTGAGACATTAGAGGATGATGAACTTTGTTTTCACTCTTGACTGTGTTTTATGAACACAAAGTAAACAGAAACCAAGTAAAAATAATCACAGAATTCTTTAGAAAAGACCTTTAAGATCAAGTCCAGCACTAAACGTTATCCCTAAGACATGAAGATGAAAGAAATACAAGGAAATAAATAAATTCAGTGGGAACATCCCTATGTGGTCTTTACTTTCCTCCTTGAAAGGAAAGGAAATGTTCCTTGTGCTGATGAGGGGCATGTGATACTCACAGAAATATGAAGACAATCAGAGGTAATGGAAGGAGACAAAAAGAAAACAAATACTTTCATTTAGAGAAAAAAATAAAAACAAGGAAAATACGTGACTGTAAAATGAAAGACGTGGAAAACAGAAGGCACTTAACGTTTATCTTGTCTTGCAATACAAAAATAAGGAAACAACGACCAAAATTAAGGCAACAAATGTAAAAATGGTAACATTTAAAAAAACAGAAAAACATCATTGACCTGTGGGAATCGCAGCCTTCAGCTAAACCTCCAAGCTTAATAAGATACTTTAAAAATGACTACAAATATCTAGTTATGCTACTGAGAATAACAACATAGAAATCCAGAAAAAAAAAGACCTCATTTGCCCTGCAAATCAACAATTCATCTGCCTGTGTTTAAAAAGTAAAAGTCTTCCTATGGATAGATTGTTCCATCTGCCCATTTAGAGCCACTTCAGATCTTGTTCTGAAGCATCTGGTCCTCAGTATTGTTAAGATTTATGATCTCTAATTAAATTGAGTATTGATCCAAAAATCCTAAAAACACCCCCACTATTAAGAAGCACTTAATAGTCTGACCTTTGCAGTTGGCAGTTAAGATTTCAGGCCTGGAGAGAACACTTTATTTTCCCCTCCCCTTTATCCATCCCCAAACACACAGAAACCAATTCCAGCCATTTTTTATCCTGGAACAGCAGGCACTGATACCTGGGATTTGTTGTCAAACTGTTTAATGGAAAGGAAAAGGGAAACATCTATGAAATTTGAGCAAAGTTACTCCATATTCTTTGAAATATTTCTTGTTCTGTGTATTTGATTTAGTCCAGGTTGCTCAGGAATATTTCTTAGCCATTTCATAACAGGCATTTTAGGAGTTTAAGAGCTACAGGAAATTAAATGTCTGTTTTCACATCAAGTCCATTTTTGGGCTGCTGACCAAGTGTCCCATAAAATAGAGTGTAAGTCTTGTTTAAGACATTTTCATCTGGGTCATCACAAAGATTTTTAAGTCACCCCCTCCCCAAACCTAAGCAAATAAATTATAATTTTGGTAGGAACAATAAAACACCATTTCTTGTGTCCTTGGGATGCTTTCCATGGAGAGGAGGGTGCTTAATGCTTACACTGAATTTAGCATGAAGTTCTCAAGTTGTCATTTGTTGGTCACCTGTAGCCTGGAATAAAAATGCTGCACTCTCTGGTCATGATGATACAAGAAAGTTATACAGTTTTTACACAACTAAAAATAAAATAGTGACTTTTTAGCTGTCCCTGGGAAAGGTTATATAGTATATATATATATATATTTATATGGGCTTGTTGTCTAAGAAACCCCAGGGTTCAGCCAAACATGCTTACAAAGCTGTAAAAAAGAAAAAAATATATCATTTTCTAAGTCTACAGCCATTGAGTTCCATGATCCCAAGAACTGGAATAACACTCAGGTCTGTCCGAGGAATGCAGAGCCCCAGGAGCATCTCCTGCTCCTCTCCTGACAGTGCTGGGTAAGAGAAACTCACTAAGCAACAAAAACAACTTCTTTTGTTAGAGAAGTTAAAATTTCTTCATCGTTATTCATCTCTGTAGCCTAATTGTGGGTGAAATGACACAAATGTGGTGTCTGGAACTTCCAGTACATCTTGGTCTCACTGGTACAGACTGGAAAAGGTGCACAGAATTCGATATCCTGAGCTGGAGTGACCCACAAAGATCATCCAAATCCAACTCCTGGCCCTGCATGCCAACAATCCCACCATGTCTGGGCACTTTTGAGAGGTTTCAAAACATAAAAAAAGAGTATTTTTAATAGTGCTTATTAAAACAGCCCAGTCTGAGATCCTAATTTTGAGACTAAAGCATCTACTGGCATCAATTAATGATCCAAATTTTTAATCAGTTTGTCTCTGATGTGTTAAGCATTTATGTGCTTATTTTCTTTTAAAGAAATAGGTCTTGAGCATATGATCTATTAAAGATTCACCTCGTCCTAATAAATTTTACAGAAGTCCTTTTCCAGACAAAAGTGCCAAAACATTTTAAATGCTCTTTCTTAATTAGCTGCCTTTTTTCTTATCATAACATGAAGATTTTGTGAAATTTCATGGAAGATTCTCTTCACTTCTGAACACTCAAGAGAGGTTATCTGGTGTGGGGGGTCTTTATAATTTGTTTATCGCCCAATGATATAAACCCCACCTCTTTACAAGCATAAAAAATGGGCAATTTACAATAACCTGCAACTTTTGAAAAGTATTTAGATCTCACTCCCTCACTTTGAGGCTTTGAGACGTGCCCCATTGCCTGCTATAAAAATTATCCATGTAATATTGCAGTTTTCTTGTTTATCCATAATTTCAGGATGGATTCTTTTTAACAAAACAACTCATGGGTGTTCTGCTAACAAACCAGCATGGCCTCAATGACGTGTCCATAAATACATGCAAGTCTGGACCTGTTCAACCATGTGTCTTTGTAGGATCACCACCAGCTGGCAGAGGACATCAGGTCACAGTACATTCTCCCTCTTCCATGGAATTCCCAATCCTTGTCTTCCAACTACCTAATATTTGGTTTCACTTCCTTCTCCTCTGCTTCATCCTCACTGTCATCGACTTGCTGGATGACCAAGTCGGTTGAGCCATCCTCCACGATCTCCACGTCAGACCTGTTGTCCTCCCCGTAGTGCCACCTGGAATCCTTGTCCCCATCCTGTGGGAATTCCAGAGGCGCCTCAGCCTCCAAGTCAATGCGGATACTGTCAATGCCAGCCTCAGCCAGGCACTCGTTGCAGAGTCTGTAACGCCGGGTCCCCTCCTGGACCACTTGTCCCGTCAGCTCGGTCACGTGGCGCTTGCACTTCCTGCAGATGGGTTTGCACGCTTGGTGGATCTGGGAAAATCACAAGGGATGGATTTGTAAAGCATCACAAAGGGGGTTTTCGGGAGATGACAAAAAGTGAAATTGCAGCGTTACCTCAATTTGAGAGACATCAAACACTGAACTGCACCAGCCCAGGCATGGTAATTGCCCACTGGAGCTCTCCCAGGCTGCAGAGAGCAGAACCTCTGCAAGCCATCAATTACCCAACAAATTCCTCCCCTTTCTTGCAAATTATCCTTCAGTTCGACTGCAGCCAAACCAAATTAATTTTCTATTCCCCTCTTCTTTTACAGAAGTCATTAGATCAACCAGATACGCTCACACTGTGTTTAATTAGCCAGATTTACACATTAAATAAATCATGCAGTTGCTAAAAATACTCACAGTTCGAAAATGGCTGCTGAGGTGATCCAGCCTGCTGAATCTCTTCCCACACGCCTCGCAGGGGTACGGCCGCTCCCCCGTGTGACAGCGAAGGTGACGCTTGAGGTCAGCTTTTCTCTTCACCACGTGGCTACAGAATGGACACTTGAACCTCATCCTGGCTAGGTCATCTGTCAGAAAATAATGGGGTTAAAAAAAAATACATAAAAATCAAAGATATGTCACATAATGCTCTAGGAAAAGGTGTTTTATGAGAAGAATAGCACGTCACTTTTATTAAAACAGTGTTCACTGGTTGTTTCAAGCAGAAAGATTTTGTGTTTTCCTGTAGATTGCACAGGAGTGCAACAAAGGAGGAGTGGACCACTGGCTGTATTAACACAGACCTGACAAAGCCAGCTTGGACAGGGCTTGGAGCAACCTGGGATAGTGGGAGGTGTCCCTGCCCATGGCAGGGAGTGGAGCAAAACGAGCTTTAAGGTCCTTTCCAACCCAAACCATTCTGTGCTTTCATGAAAATGAGCTTAAAAATATCCCAATTTATATTTATTTTTAAATTTAATACCCCAACTACTTCAAGAACTCAAAATTATTTAAAGATAATTAGTTAAATTTTCCAAACATACATTTCTGGACAATACATCTGTGTTTTTGGCAGTTGTGTTTTACTATTTAGACCTATTTTCTCAGGGCCAGAAGAGAGGATCCACAGGTATCTGTGTGTGAGCAGCACCAAACCCCACTCACCTTCAGCCCAGCTCCCCATGACTCCCAGGATGGAGGGCATGCTCCCGTACTGCTCCTCAGCTTTGGAGGACTTGGATTTACTGGAGGAGCGGGGTGACTCGTGCTCCTGCTGCGACACAGCCAAGCCCCTGGGCATCACTTCAGCCCCTTGGCTGAACTGGTAGCCCATGTGAGGAGCTTCAACCTCCGGGTCAATGTGAACTTGCTCCTCAGCCGGCGCAGCGTGGCCGGCTGGCTCGGCAGCCCTGTCCTCCAGCTTGCTTGATTTATAGTGTGGGATGTCAGAAGGTTGCTGCAGCCCCAGGTGCCGGGATTTCTTGATGGAATCCTGCCGCTGCTCGTGTTTGGACAGCTGCTGCTGGGCATTTCTTTGAGAGGTGGGGTAATAGTTGAAATTGCTCCAAGCATTCCCGCCCATCATACAAGTCCCAGGGTCTGGGCTGGAGTGGGAATGTGGGGGGCTGCTCTCTGCCCTCCACCCTCCACTGTACACACAGGATCGGTCCACGCCGTTGGAACTCACATCTTTGTCTGACAGGCTGAAGTAGCGATCCTTCTCCTTCTCACTGATGTCCAGCGATGACTTTATGAAGGTTTTACACACGCTGATCACATCGGTCATCTGCAGATAGCTGGCGGCTGACATGACTTCGATGACATTCTGACCAGTGAGGGACAGTTTTCCTGAATACACAAAATCTAGGATAACTGTAAAGGTGTCAGGAGAAAAGGCCTGGAAAGTGGCTGTTGTGGACTGACTCGTCTCCTTCGAGCTCTGCGAAAGGAGCATTTTGAAGTAGCCACTGCTGGCAAACAGCACATTGCGATGGGCTTTGAAGACCTTGCCCTCCACCAGGATGTTGCAGTCACAGAACAAGTCCTGCCTGCGCTGCTCATTTAGTTGCTGCAAGAGGTGAAACTGGTGAGAAGAAATCTCCATCCCAGAAAAGGTGAAATGAAACGCTGCTCTAAAAAAAAAATTAAGAAAATTATTACACTCTTGACTTCAAAGCCGCGTAACTCAGCCAAAATATGTCAGACCCAATTCTACGTCTATATTTACAAATAATCTAATTTCTTTAAATCTATATTTAAACCACAATAGGCTAAAGCATAGATTCATTTTCCAATAGGACAAAGCTAAGCCCAGGTTATATGGCAGAGGCGGGTGTGCTACAGCCGGGAGCATTTCCATGCCCAGGCTGCGGGCTGGAAGCCGGGCTGGACTCGTGCCGCCCGCTGGAGCTGCGCAGCCTTCAGGCAGCTCCGGGAAGACGAGGAGCCAAGAGCAGCTGCGGCTGCGGCCGTGCCTGGAACCGGCGATTCCGCCTCGCCCCGCTCCGCTCGGGCTCCAGCCCCGCGGCCCCCCCGGCCGCCCTCACTCACCCGGCAGCCCGGGACGCCCGACAGCGCCGGAGCCGCCCGGCCCCGCTCCCGCCGCGGAGACCGCAGCGCCCGCCAGCCCCGGCCGGCTGCGAGCTCCCCTCCGCCCTCACGGACCGCCCCGGACCGGGCGTGCCGCCCGCAGCCGCCCGCGGGAACGGAGCCGCGGCTGCCGCTCCGCCACAGCCCCCCGTGTCCCCGCCCTGCGCCCGGTGCCCGGCTCCCGGTGCCGCTCCCGCCCCGCCGCCCGCAGCCCCGTCCGCCGGCAGCGCCCCCGCCCGCCCCGCGCAGCCCCTTTGTGTCCGCACCCGGGGCTGCAAATGGCGCCCGCCGGGGACGCGGCAGCGCCGGCACCGAGCGGCTCCGGGAGGCACCGAGCGGCACCGAGCGGTACCGGGCGGCTCCGGGCTGCACCGAGCGGCTCCGGGCGGCACCGAGCGGCTCCGGGCAGCTCCGGGCGGCACCGAGCGGCTCCGGGCGGCACCGAGCGGCTCCGGGCTGCACCAAACGGCTCCGGGCGGTACCGAACGGCTCCGGGCGGTACCGAACGGCTCCGAGCGGCTCCGAGCGGCCCGAGGCGCCCGCGGCCGCTGAGGAGCCCCGCGCCCTCCTCGCCGCCCCTCACAGCCGGGCTGGCTGCGGGGCCCGTTCCGCCCCAAACCCAGCGCCCTGCCCGGCCTACCGGCGTGCGGGAGCCGCCGCTCACCGGCGGGGTGCTGCGGGCGGCTGCCGCCGAGCCGGGGGGAGCGGGCGGTGGCTGCGGGATCCCCGGCCCCACCTCGGGGCTCGCCGTGCCTGGAGGCGCCGCCGAGCCGCTGCTCCCGCAGCCCCGAGCCCTGCAAGCCCGAACGGGAGAGAAACAAAAGGTATTTGCTGACGTGGGCGTTGGACAGAGACGCCCGAGGGCTGGGGACACAATTAAAGGGGCAACGCACCGATTGCAGCCGCAGCCCAGCGCCTGCCTCGGCCCGAGCGCCCCGCGGCCGCCGCCGCTCGCCGCTCCCCACACCCACATGCTGGCCGGGAGGGGATGGGATGCCCTAGATGCCTCCTTTTCACACCTTTATATATAGCAGGGGCCTCGATGACCCAAATCCCTCTCATTTCTCTTGAAGCATCCTCCGAAGGAGATGTGACATCTTCTTTTCTCTGTTGGTATCTGTTATCTTCTGAAGAATGCGTATCCAAAAGCGAAACCTGAACCTCACACCTAAGGTAGAATCCCACTGCTGGCCACGGGTCCCTGGACACGAACGGTGATCCTTTTCCATGTTAAAAAAAACCTGATTTCAGCTTCTCAGAGGCTGCTCCGAGGGCAGCCCAAGCTCTAGGTGAGGGCAGCTTGGCTCTGAGAGGAATCCTGCACTGTTCTCTTTCCTCTCACCTTCTCTGCCTCCAAGTTCACTTAGTATCTTTCTTCTCCTTCCCATCAACACCTTTTCTCTGATTTTGATGCCCCTGTTATTTTTCATAAATATTTATTTGCCCATGGAAAACGCTTTTGCTTAACCGAACCCTTTGTGGCATTTTTGGCCTTCTTTAACTTCAGAAGATCCACCTTGAAACAATTTATTTTTCTTCAGTGTAGCAAAATTGACTAAAACTTTATGTAGAATATAACAATCCAAAGACTCTTTGATCATTAGAACCATTCTCCCACTAATTTATATATATTTATTCATCTCCAATTTATATCCATTCATATTTTGCATATATAGATGTATATGTAACAGCGTTATTTACCAGCTTAATTCCCCCTTTTTCATAAACTTTCTTAGTTTTGTAGATTTTCCTTTCAAACCCAGGCCATGCTCTTAAAATCTTCATGAGACCCATTCTGCTTCTGTGAGATTCTGCTCTAAATTAATCATTCTTGAAACAACTGGAATTCACACCAGCTTCTCACAGCTCTTACCACTGAGAAATAAAGAACACAAGCAACTAAACAATTTGATTAATATAAACCAGAACATTTATTTGTAGTATTAAGTTTTATTTCTTGAATTCATTCCTTTTAAGTTTATTTTTGCCTGTCATGCCAACTAAGTAGCTCCTCTTTATATTTAACATGGAATTACAGAATCCAAGGGTGGTTTGGACTGGAAATGACCTTGAAGGCCATGGGCAGGGACACCTTGTTGCTCAACATTCTACATATTTTTTTTTCCACATTTCTGCCCAAAATTATTTCATCAGCTGAAAGCTTTCCTTGGAGAAGAATTATCTGGAGGTATTTGTTCTGTTTGATTTGCCTGGGTGGTGCTTTCACTTGTCTGTCAGTGGAGTTTTATATCAATGTCAACAGGAGCTCGAGGGTTCTCCTTCTTCAGGAACAGGCAAGAGAATTTAAAGAATATGGGGGGAAATGTCAGTGTTATCTGGAGTAGCTTAATTAGAATTTTTAACGATGCTACAAGTGCTTCCCTCAGAGCACTTCCTGCTCTCTGTTCTGTGCTGTGGATCCAGGAACAGCCACAGAAAAAACTTTGGTTTTCTCATCCAGGGGGCTGATTTCATCCTGTTGTGCACAGTGATGCATCCCAAACAATCCCAGACATGCAGAGAGTTTTTTGAGTTGTGTTTCTAAATTTTAGGGCAAATTTCAGCTGAGAAAGTTCCACTTGAGATGCTGTTTGGAGAATTTATCCAGAGGGAATGTGCTTGGCAGCTGTGTGAAGGAGGTGAAGGAGCTGCTTCTCACAGCCAGAGTGTAAAGAGTCTGCTCTTCAGAGAACAATCACACTAAAAAAATTTACATTTTTCTTGCTCATAGAAAAATTAACGTACATTTCTCCTTAGGTTTGATAACCAATAGGATTAAAAATAATAATATATAATGGTAGTGTGTATTATATTATAATAGTTTAATTAGCAGTGGCACCTGTTAAAAAGAGTTCAGTTTTCCTCAAAATAAATATTCCTAAGGAATCACAGCCTTCAGTGATGGTGCATTTTCTAACTTTAATTATCCAGGGGTATTTTTTACCAAGGAAAAACTCAAGAGCCTATACTAGAACAACATAAGGAACTGTTCAAAGCCTAGAAATTAACTAGGAATGAGATTATGATTTTCATGTGATCAGTGCTGGCTTGGATTTGGGTTTTTCATCATTGTTTCTGTCCTCAGCTTTCCCAAGGACCAAACCAGGAGAGCTGAATTTCCCAGGATTTGAGCTCCACCTTTGTGTTCACAAATCCAAATCTCCAAGTACAAATCCATGGAGCTTTTGGGGCACCAGGAGATCGCTTCCTTTTTCAAAATGAGCAGGAAATCGGAATATCCTGTCCTAAACCCCTGAGTCCAGGGAGGAATCTTCCCTCTGGCAGCAGCGTTCAATTTAGGAAAAGCCCAAGATTTGGTGCAACCCCAAATCTTAATCCTGTTCCAGCAGGACAATTAAAACCCTCATTAAACCCTTATTTTCACCCAATTTCCAGGAACACCCAAATGTCCCACATTTGCATACAGCTCCTTTTGATCACCAAACAATTCTCCTCCCCAAATCATTCCCGAGTTCTTTGGCACCCTCTGATAGCCCTTGACTGCCCTGTGCTCCTGCTTTCCTCCTCCTCCTCCCACAAAGCATCCTTTTCACCGAGGCTGGAGATAACCACCCTCACCCCCTTTGAGTTCTTCAGCTCTCACATCTTCAATGGGAAAAAAAATGGAAAAATTGTGTATTTGCAGCAAGATTATTGAAATGTTCGATATAATTCAAAATTTTCAGGAAAGGTTATTTGGGATGTTGTCCTCCCCATCCCCACATGCATTTCCTCCTTGCTGGGATCAGTGTCTGCTTCCCAGCAAAATGAGAAGTTTAAAAAGTTGAATTAACATAAAACTACAAAGACTGTTAAAAAAAACCTAAGTCAGTATAATAAAATAAAAGATTTTTTAAAAACCTCACTTGGCTAGGGTTTAAGTAAGCAGGATCCTTTTAGTCCTTTCCTTCCGAAAACCTGATTTTTCTTGCAAACTAGCTTCCCCCAAAAATGGATACATTAATTTTTAAACCGAATTAATTAAATGAAAATATTAATTATTGAATTTTAACGCCAGAAATTGAAACGTGAGCCTCAATCTGGACACTCAGGTTTACTCAGTCAACATTTGAACGGTAAAAAAAATCAAAGCAACCCTCTCAGAGAGTTTTATTTTCTAGACAGTCAAAAAACTCCAGAATGCTCCAAGATCCACAAATATAATTCAGTCACTTCCACAAATAAGGTTCAGTTTATAAGAATTTGTCATCATTACTGGACTAAAGGACTTGGGTTATGAAACTGTCTTACAAAACATTAAGAAATTCAACGACAGCATTTGGAAGATTTACAAGGGCTTTGCACCAAGAGGTTAAATGCACTACAAATACCAGTGCAGCATGTATTTCCTTCAGTGAAATACAGTGCATTTCTGTGCAAAAATACATTAAAATGTGTATTCCTAAATAAAGTCAAGTACAACGAGCTAAGTTTTATGATATGTCGTCTTCACGGCCTTTAAAAACCTTTGAGAAAGAGATTCTAATAGAAAGAACTCCCCTAAAAACATGATTTTTGATTCTTCATCAAGCACCACAGGAAGGTTTTTTTTCAACAGCCAACATCATTTTCTCAAAGCTTGTAGAGGCTGCATCTACAAATGGAAGATTTCAGGAAAAAACATCCAGAAAACAAAGTGGAAAGCACAAGCAAACGGATTTACATGAACACCCCGGGTCACAAAAACGTGGATAAACTCCATCCTCTTCTACATCCAAAGGCTGAAAAGACTCCACGGAAAACAAAAACAAAGCAGCACAAAATGACAATTTATCAGGAAACACCGAGTTTGGTGGAATTTTCCCTGTGGAAAAGCCACCCCCCGCCCGCCCCGGACCCCTGACAGCTCCATTCTCTAGGCACAAACACACGAGGACAATCTCTAAGACCAAAGACAGCAGGGTGAAGGGAAAGGTCACTGCAGCCATTCCTGCAGCTTCCAAAGGGTTCATTTTCCCTGCTCCAAGTGTCTCCACAGGCTCAGAGTCCACGCCAGGAACTTCCCAACCTTGTGGAGCACCAGCCAGAACCAGGCTGATATTCCAGGTCTAGCGGCTTCGAGCAATATTTACAATGAGGTGGAATCTTCATGACCAGAGCTGGTCACTAAATATTAATTGGATCCCTATTTACATTCCTGCCCCACTTCCATCACCGAATCTCCCATGAAATTCAGATTATCCATGGCTCTCAAGGCAGGAACTCCCTCCTTTATCACCCTTTGGTTTTTGGTGGACTCATCAAAAATCCAGCAGTCCAAAAGACAAACCTTGGGAGGTTGGAAGGTGCTTTTCCAAAGATTCCAGCGAGATTTACAAGCCCCACGTTTTGCTCAGGTTTTCAAGAGCATCAAGGAGCCAAAACCACAGCAGGATTTTCAGAGGAGCTCAACTCCAAACGTGGCACCCCCATGAGCTGTCCCTTCAATGTCCCTTAATCCAGATTTACTAAAACAGGGGCTCCAGAGCAGGGAATTTTGTGAAGGTCTTGTCCTGTGTTCCAGCTCCTACAAACTCAAATTTCCAGCTGCCCTGGAACACAGATGACTGAAACTCACCCAAATTAAGGGACAAAAACTAAAACCAGCACATTACGTGGTGACACTCATCAAGAACTTGGACCAGACCACTCCAAAATAAATCTCTTTTCCTTCTGCTCTTTTCAGCAGCCACCAGTAAAGCGAATTCTTTAAAAAGATCTTTGTTTCTTCTTTCCTCATCCTACCTGGTGTGGCAATGAATCCTTGGCTGCGCTTGTGAGAGCAGAATCACCTCTCACAAATAAATCTGACATGACAGTGGGATTGTTTCACTGCTGGATGAAGCAGAGGGAGAAGCTGAATTGCTCTTTTTCAGCGTGTACAAAAAAAGCACGAGGTACACAGAAAAAAAAAAAATGCCTGGTTAAATCAGAGGGCTCTTGGGTTTTTTAGGTTTGCCAAGTGGAAAATCTTTACCAAAACCCTCAGGAAACAGCACCAAGTGGGAGGAACTGCTCACTCTGTGTCAGCCAAATCTGCCTACAGAATTCTGCTTCAAATTTGCCTTTTCATGAAACACCTCGGAGCAGCAGAGTGAAGAAACATTAACAGTCTAATTTCACAGTATATTTCAGTTTTGTCCCTTTGTCAGGGAACAGGAGGTCACCCCTAAGCAAACAGGCTTTCTGGTGGTGCTGGGTTTTCTTTTAAAGCTTCCCAGCCTGAATTTTAACAGCTCTTAAAAACTTGCTGCTGGAAAGGTGACAAAATCTCACCTCCTTTGAAAAACTTTAGCTGCTCCAGCAAAGAAACAGGAGGTCCACAGTGGAGGTTATTTTTTTAAAAAATAAAATAAAATAAAATAATAATAAAAAATTGGATAAAATCACAAAACATTAATCATGAGAGGATCCCCAAATTCTAAAAGAAATTACAGTAAAAGAGAAAGAAAAGGATTCCAAAAGGGCATTTAGAGCTCTTTTATAGCATATCTCAGATATTTCACTGCTCCTCAGCTACACCAGGTGTGGATCTGGTTATTCAATCTGCCACAGTCAGAATTCCCAAGGAACCTGCCTGACAGCTTTTAACTCCTATTGTAAAAAGCTGAAAAGAATTTGGGCTTTTCTCTAAGTCCTGGCCACTAAGACATCACTATTTGTGCTTAATATTTAATCCAAGACTACTGATATCTGAGTGACATTAAAGACACAGCTGAAGATTCACAGCCTGAGCTCTTAGGAGAGGAAGATGAAGTAAAAATTCAGAAAGAGAAGCTTGATTTCTAAATTCCTGCAGTTAATTATGTGAAGTAGATTTATTCTTCCTGTCCTTTCAGCAGCAGCATTTTTTTTTGTTGTGTTTTTTTTTTGTTATCCTGGTTTTTGGGCCCTGGTTTCCAGGTCAAATCCAGTCTCAACGAACATTTATGGTTCATAATTTAGATAACACTGTCCTAAAACAGAAGGATTACAGATTAGCTTGGAAAACTCCCAAGGTAAGAGATGTAAACCACATTTCATGTCATCTTCAGAGAAAAGGTGGTGTCCCTTTCAGATCTGGGATTAAGGATGATGAGTCATTATTTGAAGAAACCTGTCCCCAAAACAACCCAGAGGTGTTCCACCTGCAAAACCAAAACCAGGAGGCAGAGAAACTGCTCAAGTCCAACCTCTGTGAACCCCAGACAGAAAATTCTTCACAGATTTCTGGTGCACAGCACTAAAAACTTAAAAAGTATTAAAAATTCCAATTCTCCCCGCGATTTAATTAAAAAACAGAATAATAGAACCCAGCACAGTGTCACTGATTGAGCAAATGTGCAGTTTTCTGTCACAAACATCACCAGGGAACCTCTCAGTGCTCCCCCTCTCCTCTCACTGCTACATCAAAGTCTCTCTGTCCGACAAACTCCGGTGAATTTCCTGCTTGTCATCACCATCATCATCCTCAGCTGGCTCGTTTTCCTCTCCAGACTCCACGTAGATGGGCCAATCATTGTCAGCATCTCCTTTTTCCTGCCCTTCCGAGGCCGTTTCCACCAGGCTGAGGTTGATGGGGACGGAGTCCTCGTGGGTGGTGGTGACACAGGTGCAGCTGTCACAGAGCCCGAAGCGCCTCAACCCCTGGGACAAGCTGTTGGTGAAGGTTCTCCTGCATCCCTTGCAAATTATGGGTTTGTTGGAGCGATGGACCTGCAGGGAAAATAGCAAATTTTTTTTGGGAAAACAATTTGTTGGTTTGGAGAGATTGATGGAAGAGGGAAACAGGCAAGCTTCAGCTGAAGGGGTCCCATCATGAGTCTGGCCACAAAAATTTGGAGTACCCAAGTAGAAAAATCATGGAATGGTTTGGGTTGGAAGGGACTTAGAGTTTGTCCAGCTCATGGACACCTTCCTTAATTCCAGGTTGCTCCAACCTGGCCTGGAACACTTCCAGCAATGAGGAAACCACAACCTCACCACCCTCACAGGGCAGAATTCCTTCCCAAAATCTAATCTAACAGGTTGGGAGAACAAAACACCCAAATCCTTATTGTCCATTTCAGGAGAAATATCCAACATCCAATGGACAAAAACAACAAACCAAATATTATCATTGATTGAAAAGCTTCTCTCTCATTGGCAACACTCATTTCCCTCAGGAAATACAACTGGAAAGCACCATGAAAACAATTCCCTGGTGGATATGTTAGAAATAACTATGTAGTCATTGTCTTTTGCAAATTATTATTAATCACAATTTTGATATAGTACAGTTGTAATCACTTTTAATTGCTTTAATAATCTGTTAGCTCTTGTAGCCAATGCCCTGCATAGCATATAAATATAAATATAAATATAAACATAGTTATAATAAATATAAACATAGTTATAATAAATATAAATATATTTATTATAAATATATATAAATTTAAATATAATAAATATATATATATATACACACTATAAATGTATACTGTATATATATATAGTAGTGTAATAACTATGTATTATAGCATAGGCTTTTGAAAAATATTAAAATAGAGACTAAGTGTTGTGCATAATAATGTTAAATGCTTTTATTTATCTAACTATCAATGGTAGGAATAACTCAGATAATTGTGTGAAATAATTATGTTGATTCAATGTAGCATTTTATCTAAATGAGGACATTAAAAAGATCCAGGAAAATAAACACCAAGAGGAAAAAAAATGCAAGAAATTTATGACTGAGCCTCCATTTATCAAAAAGTGTGAAACAACAAAACAGAGCCTCAAAAAGAGATGAAATATATGAATTTCATCTGCAAGATGGCAAGAAGACGAGGCAAAAATCAAACCAAGCAAAAGAATTCCTGGAACATGTAAGCTCACAGGAATATCTGAATATAATCCTCATGAACGTGAATTTAATCAATGTAATGAAAAAGTATATAAAAAAATTGTTTAAAGCTAACAGTGGTGCCTCTGCCAGTTTACCAAACATCTCAACTCTGTGTACAGTCCCTTTGACACCTTGTGAAAGTTAAAGATTGGGAAGAGTCTGGTTTGTGAGGTGTGGCACTGTGGAATATCTGAATATCTGTAATCCTCATGAATGTGAATTTAACCAACATAATGAAAAAGTATATAAGAAAATTGTTTAAAGCTAATAGCAGTGCCTCTGCCAGTTTACCAAACATCTCAACTCTGTGTACAGTCCAATTAAAGATTGGAAAGAGCCTCGTTTGTGAGGTGTGGCACTGCAGAATATTTGAATATCTGTAATCCTCATGAACGTGAATTTAACCAATATAACAAAAAATTATATAAGAAAAAGCTAACAGCAGTGCCTCTGCCAGTTTACCAAACATCTCAACAGTGTGTACAGTCCAATTAAAGATTGGAAAGAGCCTGGTTTGTGCAGTGTGGCCCTGTGGAATATCTGAATATCTGTAATCCTCATGAACACCCATTTAAACAACATAACAAAAAATTATATAAAAAAAAAACCTAACAGCAGTGCCTCTGCCAGTTTACCAAACATCTCAACAGTGTGTACAGTCCAATTAAAGATTGGAAAGAGCCTCATTTGTGAGGTGTGGCACTGCAGAATATTTGAATATCTGTAATCCTCATGAACGTGAATTTAACCATTGAAACAAAAAAGTATGTAAGAAAATTGTTTAAAGCTAACAGCAGTGCCTCTGCCAGTTTACCAAACATCTCAGCACTGTGTACAGTCCCTTTGACACCTTGTGAAAATTAAAGATTGGGAAGAGCCTGGTTTGTGCAGCGTGGCACTGTGGAATATCTGAATATCTGTAATCCTCATGAATGTGAATTTAACCAACATAATGAAAAAGTATATAAGAAAATTGTTTAAAGCTAATAGCAGTGCCTCTGCCAGTTTACCAAACATCTCAACTCTGTGTACAGTCCAATTTAAGATTGGAAAGAGCCTGGTTTGTGAGGTGTGGCACTGTGGAATATCTGAATACCTGTAATCCTCATGAACATGAATTTAACTAATATAACAAAAATTATATTAAAAAAACCTAACTGCAATGCCTCTGCCAGTTTACCAAACATCTCAGCACTGTGTATAGTCCAATTAAAGATTGGTAAGAGCCTGGTTTGTGAGATGTGGCCCTGTGGAATATCTGAATATCTGTAATCCTCATGAACACCAATTTAAACAACATAACAAAAAATTACATAAAAAAAACCCTAACAGCGGTGCCTCTTCCAGTTTACCAAACATCTCAACAGTGTGTACAGTCCAATTAAAGATTGGAAAGAGCCTCGTTTGTGAGGTGTGGCACTGTGGAATATCTGAATATCTGTAATCCTCATGAATGTGAATTTAACCAACATAATGAAAAAGTATATAAGAAAATTGCTTAAAGCTAACAGCAGTGCCTCTGCCAGTTTACCAAATATCTCAACTCTGTGTACAGTCCAATTTAAGATTGGAAAGAGCCTGGTTTGTGAGGTGTAGCACTGCAGAATATTTGAATATCTGTAATCCTCATGAATGTGAATTTAACCAACGTAACAAAAAATTATATAAGAAAAAGTTAACAGCAGTGCCTCTGCCAGTTTACCAAACATCTCAACACTGTGTTCAGTCCCTTTGACACCTTGTGAAAGTTAAAGATTGGAAAGAGCCTGGTTTGTGTGGTGTGGCACCGTGGAATATCTGAATATAATCCTCATGAACATGAGTTTAACCAACATAACAAAAAATTATATAAAAAACCTAACAGTGGTGCCTCTGCCAGTTTACCAAACATCTCAGCACTGTGTACAGTCCAATTAAAGACTGGAAAGAGCCTGGTTTGTGCAGTGTGGCCCTGTGGAATATCTGAATATCTGTAATCCTCATGAACACCCATTTAAACAACATAACAAAAAATTATATAAAAAAAAAACCTAACAGCAGTGCCTCTTCCAGTTTACCAAACATCTCAACAGTGTGTTCAGCCCAATTAAATCTTGGAGAGAGGCTGTTTAGCGCGGTGTTTGTGGACTCACGCTGAGCGCGTGGCTGCGCAGGTGCTCCTGGCGCGTGAAGCGTTTCCCGCAGGTGTCGCAGGGGTACGGCCTCTCCCCGGTGTGAGAGCGGATGTGGCGCTTGAGGATCCCCTTCTGCTTGGCCGTGTAAGGGCAGAACGGGCACTTGTGCAGCTTGATGGGCACCACCAGCACGTCACCTTGGGGGTAAAAACACACTGGGTTAGCTCAGGCAATGTCGGAGCCGCTGCTCACCATGCTCGTCCTGCTCGTTTTCCTCCTCTTTCTCGTGCTTGGCTCACCTGGGATTTCCTCGGTGGCACTGCAGGATTCATCCAGCTGCCCTGGAAAATCAGCCTGACTGTTGCTCACGACAGCAAAATGTTAATTTTATTTTAGGAGGTGCTTTAATTAAGTATCAAAAAATCTGCTTTTAGTGAAGTGGGGTCTCTGCTCCATCTCAGCCATTTCCTTTTTTTATTATTAAACAATTAGCATTAAACAGCACCAGAAATGAAAACCTTTAACACAATCTGCAGGCAGGAATAGCACAGTTTGTCCACGTGCTTTCAAATCTAGATATGAAAATATGACTCCTTGTTCCTACTGCTTTCCTGTTGGGAATAATGAGATGAAAGACTCCAATATATTTCCTGACAATATTTGACTGTTCCTAAAACCAAACCACAATGAATACACAATTTATGGAGTCAGGTACAAAACCAGAATTAAATTTGAAGATCCCATTTTACAGAAATGTGGGCATTGCCAGCTTTTCCAGCACCAGCCCAGCTTCCCTTCCAGCAGAAAGGTGGAGATGTGATGCCAAAGGATTAATTTTCCCTGTTCCAGGCCCTGATTCAGGGAAATGCTTTGTGTGTCAAGCAGGTGAGGCAGCAGAGCATTCTTTATATTAAGGTTTATCCAACCCACTATCAAAAAAGGTGTGTCTGGTATTAATGATGTGAGTGAGAGTCAGCTCAGCCCATTTTGGAGCTTCCCAAGGGATTGCAAATACCTGCTGGGCATTTAGACCTTCATTAAAACCCCAACCAACCCAGTTCTTAGTCCTGCATTGCTCCCAGTGCTCTACAGGCACCTGTGTCCCCTCCTGCTATGAAGGATGACTGGAACAGAGGTGGACACTTGAAAAGAAGTGATATTTATCTCATCTCTTAACCTGAGTGCACCATTCTTTTATCAGGACTTTATATTTTCTCATTTCTGGTGCCTTGTGAAGAAGCTGAGGCAGCAGCACCACTGAAAACTGAGAAACTCCCACTCTCCTCACTGCTACAAAGTCCTGCTTTAGCACAGAAACAGAAGGAAAATTTGGTTTCTTTTCCCTCACTCCTACTCAAAACCCATCTCCCACTAACATTTCTGACACACTGTCAGGACTCCTGATGTTCCCTATCAAACTCTGGAAGCATTTCCCTTTTAATGACTCATGAACAGCCTGGAGATGTTGAGAGAGGGGGGAAAAAAAAAGGAGTAAAATTTGTGTGTTGGATGTTCTTGCCTTGCCACATGTCAAAAAAACACCAGCGTGAGTGGTGACAGCCCTGCTCTGAGAGTAAAGCTGGATTTGTGATTTTATCAGTGCTCTGTTTGATAGCAGTGAGAGGATTTGTCACTTTTATTGGCTCTAAGGTCACACAGGCAGCTTGAGCTGGAGATGACAGGAAAATAAACTCGCTGGCTACAGTCACGGTTTGTGAGAGCCACCTCCTGTCCTCAAAAAGCTGCTTGGACAAGGCACTTATGAAAAACCAGATGAAATGCCCAAATCTTTAATTATCCACATCAGGAGAAATGCACATGGGCATGATTTCCTTCTTCTCCAGGTGCCTGACAATGCTGCCAGGAAATATTCCTGAGATATTCCAACTGGTGCCAGGCTAGGGGCAGCTGAAAAGTGAAAAAAGCCTCATTTTTATGCTAAACCACAGCATTGAAAGCTTTCAGTGCTCCTAAAGGACTCGTAGGAATCCCTCAGTGTTGGATAAAACTGATTCCTGCCCTCTGAAATTGCAAGCAGGAGCAAACAGAGCAGCACTGGCTGCTCCAGCTCCTCCAGCTGCACCAGGTCCTGCAGCAGATCCCTCTTGTGGCAACTCAGCTCCTGTTGGATTGCTCTTTGTGACCATCAGGAGTGAAAAATCCTTTTGAAAAACGGACCTGGCATTCAGTGAGGTCCCAGTGAGTTTGTTTATTAAAAAAGAATCACCCCCAGTGCAGTCTGGGGCTGTCAGGAATACTCACCTGCCACAGCTGCACCGAACAAACGAGTACAGCTGCTTTAAAAGTGCACAACAAGAGTTTATTTCACCGTGCCAAAATATTCTTGAACAAGGAGTAACAAAAAAAAAAGCTGCCCAACAAAGCTGTTCCCTCCTCCATTTCACAGCCTGCATCCTCCCCTGAGTCCTCTCACCTGTGTCCTCACCATACCAGTCGCTGTGAATGTCCATCATGGAGCTCACGGCTACTCCTGCATCCTCAGCCCTACCCTCAAATCCCCGGACAAAGTGATGCACCACGTCCTCCTTCCTCGGGGCCGAGCTGTTGCGCAGCAGAGCCTCCAGGAACTGCTTCATGTGGTAATTATTGCACAGCTCCACGGGCTGCCCCTCTTCCATCTGCTCCAGCGATATGGGCGTGGGATACTGCGGCAGCCGCTCGCCCACCTCCACCTCCACCTCGTCGGGGTCGAATTCCACCTTGGGTTGCACCACTTTGGGCAGCTCTGAGTCGCTGCTCAGAGGGTCCCTGGCCACCAGTTCCAGGGGGTGGCAGCTGCTGCAGTCCCCGCAGGGAGGGTCCTGCTGGCACTCCTGGATCCTCTCCTTCTCCTGCAGGGAGGACACGGAGGCAGAGCTCTTGGAGCCCAGGGAGGTGCCCTCCCTGGCTGAGCTGCCGCTGTCAGCCTGGTAAAAAGCCGCTTCCCTCTCGATTTTCCTGCAGATGTCCAAGGAGGACCTGATGTAGGTTTTGCAGAAGTTGACCACGTCGGTCATCTGCAGGTAGCTGGCTGCGGACATCACCTCGATCACGTTCTCCCCGCACAGATCCAGCTTCCCGGAGTAGAGGAAATCCAGGATGATGGAGAAAGCCTCGGAGGTGACGATATCCAGTGAGGCCGTGCTGTGCCGCCCGCTGTCCTGGATGTAGTGGATGAGCAGCGCTCGGAAGTAGCCGCTGTTGGCGAACAGGATGTTCTTGTGGGCTTTGAAGATCCTGCCCTCCACGATGATGCTGCAGTCGCAGAAGAAATCCCGCTTGCGCTGCTCGTTCAGCTCCCCCAGCAGCTTGGTGTAGTAGGACTGCACCTCCATGGCTGTGCCGGGAACAGAGAGAGCCGTCAGCACCGCTACACCGGGTATACCGGGTACACCGGGCACACCGGCACCGCCACCCCCGCCCGGCACCGCGGGCACACCGGCGGTACCGAGACAGGAGGAGCCGCGCCCGGGAGTCACCGCCAAGGATCGTCCTACCCAGCCCCGGGGGTCCGTCCCACCCGGTACCGGGGGTCCCACACCCCTCCAAGGACCGTCCCGCCCGGTACCGGGGGTCCCACACCCCTCCAAGGGCCGTCTCACCCGGTACCAGGAGTCTCGCATCCCACCAAGGTCCGTCCTGCCCGGTAGAGCATCCCCGGGAACGCCAAGGACCGCCCTGCCCGGTCCCGGGATATTCCACCGCGAAAGAGCCGTCCTGCTCGGTACCGGGATCCCTCCTGCTTCAAGGACCGTCCTGCCCGCTACCCACCGGGTGTTCCTGAACACCAAGAACCGTCCTTCCCAGTACCAGCAGCCCCGGGAACGCCAAGGACCACCCTGCCCGGTCCCGGGATGCTCCGCCACGCCAAGGACCGACCTCCCGGAGGCGGCATCGCCCGGAACGCCAAAGACCGTCCTGCCCGGTACTGGAACCCCGCCCTGCCCGGTCGCGGGGTGCCCCGGAACGCGTCGCCGCCCACCCTGAGGAGCGCTCGGTGCCCATCGCTCACCTCCGCCCGGCCCCGCTCCCGGCCCCGCTCCCGGTCCCGCCCGGCCGCCGTACCCGGGCCGCGCCCCCGGGGCGGGGACAGGAAGTGACGTCAGAGCGGCTCCGGGGCGGGGCCCGCGGGGTGAGGGGTCGGTAAATATTGGTGACGTCACACCGCCAAGATGGCGGAGGGGTGAGCGGGGCACGGCCGGGGGGCGGCGGCACCGGGACCGGGATCGCAGTGGGGATGGGCGGCGGCGAGGGGGGAACCGGGGCGGGGCTGGGGCTTGGGGGATGGAATCTGGAGTCAGGGTCTGGATCTGGGTTTGGAGTCGGGATCTGGGGTCCGGCACTGAAGCTGCGGTTGGGATCTGGGTCTGGGGTCTGTGTGTGGGATCGGGATCGGAATCTGGGATCTGGGTCTGGGGTCTGTGTGTGGGATCGGGATCGGGATCTGCGATCTGGGTCTGGGGTCTGTGTGTGGGATCGGGATCGGAATCTGGGATCTGGGTCTGGGGTCTGTGTGTGGGATCGGGATCTGGGTCTGGGGTCTGGATCTGGGATTGGGGTCGGGATCTGGGATCCGTGTATGGGATCGAGATCTGGGATCAGAATCTCGGGTTTGGATCTGCAGTCTCGCCCTGGCTCTGGGTTTGGGATCTGAGGTCGGGATGTGGGATCTGGGATGTGGCAGCTCGGTTTGGGATCCTGGTTTGGGGTCGGGGTGTGGGATCTGGGATGTGGCAGCTTGGTCTGGGATCCTAGTTTGGGGTCGGGGTGTGGGATCTGGGATGTGGCAGCTCGGTTTGGGATCCTGGTTTGGGGTCGGGGTGTGGGATCTGGGTGTGGGTTTGGGCTCCGTGCTCGTGTCCCCGTGTCGTGACGCCGTGTCCTGTCCCCGCAGGGAGGACGGGGGCTGGTGGCGGAGCTGGCTCCAGCAGAGCTACCAGGCCGTCAAGGAGAAGGTGAGAACCGCCGGGATCGGCCGGAATGGGCGGGCGGGACCTGCGGGGCGGCCCCGGGAGCCCAGCGAGGCCGCGGGGCTGCAGCACGGCCCGGGAGAGTCTCCCCAAACTGGGATCGGGATGGATTTTCTGGGGATCTTCTGGCTGTGCGAACACTGGGTCATGTTGGGCTGTGTCAGGTGAAAATCACCCCTTGAGCAGAGAGGGTTGTGCTTCCAGCATCGCTTTGTGGTGTGTAATTTCCTGCCTGTGACAGCATTGTTTGTGGTAATTGTACACAAAACTTAAACCCAGGCTTTTCCCAACCTGTGTTTTTTCTAGTCTTGGGTTAAAAACCTCCTGGAATGTGTTTTGGGCATAGCAGATGCAGTTGTTATTCAGGTTATTCTGGTGTTACGCATTGCCCAGGTTGGGGTGAGGGCTCAGTTGGGCTAAACTCTCCCACTTGAGATTTTGTAACGTGTTGGGAGCGATCATGACTTTATTGGGGATCCAAAAGTCTGGAGAATGCATATGCTGTCTCCTTGCAGTCCACAGAGGCTCTGGAATTCATGAAGCGGGACCTGGCTGAGTTCACCCAGGTGGTGCAGCACGACACCGCCTGCACCATCGCCGCCACCGCCAGCGTGGTCAAGGACAAGCTGGCAGTGAGTAGGGGCTGGGAGAGCTTAAACATCATCCAGTGCCACCCTGCCATGGACAGGGACAGCTTCCACCATCCCAGGGTGCTCCAAGCCCTGTCCAACCTGGCCTGGGATAATTCCAGGGATGGAACAACCACAGCTTCTCTGGGAATTCCATCCCACCACCCTCACAGAGAAGAATTCCTTCCCAATATCCCATCTAACCCCACCTTCCTTCAGCTTGAGGCCATTCCCCCTTGTCCTGTGACTCTGTGCACTTGTGGGTGAGCACAGAAGGTCCCTGTGGTTCCCTCTGCACTGTGCTGAGCAGAGGTGACGCTGGCAGTGTCACTGCAGGGTGACACAGCTCTCCACACGAGCTGTGAGCCTCAGCCCTGCACAGCTGCCACTGGGACAGTCCCACCCCAAACCAGGCAACCCCAAACCTGGCTGTGTCCTTCCCACAAGGTCTCAGCTGTCCTCGAGGCAGGTGCCTCCCACCAAATCCTTCCAGCCCAGCCTCCTCCACAGCACTTTCCTGAAGGGAGAGATCCTGCTTTCTTAAGGATCCTAGCCAGAAATTCTGCGGTGTTACTGACACTGTACTGCCTCTTCCCTCGAAGAGGGCGGAAGGCTCCTCAGGTGCCACTGAGAAGGTGAGGAAGGGGCTGTCTGACTTCCTGGGGGTCATCTCGGACACCTTTGCTCCCTCACCGGACAAGACCATTGACTGTGACGTTATCACACTGATGGCAACACCCTCAGGTACCACCGAGCCCTACGACAGTGCCAAGGTGATTGTCTCATTCTGGGGTGTGGCATCTGAGCCCTGTCCCCCGGCTCTGCTGCTGGCCCTCCCCTGACAGCTGTCCCCGTGTGTCTCCTCCAGGCTCGTCTCTACAGCCTCCAGTCCGACCCAGCCACCTACTGCAACGAGCCTGATGGTATGGGAGGGTGCAGGGGGGTGCAGGGGGCTGTCCCCAGAGGGTCTGGGGGCCAGCTGGAATTCCCTGAAGCCTTTGGCCACCAGGGCTGGCTTGGCTGTAGCTGGGACCAGCTATAAAGAGCAGATCTGGCTCTTACCTTCAAGGACCAGCTTAGGCTGAATTTACTGGCCTGGTTTAAATAGGTGCCTTGGACTGATGGAGGGGTTCTGAGCCCTGTCTCTCTCTCCTCCTTTGCCCTAGCATCTCTCCAATGAAACTTCCCCAAACTCTGGCTCGTGCCAAGGATTGTTACCCCTGTGCTTGTCCCAAACAGGCCCCGCTGAGCTGCTCGAGGCCTGGCTCGCTCAGTTCAGCCTGGAGGAGAAGAAAGGGGAGATTGCAGAGCTGCTGGCAACCAGCCCTTCCATCCGGGCACTCTACACCAAAATGGTGAGGCCCTGCCTGGGGAATTCCTGACTTGGGGAACGCTGCAGGAACACCCTGAGCTGTTTGTCCCCTGCAGCTGGAATGGAAACAGCCGTGGTTGTGTGGTAAACTATGGAAAAATGGTTGGAATAAAATGGGAGCTGCAGGCTTTGGGAGGAGAGAGGGGCACAGCAGCAGCTGCAGCTCTCTCTCTGAGGGGCTCATCCCTTTCCCTGATCCCTTTCCCAGGTCCCTGTGGCTGTTTCCCACTTGGAGTTCTGGCAGCGCTACTTCTACAAATTGCATCGCCTGGAGCAGGTGGGCCAGGCTGGGGGGCTGACTGGGGGTGCTTTTCCTGGGAAAACAGGGATCTGGGCTGACTCCTTGGAATCAGTGATGCCAAAATGCCTGGGGGAAGAAGGGGACTGGGGATGTGAGTGGCTGCTGGTGTTGAATTCCCTGCAGGATGAAGCCCGGAGGGAGGCTCTGAAGCAGCGAGCGGAGCAGAGCATGCACCAAGAGGAGCCAGGCTGGGAGGAGGATGAAGGTGGGACAGGTTTTGGGGCTCTGGGAGGTTTGTGGAGAATTTGTTCTGGGGTGATAGCTCCTCCTCAATCCCACAAATGGCAATGGGCAGTGAAGGGGCAGCTCCGATCTCTGCCCTGTGACCAGTGATGGGATCCGAGGGAATGTCTGGAGCTGTCTCAGGGTAGTTTAGGTTGGATATCAGGAAAATGCTCTTCCCCCTGAGGGTTCTGGGGCACTCCAGGGAATGGGCACGGCCCCAAAGCTGCCAGAGCTCCAGGACAGTGCTTTCAGGAATGCACAGGGTGGGATTGTTGGGATGTCTGTGCAGGGCCAGGGGTTGGACTGGGTGATCCCTGTGGACTCCTCCCAGCTCAGGACATCCCGTGATTCTCTGAAATCCAGCTCCCAGCCCAGCTGCTGCTGCACTTGCTGAAACATCTCTCACTTCTCTTCTGCCTCCCTACAGAGGAGTTCTTGGGGATGTCCCCCCTGCCTTGTGCAAACATCACATTTCCAGGAGCAGCACAGAAAGAACCCGCCCCAGCAGCCCCGGAGGGAAACCACCCCGCTGCTCCCCAGGGCCCCTCCGGGGAGAGCTGGGCTGTGCTGCCCCCAGAGCTGGTCCCGGTGGAGCAGAGCCCCTCGGAGAGCAGCGAGAGCGTGTCCCTTGTGACTCAGATTGCAAACCCTGCCTCTGTGCCTGCCACCCAGCTACAGACTGCAGCTGCACCCACGGGCACCGGGGACCTCTCCCAGAGGCTGGTGGAGGCCACCTTGGAAGAGCAGAGCTCCCTGGCAGAGCCCTCAGAAGCTGCTCATCCTTCTGCACCTGCCGAGGAATCAGCAGCATCCTCGGAGCCGGCAGCAGGAACAGAGCTCAGAGAGCTGGAGAGCAAAGGCAGGACAGAGACTCTGAGAGAGGAAGGGCCCACAGACCTGCGAGTCTTCGAGCTCAACTCAGATAGTGGCAAATCCACCCCCTCCAACAACGGCAAGAAAGGTTTGTGTGGGGCCTGGGAGCTCACTGGGAGGGGCAGCTCTTGGGGAAAGGGCTCTGGGTTTGTGGTGGTGAGGGAGAGGAAAGACATCAAAGGTCTGCTGGCTGAGCAAAACAGACTTTTGTTCCCTGGATGCCAGGAAAGGCTGTGTTATGTGGAGGGAATGTGGGGATTCCTTCTCCTCTGCCTGTCATCCTGAGGAGTGTCCCTGCTGGGACAATGACAGTCCCCATATCTAAATCCCTCCTGTCCTTCCATATCTGCTGCATTTTCTGTGTGACTGGAACCTGACACATTCTAGTTCTCCCAGGCCAGAGGAGAAAATGTTTCAGCACCCACCTCTCCCACTTGTTCTGCACCAGTCCTGGCTGTGAGGGACACAGGCTCAGTCCATCCCATCTCTGTCAGGGAGCTGTTCCTGGGAATGTGGAGGCTTTCCCTCCTCAGGCATGCTGTGGCAGCTGTGAGCCTTGGGAATTCCAGGGCTTTGGGGACAGCTCTGGTGGCTCAGTGGGGATGTTTGTGCTTCCAGGCTCCAGCACAGATATCAGCGAGGACTGGGAAAAGGACTTTGATCTGGACATGACGGAAGAGGAGGTGCAGCTGGCGCTCTCGAAGGTGGAAATGTCTGGGGAGGTGAGTCAGGGGAAGCACAACTGCCCCCCAAAAGCATCACCAGCCCCTCAGGGTGCTGCTGCATGAGCAGAGTGGGGCTGGTGGGATGAGTGTACAGGTTTCCCAAGGGGAACAGAGCAGGCAAATCCCTCTTGGGAAGGTGTGGGAGTGTGAGGATACATCAGGCTTTGTGCTGGCTCAGGTGCCCTGGACAGGAGGAGCTGTTGAGTTACAGAAGCAAGCTCAGAAATAGTTCAGAAATTAATTTCCTTTTGTTTGCAGCTGGAAGATGAAGAGTGGGAAGACTGGGAATAAAGCAGCTGCTTCCAGTGTGTGTCACAGGCTCATTTCCACCATCGAATGTGAATTCAATCACGGACCGGCTGTTCCTTTGTGTGTGACTGTGCTGGGGGTTGCAGTTCCAGGCTGGAGGAGTTCCATTCCTGCTAAAACCTCTGGGCAGCAAGTGACCCCTTCAGATCCAGGAGGAGGAAGCAGGAGGTCACTGGCACACAGGAGCCCAACTTCTGCAGAGGTCCTAGAGACTGGCCAAGCCAAAACTGCCCCTGATGTGTCAGGAAGAAGCAGAGTGAGGGGTCCCTGGGGCCAGCTGGGCACTCAGAGCCCTGCCAGGTGTGTTGGGTGCTGCCAGGCTGCCAGCTGGCTCCTTCCTTGCTTGTGTGTGCACGTGTAACCTACAGCTGAGAGGCTCCTGGATGTGGCTGTGCCTGCTCCGCTCGCTGCTCCGCAATTCCCACCCGGAAAACAACACCCAGGGAGGGCCTGAGGTCTGGAGGTGCTGCAGAAAAAGGCTCATGGCTTTGACCCTAGAAGGAGCCAACCCCTGCCAAACCCTGAGCTTCTGCCTGGCTTTTTGTCTTGGAAGCTTTTTCTCAAGGAAACTCCCGTTTCCAGCAGTTCCTCGAAGAGCCAAGGCCTGCTGCTCCCCCCTTTGCAGCTGCACCACCTTCCTGCACTGGGTTTTGTGTCTTTCTAGTTAAATTCTCCAAGCAAAATCCTCGTGGCTTGCTCTTCCTCGAGCCCTGCTGGGCTGGCAGTGGTTTGGGTCACCTGGGAACAGAAGAACAGAACTCCTCATGTTGGTGCCTAGTTCTGCCCTTGCAAAGGCCCAGCCTGACCCACTGACCACTTCAACCTCTGCCTGACCAGCCTGGGGAGGGAGAGGCTCCCAAATGCAGGTGGTCCCTGCTGGCTGAGGCTGTGTGTCCCCATCTCACCCCGTCCCACCCGTGCCAGGCCCTGCAGCCACCACGAGCTTTGCTGTGCTTGCTTGGGTTCCTTCAGTTCAGCCCCTGTGGCTGCTTGCAACACTTCCTTCAGCCCCACGGCCTCTTTTTGGGGCAGTTTCCTTGTCACAGCAGGAGATGCTGCTAGTGCTCAGTTATCCCAAGGGGACAGTGCCCTTGCTGCTCTCCCTGGCCTTTGGGGTGGTGGGGTGACACTTTCTGCCTTTGTCCTGCCCCTTCCAGGGCTGCTCCACTGGGGCTGGGGGTTTCCTGCTGGGTTTGGACAGCATTAAACGAGGTGCACTTGGCAAGAGTTGGGGTTTTGGGGTTGGGTTTTCTTCCTTTGGGGTGACTCCTGGTGGGAGCATCCCTGTCCTGACAAAGCCCTGGGGACAGCTCTGCTCCTGCTTGGGGTGTGGTGGGTCCAGCAGAGCCTCACCTTGTCCTGGCTCAGATTATGGTGGGCAGGGGACACAGGGGACACCAGTGGGAACCTGGGGCTGGTGCGAGTCCCAGCTGATCCTACAGCAGAGCTCGAGGGTGCAGCATCTGTGTCACTTTCTTTTCTTCTTTAGTTGGATTAACCATTGGGTTGGTTGTGCAATATTCTCTGTTCTTGAACTATTCCGCATCTCCCTGAGCCTTTTCTAGCTGGGGTGACAAACCAGGAACAATTCTAACAGCTGGTAGTTTTGTAACAATGACTTTCTCCAAACCTTTTACAGACTTGCAGTTAACAGCAATTAAAGGAGTTCTCAGAGTCTCTGCCTGTCCCCGGTGTTCTCATTTCCTGTAGGGTGAGGGTGACACAATTTTTCTTTCATTTCCCTCAGGAGAGGGAAAGGAGCCCCCACTGCCACTCCTCAAACTCTGTCCCCTGCTTTTCAGGGCTCTGAGTGACCCCACAAAGCCACCCAGTGTGACTCAGAGCTTGTTTCTGCCTGGCACATCACCCGTGAGCCTGGCTGGGTGGGAAGCACCATCCATTGGGATATTCCCACATTCCATGACACCACGGGGCTGCTGGCACCAGAGGGATTTTGTCCCAGGGATCCCTAAGGGATGCTGCTTGTGGGGCAATGCTGGGCTCCACCAGCTCTTCTTGCAGCCAAGGGAATGGGACACGAATGAGGGACACGAGTGGCAGGACAGGGGACAGAACCCAAGTGATGGGACACGAGTGACAGGACAGGGGACAGGACATGAGTGACAGGACAAGTGATGGGACATGAGTGACAGGACAAGTGACAGGATAGGGGTCACAGGACATGAGTGACAGGACACGAGTGACAGGACAAGTGACAGGACACCAGTGACAGGACAGGTGACAGGACAGGTGACAGAACATGAGTGACAGGACACGAGTGACAGGACACGAGTGATGGCACAAGTGACAGGACAAGTGATAGGACAGGTGACAGGACACGAGTGACAGCACAAGTGACAGGACAAGTGATAGGACAGGTGGCAGGACACGAGTGACAGGACAAGTGACAGGACAGGTGACGGGACGCGGCCGCCGGGGCAGTTCCGCCCCCGCTCGCTGGGGGCGCCCGAGGCCCGCGGCCGCGCCCCGCCGCTCTCCGCGCGCACAACTTTGGCCCCGCGCGGCCGCCGTCCGGCCCGCGCCCCGCCCGGTGCCGCCATATTTTGGCCGCCGCCGCCACCACCGGAGCCGCTGCCGCAGCCGCCGCGATGGGTGAGGGCCCTGAGGGGCGGGCGCGGCCCGAGGAGCACCGGGCACGGCTGAGGGGATGGGGTGGAGCCGGAGGAGGCGCCCCGAGGCTGGGCACGGCGCACAGCCCGTCCGCCCCGCGCTGCCGCCGCCCTCGCCTCTCACCGGCGTCCCGGGCGCTCCCGGGGCTGAGGGCGGCGGGCCCGGCGCGGCCGCTGAGTCATCCCGGGGTCGCTCCCGGCGGCTCTGGGGGCGCGGGGGCCTTCAGGGGGCTCTCGCTGAGGGCGGCCCGGGGGTTGTGACCGCTTCGGGCAGCGCCAACAGCGACTTTGGGGGACTGCGGGGTGGAGCGGGAGCTGTGGAGGTTTAATGGTGAAATAGCGGAGATTTGGGGGTGTCAGTGCTGCAAAACCCCGGGCTTGGCTCGGGACAACTCTGAGAGTCCGGTTTGGGGCTGTCAGCGCTGTAACTTTGGGCTATTTGGGCTGTTCCTGCTGCTGTTGAAGCCTCACCGGGCTGACCCCGGCTGTCACATCGCTGCTCCGTTTCAATTCTGACCTCTCAAGTGAGCATCCAGCAAACCTCTTCGCAGCTCTGATAACCTTTCGGGTTGGGAAATCTGAGGCTTTGGTTGTTGTGACTTTTCTTGAAGCAAAGCTTGAGCCCTCAGTGTCGCTGTGCACGTGCTGTCCCTGTGTCACCGCGGGTGACAGGACACTGATGGGCAGGAGTGTCACCTCTTGCAGGCAGGTCTCTGTCCCCGGCAAATAAATCCCGGCCCAGTGTTTTATCCCTTCAAAAAGTGCTTTAATTTCAGAAGCTTTTTGTTTGGATGTGCCTGATGTGGGAGGTCCCAACTCGGGGAGGAGAGGTGGCCTTTCTTTTTTATTTCTTTTTTTCTTTTTAAATGATTCCTGTAGGAAGACAGGGTTTGGAAGGATGAAGTAGAAAAGCCAAGCCTGTACCAGCTGTGTTTTCCTTTAAATTGACTGAGGATCTTGTGGAAATAAGGATTTAAATGTTTCCGCTTTTCACCTGCAATATTTTCTTTTAGACAGAGCTGTTTCAGAAGCTTAATGGCTTTAAAGTGGCAAATTTAGGTTGGATATTGGGAAAAAATTCTTCCTTGTGACTGCCCCAACCCTGCAATTATCCCAGGCCAGGTTGGACAGGGCTTGGAGCAACCTGGGACAGTGGAAGATTTCCCTCCTATGGCAGGGGTGGCACTGGATGAGGTTTCAGCTCCTTCCAAACCAGGGGTGAAGCCTCAGAAATGCCCTGTGAGGTGGGATCTTGCTTGCTGGGATCTCATCAGGAACTTTTTTGCTGCCTCCAAATCCTCCTGTGGTGTTCCAGGAGAAGTCAGTGACCACATCTGTGTGTGGCTGCTGCACCTCCCAGCCCCGAACAGCTTTGAAATCTTAATTTATGGCTTGAGATGTAAAGCCTGGGCTGGCAGCTCTGAGGAGAAAAATGTCCTGGGGCCTGGCAGGAATGTCTGGAGACTCTTGGAGAAGTTTTATGTGAAGCTGAGAATTTTGTGCACAGAAGCTTCTCCTTCTTCCCACCACTCTAAGAGTTTAATATCCCCCGTGTTTGAATTATTTTGAAACAAGCTAAGGCTGTTTTTTTCTTTCTTTTTAAGTTAATGATACTGTTGGAAATTATCATTAGTTTGTTCCTTATTTGCCATGCAAATGACATCTTGGTTTAACCCATGGAGCAGTATTAATGCTCAATTCTTAATAAAACCCCCGTGGCTGATGAATTTAACAGTTAATTGGCTGTTTTGGGCTTTGTTTGCTTTAGTTCAGGAGAGCAAACATGAACTTTGTCAAGGGGGAGACTTTCATCATTAAAATCCTGCAAGAGGGAAATCCTGATTCCTTCAGGCTTTCAGTTCTTGGGCTGGTGAGGTCCAGATAAATCTGCTTAGCAAATCACACGGTCCTGTTTGTTTCTGAGGCAAAGCACACGTTGGAAGGGATAGATTTCTTTGGAATTTTATATCCTTCTGTAATTATCTCTGAGTTTTAATCTGTAACTTTCCTGGGTCGAGTCTGAGTGGATTCAGTTAAAGTTTTTCCCTGTTTTAGGGACTGTTCCAAGCGACTCTCAGCTGACACTTGTGCTTGATCAGTCCATTTTTAAAGGAAATCTGAATGTTCAGAACGGATAAACCAGAAGAGAACTTAAAACCCTCAAATTTTGGGATGAAAAAAATCAAATCAGGGGGAGGAAGGATTGAGGAATTGCTGGGTTCTTTTTCCATCAGGGCAGAGATATTCCAAAAGTCTTCCTAATCTTCTCTTGACCCTCGGGAATGAGAAGCAAATGCTGTCTTGAGAGTGAATTTCCCCCAAAGAGAATTTCTGCCTCTCCCTTCCCCCTCCCAGCACTGCACATTCCAGTGGTGATATCACATCCCTGGCTGCCGGGAGCTGAACGAGCCAAAATAACTGCGGGGCTCAGGGATTTACCAGCACAGCTTGTCCCAGAGCCCAGGGACGGGGCCAGGCTGCTCCAAAACAGCTCTGGGAGAGCCTCTGCGGGACTTTGGTGGTGCCAAACCCTCCAATAACCCCTGTGAGAACAAACCAGCCCTGCCCCAGTGTCAGCACAGCAGAATTCCCCTGCTTTTCCAGGGTTTAAATGCAGAATTCCAGGGTTGGGGTTATGTGACAGGATTTTTTTGGGTAGTTGTTCTCCTGTTTAGCTTTGTTTGCTCTGTCTTCTGAGCAAACAAAGTGATTTTTTTTCCTTTTATTTTATTCTATTAATTCACTGCTAAACTATTGATGACAGTAAAAAAAAAATGTGGTTTTGACTGATTTCTGATAGCAGCTCAGAGCTGTCCTTTTACACATTTTATGTGTTTATTAATTTGATTTCTATTTAAGTAGTACAGATGATTTAGTCTTCTTTTTCTAGGGTTTCAATCCACTTAATAAAGTTGTTCTGGACACATTTTTTTTCCTAGGAGAATCCTCTGGAGATGTTAATTAAGTTAGGAAGAGATGGGAGGATCCTCTGGGATTTCAGGGAAGTGGAGAAATAAGAGGAATGAGGTTTGCCCCATGAACTCCAGCAGTTCATTTCATTTATTTTGTTGCAGTATGACTAATTTAGAGGAGTTTAAATTATAAATCACCAACTTCATCCCATCCCAGGGAAAACTTGGATGGAAAGGGCCTTTGGAGGTCACCTAAGAGCTGGGAATGTCCCCAGCAGGCACTAATTGACAGATTAGTGCTGATGAAGTTCCTCAAGTGTATTTATTTACACTTGCATAATTCCCCAACCCTTCCCCACTGCAAAGAGCAGCTGTCAGCCCTCCTGGCCGGGCTGTGTGTTCCCAGCCACCTTTGGAAGATTCCCTGTGGAATATTCCCTGTGGGAAAGGGCGTTTTGGCTTCAGAAGAGCCGTGTCAGGTCTGGCAGTGCAGGCTCTGCTCGCCCTGACTCAGCAGCACAAGTCCTGCAGTGACTCAGCTCCCAGGGTTTAATCAGCAGCTGAATAAAATGTTGGAAGCAAATGCTTCTTGCAGAAAATCGAGAAGAGGCAGGGTTGGATTCCTGATCCAGGAACATCCAGAAGCTGTTTAAGTAACAACTGTGGAATTACAGTTTCCTGCCATAGCTTGCAGTGGCTTTACAGGGATTTGAATGCCCTGCTGAGCCTTCAAAATCAAACTTTAACCCTGTTTTTCTTTTCTTTTGAGTGGTAAATACCTTCTCATCCTCCAGTTTATGAGTGTGGCAGCTTGGATTCGTAACTTCTTGACAGCTGGAGGATTTTTTTTTCCCTTCAGTGAAGCCAAGAGGGTCCAAATTTCTTCCAGCTCCTGAGGGGGTTTTCTTTGCACAGGAAATTGGGAAGGTGTTGTTCAGTTCAGTTTCATCCTTAAGTTTGAAATGAAAATACTGATTTTTTTTTTATTATTATTATTTTTTTTCCTGGAGCTATGAATGAAGTTTGCTAATCCAGGGAGATACAAAAGGCACAACTTGGGGAACTGTGGGATTCCTAAAGCAGAAGGGATGTTTTGTCCAAGCTGGATCAGAACTTTTTAAAATGGAATGAATCTTGCAAGATTTGTTGTTTTCTTGAGTGAACTCTGAGGTTCTTAGTTCAGTGTCCACTGGACCTTCTGTAAAAGCAAAAATTTCCAGAGTAAAATGAAAATCTGTGGCTGGAGTCTCTTCCCTGCATCAATTGCTCAGGAGCAGAGGATTCCTTCCCCATTCCTGACAGCCCAGGTGCCCCCAGATCTTGATTAATGGCTTTGGGAATATTCCCACTGATTGGAATTTAGAGTTAACAAAAATGAACTGGATGTTTGGTACTGAAACATTCCAAACACAGAATTTGTCCTGCTGTGTTTAATTCCTGAGTCAGGAGCTCACTGGGAGGTCCCAATCCTGCATTTCTCACACCCATTGCCATGGAAATGGGGTGGAATGTCCCAAATCAGCATTCTCATGCCATTAAAGCACTGCCAGAGATGATGGGCTGGGAAAAACCAATGGAAACCATCTGCAGGGATAAACTGTGGGAGAAAAACCAGGGAATTTTGTGACAACCAACCCTGAAGAGTCATCCTTGGGATTTCCCTGCAGGATCACAGTTCTTGATGCTCTGGGATAAAAAAAACCCCACAAACCTTAAAGGACAAGGTGCTGAGTGTTCCTGAGTCTGGCTCTTTCTGGCACAGCTGAGTTTGGAGGCAGCTGAACTCTCATGTGTCACTTGGCTATTTATGTGACTGCCTGGTAATCCTGTGTATCCCCACTTTTCCTTCCTCCTTCTGTTCAAAACCACCTTTTAATTGGAGGCTTCGCTTTCCAAAAGGAGGATTAAAATTCTTAAATTGTTTGGAGAACTAAGCTGTCAACTCTTACTCCTCCATGCAGCTGCATGAGCCACAATGGGGTGGAAATAAAAATAAAAACATAACAGTGGTGCTTAAACATATTTTCTGAATTAAAATCTATATCTAGGTGACACCTGGCTATTTTATGGTAAGATATAAACCCCTAAAGGCTGTAGATTTCTCTCTTTTTTGGTGTCTTTTTAGCTGGTTTTGGGAAATCATGGAACTGAAAGTATTTTGTTTCCTCTCCTGTGAAAATATTGTTTTTTCCCAGTTATTTTTTTCTCTCTCTCCTTAGTAATGAAAAGCTGGATATTTGTATTTAGTAGATGTTTTTTCTTGGGTTGGCTGTGGATTTTGGGTCTGACAGTTCTCCAGTTGATCTTGGAAGGGCACCAGGGTGGCTGGAGGCAGTTGATAAGTGGGACTGAAACTTTCTGTGAGCCACTGGGCTGAGGGTGCCTCAGGCTTGAAATGAGGAACAGATAAAACTTCAAACTTCCACCTGCCCTTAGCAGCTGGAAAAAAAAACCAAAAATATTTGTTTTCTAATGAGTTCTGAAGGAGTAACTTGGTTCAGGGTGAGTTGGGTCTCAGGTTTATCCTGAGAAAGGCAGAGATGTGCAAATAATGTCAGAAATGGGAGAATTTGGGGAGTTTTGCCATGCTTAAAGCAGTGGGTTCCAGCTGGAGCAGTGAGAGGTTTTATCCTCCCATACTTCAGTTACAGCTTGGCCCTGGCTGCCTTCAGCTGTGCCAGAAACTGGAGTATCCCTTCCCTGGCTGGGAGGAAAACTCGGGAGGAATCAGGTTGGAATTGCTGCATTTGTCAGCTCTGAAACAGCAGCAGAAGTAGGTCAGGTCCTGAACACCTGGTGGGACACACATGGCCTGTCCCTCACCTACAGCTCTGCTCTGTTGTTGTTATAAACACCATGCCTTCATCCTGTTGCGTTTTTGCTCTCTGGGAAAAAATGTCTGGGAAAAAAATGCCGTGCTGATAGCAGGGAAATAAAAATTCCTGCTAAAAACCAAAGGCACTGGGAGCAAATAAATGTGTTTCACCTGGTTTGTGCATATGGGAAGGACACACAGAATCAGTGACAGGAACCCTGAGGCAGAATTCCTCCTGTTTTCACAGAAAACTATCGAATGAAGAGCTACAAGAACAAAGCCCTAAATCCCGAAGAAATGCGCCGGAGGAGAGAAGAGGAAGGGATTCAGCTGCGCAAACAGAAACGAGAGCAGCAGGTAGCTGTCACCCTGAGCAGGTTGTGTTCAGCCTTCCCACAGCCCACACCGTGCTGCTGCCCAACTGGAATCTTCAAGGATCTGTGCATTAAAGTTTGTTGACAGTCCTTATTTTTTCATTTCTAACTGAGATCTTGCTTTTTTTCTCTTTTTTTTTTTTCTTCTGGGCCCTGCTCACGTGGAGAGCTTTCCATGCATTTTGTTCTTGGGCTACTCAAGGTTTCTTTTTTTCTTTTGTTCACAGATCCTTGATTTTAAAGGTGGTGGTGGTGGGTTTTTTTAGATATAATTAGTGAATGAGATTATTTCCTGGAGAAACAGGAAGAGCAAGTGAAAGTATGGCCTGCATGTATTTCTTAACCCTGAGTGTATTTCTTTTTTGGAAGCACGAGGTGATTCCCAAGTGATGTGTGTGGAACTAAATATTTGCTTTATTAGCTACCTTATCCAAGCTACTTTTTCCTGATTTTGGTCAAATTCTGCATTTGCCTGCCCCCTTGGCTCAGTGATTTGGGCATTTGCATATTTGAGGGCAAGACTTAGCAGTTTTTTGTGTGTCAGGATTAGTTTGTGTGCCACACTAATCCTGAGAGTGCAGAGCTGCTGTTAATGACCACTTTTTACTCAGGTTCACTCCAGGAAGGATGTTGGTTGAGGAACAAGAATGTTGAGTTGTGGAGCCTGTTCATCCTCGCTTTCTAATAACAATCTCTGTGTTTTGGTCCCCACCAGCTCTTCAAAAGAAGGAATGTGGAGTTGATCAATGAAGATGACTCCATGTTTGACAGTCTCCTGGTGGATTCCTATGTCACTTCCACAACGTGTGGGGTAAGGTGCCTTCAGACAGATTTAATGCTTTGGTGAGGCCCTGCAGAGATTCCCAGAGAAGCTGTGGCTGCCCCATCCCTGGAATTATCCCAGGTTGGAGCACCCTGGGATAGTGAAAGATGTCCCTGCCCTTGGCAGGGGGTGGAACTGGATAATCTCTAAGCTCCTTCCAATCCAAACCATCCTGGGATTGTGTGATTGCATGGAACTGCCAAACTCCAAGGCTTTTATTCCCTTACTTTCAAGAATGTTTGTGTAAGTTGGTGCAGGCAGCTGGAACAGCTACAAAGCCTTGGCTAAAATGTAAGGAGGAAATTTACTCTTGAGGGGAAAATTTATTCCTAGGAGATCCAGAGGGACACAAGTGGAGCCCTGCAAAGCTCAGCCCATGCCAGGGAATCCCTGTCCTGCTGCTCACTCTGGTTTATCAAGGGTTATTCCCAGCTGCATGTTCAAAATCCTCCTCCAGAGTCCTCCCCTTTTATCCCATTCCCCCCACCAGTGTTGGAAACATGACCTGGAAGAGTCTGTCAGGAATTCAGTGCTGTGCTGGGATCCCCAGTTTTGAATCCTTGGGTTTCTGGCTGAGCCCAGATCATGGCAGGATGTCATGTCTGTGGTGCCTGAAATAGTCTCAGTCTGCAATGAAACCATTTCTCTCTTCTCCTCTGCATCTTTTCAGGAGGGATTGATCACAGGAGAGATGGTGGAGATGCTTTTCTCAGATGACCCTGACCTACAGCTAGCAACCACTCAGAAATTCAGGAAATTACTCTCCAAAGGTAAAAATAACTCATCCCTGCCCCAGGATCCAACAGAGATTCTGCCTTTACAAGGGTTTGTGCACAAAAGCTTTGCAGGTTGGGGAAAAAAACTATCCATAATCTAGAAATGTGACAATGTCTTGTATTGCTGATGATCGTCAGCTGTGTGATTTGTACAGAAAATGATTCTGCCAAGCTGCCCTGCTGAGTTCAGTCCAGTTTGAGATAATTTAATTAACACTTGAGGTTTATTACTCCCCTGCATGAGGCCTGTTCACTCCCTGACACTGCCTTGCTGTTTCAGAGCCAAATCCTCCAATAGATGAGGTGATAAACACTCAGGGAGTGGTGGAGAGATTCGTGGAATTTCTGAAAAGAAGTGAAAATTGCACATTACAGGTAAAGAAGATTCTGTTATCAATTCTTCAGTGTACAGCTGTTTAACCTGTGAACCCACAGGTGCTGTCAGGGGAAAATGATATTTTGAACCCCACAAATGCAGTGTATGTGATCTATAAAAGACAAAACTAGTCTGTAATGCTTAGGCAAAAAAAAGTAAATTGCTCTGAATTAAATTGTTGGAGAAATTCTGGCAAAAATCACCTAATTCAGCTGCAGCTGAAGAGATTTTGGCCTTCCTGTAGCTGATATTTCTGCTGGGAGCTGCTGGAGCCATGGGATAAACCTGCAGGAAGAAACTGTGGGAAGAAAAACCTCCATTGCTGGAGGCTTTTAAGCAGAGGCCAGGAAATGTTAGAAATGGGTTTGGTCAGTGCTGATCCTGCCTGGGGCTGAGGGAAGGCCTGGGTGGCTTCCTGAGATTCCTTCCAGCTTGGTAATAAGTCCTGGTTTCTTTGGAGGGGTTAAAGAGACTTCCATACATGGAATTTGATCCAAGTTGGTGACTGCTTTCCTCTTTCTCCCTGCCCTCTGGCCAGAGGGGCTTAATTTCCAGAAGAACTGGATGGAAATCTGGTTTTAAACCACAAAAAGAGAAGCAAAAGCAGGGAAATTCCGTTCAGCTTCTCTTGAACTCGCAGCATCTTTGGGATGTTGGATGAAATACAAAAAAATTTCTATTTTGTGTGTTTCTGCACTCTGTGCCTTCACTTTTCTTGCTGGGAAATGGTTGTGGAGGAGAAATGACATTTTGGTGACATCTCTTGCTCATCCTTTGAGCAGCTGTGGCTCTTTTGTTGCTTAAGAAAATAAAATCCTTTGAGTATTGAGATGCTCTCTTCCTTTCTCTCACAAAACCTTTGTAGCAGAATTGTAGGCAGAATGTAATGAGAGCTATTTTGCTGAATCAGGCTGCTTTTATTATATTTTATTATATTTTATTTTCTTTGTCACTCCTTTCAGTTTGAGGCTGCGTGGGCCCTGACGAACATCGCCTCGGGGACTTCCCAACAAACCAAAATAGTCATTGAGGCTGGGGCAGTTCCCATATTTATAGAGCTCTTAAACTCTGACTTTGAGGATGTTCAGGAGCAGGTAAGGATCACTCCTTGCTCTGGGATTTCAGAGTAAATTTCATGTTAAAAATGCAGTGCTTAAATTGAGTGATCCCAGCTGCCTGGAATTACAGGAAAATTGCTTTCTCAGCACACTGCCTGCTTCTCCCTGTTAGAAACTGGATGCTAAAACTGTTGCTGTTTCCTTTCAGGCTGTCTGGGCCTTGGGGAACATTGCTGGAGACAGCTCTGTGTGTAGAGATTATGTCCTTAACTGTGCCATTCTTCCTCCCTTATTAATGTGAGTAGCCATGAGGAGTTGTGGGGTTCCCATTGTGCCAGGGCAGCAGTGTTGGAGAGGGACCCCACAGATTCCCTGGCAGTGTGGGATTCCTGGGAATCAAACCTCTGGTGCAGAGGAGAGGGAATCTGTGGATGACATTCCTTCACACTGCTCTGGGGGTGAGGTGGGTGCTGCTCCTGGAGTCACAGGGTGTCCCTCAGCTCCTGCTCTCTGCTTGGGCTGGGGATTTTCTGGGATTGGAGTCAGGTCTCTCACACCACCTCCCTTAGGACTGTGATAATGTGGATCTGTCAGGCCTGGGCTCTTGTTTCTCTGGCAAGAATTAATCTTCATCCCACCCTGGAAAAATGTGGCTTTGTCCCAGGTGGCTGATTTTGCTGCTTCTGGTGTCAGCCAAGGCTCAGCCTGACTCCTCACTCTGAGCTCAGACTGAGCAGTTTGTATCACTTGGTTTCTGGTGATGGCTGGGCTGAATTGGAACTGGAACTAAATGTTTTAATTCTTTTGGTTCCCTCTGCTTACACATCAAGGGCAATAACCCCTGGTAATTCTCTGTTCAGGCTCCTCACCACATCCACCAGGCTGACAATGACACGAAATGCTGTCTGGGCCTTGTCCAACCTGTGCAGAGGAAAGAGTCCACCTCCTGAATTTGATAAGGTGAGAAGAAATGCCTTGTTGGCAGCCAGGTGGTGGGGAGACACACAGTGAAGATGTTTAGGTTATTTTGGGCTGTTGAACTTAAGGAGGGCACAGGGTGAGGTTTTTCCTGCTCAGGTTGATCTGAATATTTAATTTTCCCCAACTTTTCTGCTGGGACCCCTCAGATAAGGTACAGGCCCAGGCTTCCCTAGAAAGTTTCTCTCAACCATTTTCTTATGAACTCTGGAATTTTGAGTCTTCAATGATGACCAATTCTGAGACCTGGACATGCTAAAAACCAGGACTCCTGTGAGTTGTGGTATCTTCCTTTTCCCTGTCCAGGGAACCTAACTAAAGGTCGTGCTGGCTTTTCAGGTATCTCATCCTCCTTTGGCTACACAAAAATGTTTTAAATCAGGGTGTTTTCACTTCTTTTAAGTGAGACTTCACATAGCAAAGCTGGGAAACCTGTGGTGAGGGGTGAAATCTGAATTAAGTGCAAATATAAATCCACTTACTGAGGTGTAGTGGTCCAAATATTGAGAGTCAGAAATGGAGCAGAACTCTTACAGGAACTCCCACAGCTCAGTGGAATTCCTCAGTGTAATTTGAGTGCAGCAACAAAGCTCTTGGGGTGGCTTTGGGTGCTGATGAGGAGCTGCTGATTGGGAGAAGGAATCTGTGGCCATCCAGGATTTTATCTGGGCAGACAGCATAAGCAGGAGGTGTTTTCCTGCAGGTGTGGTGGTCCTGGCCTGGTGACTAACCCTGGGTGGTGGCTGTTGTTGCAGGTGTCCCCCTGCCTGCCAGTGTTGTCCCGATTGTTGTTCAACAGTGACTCTGACCTGCTGGCAGACGCGTGCTGGGCTCTGTCCTACCTGTCCGATGGTCCCAACGAGAAGATCCAGGCTGTGGTGGACTCAGGGGTGTGCAGGAGGCTGGTGGAGCTCTTAATGTGAGTATCTGTCAGGAAACTGAGTGAGAACCCATCCAAATCCCATCAGAGCCAAACCCCCTGTGGGATCATGGCACTTGAGCTGATCTGGAGCAGGTTCACAGCTGGAATTTGCTGGCTTGGCCTCCTGAGCCAAAGATTACCTAGTTTTTCTCTAGGTTTTGAAAAGATACCTGTGTTGGTCTCAGCATCTGCCCCAAAAATTATAAATTTGCTGATAAAAGACATCAGGTTGATCTGGATATTTAATTTTTCCCAACTTTTCTGCTGGGACCCCTTAAGCAAGGTACAGGCCCAGGCTTCCCTAGAAAGTTTCTCTCAGCCATTTTATATATCCATATAAATTTATATATCCATATAAATTTCTGAAATTTGGCCATTTTTTGAGTGTGGGCCAACTACAGAGACAACTGGGAAGAACTTTCTCTCTCCTTTCCCAGTTTTCCTTAATGATTGCAGAGTGTTGTGTGCTCTCAGACTTCAAATGGAAGGCCTGGTTATGAGGCAAATCAAAGAACAATGGCTAGGAGAAATCAGCCTGGCTTTGTTCCTCCAAAATCTGGAAAAGGAGATGGGAGTCAGGATGCAAAGGATCAAACTGTGTTGTAACTTTGTTTTCAGTGGCAATACGCTCTATGCTCAGCTTACCCTGTGTTCTGTATGGCAGGGGGTGGAATCCTAAGGAAATTATGAAAATGGGATGGTGGGGAGGGAGCATCATGAATATCTCAGGGATCTGATGGATTTGGGTTTGTCTTGGCACAATTTTCCTGCAGGCACAACGATTACAAAGTGGCCTCCCCAGCACTTCGAGCAGTTGGCAACATCGTAACGGGGGATGACATCCAGACCCAGGTGAGAGGAGAGGAATTTCCTGCAGGGAATGCAGGGCCTGGCACTGGTGATCTCATTTCTGCTTCCTTTCTCCCAAAGGTGATTCTAAACTGCTCAGCCCTGCCTTGCCTCCTCCATTTATTGAGCAGTCCCAAGGAATCCATCAGGAAAGAGGCGTGCTGGACCATATCCAACATCACAGCAGGGAACAGAGCACAAATCCAGGTACAGTCTTCTCCAGCCTGCCTGCAGTGATCCCAGCTTCCAGGCTCAGCATTAAGGATTTGCAGCTTTTTCCTCACCCTGACCCTTAAAAGCTGGATTGGTTCATCTCTTACTCTGCAGTCATTTGCAAATTTGCTGCTGCCAATGAGCTAAAAAATGGGAGTGAAAACTGGGAGTGGCAGCAGCACATGGATTGAATCCCACAGGTTGGATCATTGGAATTAGAGGAGATACAGCCCCTAATTCTCCATCCTCAATCCCTTTGAAGAGCTGGAGCTCGTTGAGGTTTAATTATCCTTTTCCTGATCTACACAGGGAAGCAGAGCAGAGCTTTCAGCATTCCCACAGTATTGATGAAATTCCAGGGATTGTCTGCTGTGCTGGTTAGGGAATATCTGCTTTTAATAGGATTTGTCTGAAGAACAAAGCACAGGAACCACTGCAGGGTTGGGATATGGAGGTGGAGGTTTCTTTCAGGTGCTGGGAAGCCTTTTGGGAAGTGCTGCCAATCCCAACCCCTCTCCCTGCCCTCTCTTCCCAGGCAGTCATAGATGCCAATATTTTCCCGGTGCTGATCGAAATCCTGCAGAAAGCAGAATTCCGCACGAGGAAAGAGGCAGCCTGGGCCATCACCAACGCCACCTCAGGAGGGACTCCTGAGCAGATCAGGTATTCCCTGAGGGTCTCCTCCTGGGGGAACCCTGGCTGAATTCCTGGGAGCTTTGCCTTGAGGGGAATTTCCAGGCAAAGGAGGGATTTGGAGAAATTCTGGAGTGTAACTGAGGCAGGCAGAGCTGGACTGTAATTTGGTAATTTCCTTCTGGATGAGGATAATCTAATCCCAAACTTTCTCCATCTCTCTTTGGGTAGTTGAGGCTAAATGTCCAAACTTAATGACAGATTAAATTCCAGTCTGGACTTAACTTGAGTAGCACCAGGATTTCAAAAAGTGGCTCCTTTCCTTAAAAAAAAAGATTTCTGAAAACAGGGCTGTGTACAAATGCAAATAAACAGATCAAAATGAACCTTGCAGAGCAGTAAATGTGTATTTTAAGGTAAATTTCTGGATTTCAGTGGAACTTCTTTCCTTTGCTTTCCAGTGGAGCAAAGGTGATGCTTCCCAGCTGCTGAACACACAGTGATGCTGGTGCTGCTCTCTCTCTGCAGGTACCTGGTGAATTTGGGTTGTATCAAACCTCTGTGTGACCTGCTGACTGTCATGGACTCCAAGATTGTTCTGGTGGCCTTGAATGGGCTGGAAAACATCCTGAGGCTGGGAGAGCAGGAAGCCAACCAGAGTGGGACTGGGATCAACCCCTACTGCAGCCTGATTGAGGAGGCCTATGGTAGGTGGGGCTTTGGGCACTGCAGCAGTCTCTTGGTTGCTTTTCTGCTCTGTTTGAAAGGTTCATTATATTCCAAAATGGCCAATATTTGTTCCAAAATCTTTTCAAACTCATTTAGTGGGTGATGAGAAAATACTTGGAATTAAAACTCTGACCTGGAGCCCAAGCTGAAAATCGTGGCTTGCACCAGGTGGAAATATTAACCAGGAATGAGCTGAGCTAAATAAAAAGTGACAGTTCTGGGTCTAAAATGGCTCTGACTGTACCCAGTTTTTACACTGGAGATCCAGGGAGACTTTGCCTTTCCCTGGAGTGACTTAATTTGGTGCTGATGGATCTTTTTTATTTATTTTTTTCTGTCCTCCTCTCGATGCTTTGAGGAGGAGCAAGTTCCTATTTTGGTCTGAAACTCCCTGTGAGCTGGCAGTGTGCTTTGCCCTCTCATTACTCTGAGTGTCCTGATTCTCCCTGGAAGGATAATTCCTGGAATTCCTGAGGGTGCACTGTGCGTTGATGCTTTCTGTGCAGCAGAAATGCTAAATGTGGATTTAATTGGGGCAGTGAAAGCTGGAGGCTCCTGGGACAGGCCCTGCTCCTCCCTACCCCCTGCAGCTACCAAATTCCTCATTTTTAATTCCACTGGAATCTGGGATTAGCCTGCAGCTGGGAGCACATCTGGAAGAGCTAAACTTGCTTGGCAGTGATGAGATCCAAGGGCAGCTTTGGAAAAGTTGGATTTAGGTGTTCTGCTCACAGAATTCTTTCAAAGATGGAGATGTGGATTTGTTTCATCCCATTCCACTTTTTTTTTTTTTCCTCAAAAGGTTTGGATAAGATAGAATTCCTCCAGAGCCACGAGAACCAGGAGATCTACCAGAAAGCCTTTGATTTGATCGAGCACTACTTTGGGGTGGAGGATGACGCGGCCGTGGCTCCCCAGGTGGATGAGAACCAGCAGCAATACATCTTCCAGCAATCTGAGGCTCCCATGGAAGGATTCCAGCTATAATCCTGGGGAAAATCCTTACAAAAAAAACCCCAAAAAACCACCACAAACTTTCTGGAAAGTATGGGAGAGCAGCTGCTGGTCCTGGCTGGGAAGGCTGGACACCCACTCCACCTGGTTAGGAAAACTCTACAAATAGAAACCATGGTCCCGGAGAGAAGGGGAATTTCTGCTCCTTGTTCCTTTGGGCTGCTGCTCACCTTGTCTTTGGAGGCAGGATGGACACAGAGGTGACAGGTGGCACCTCTTGGTGGCTTCTTCTTTGTGGTGGTGTCTCCCCAATGCAGTTTTTACCTCGGGTACTCTGGCCTTGGGTTGGGTAAAGACACAGAGAGGAGGGAGCTGTTCTGGCCACAGTAATTCTGCAAAACATGGGTTGATCTATTTAAATTTTTTAATTATTTTTCTTTTTTTTTTCTTTTTTTCTTTTTCTTTTTTTTTTTTCTTTTTTTTTGCACATGTTACTCTTTATTAAAGACTCTTTAATATGCCAAGAGCAAAGTTTAGCCCTGGCCTTCCTCCTTCAGGTGGACAGTCCTGGTGAACCCAGGACCAGTTCTTTGATGAAAAATACTGAAAATGGACAGAAAAATGAGAAGTTCTCTCACTGCTGGGAAGTTATTTTTTTTTTCCTGCTGCTTCCCTTTGTCTAGATTTTTTTGTTTGTTTGTTTTGAAGAACTGCTAGTAGTATTTCAAAGGATTAAAAACAACAACAAAAAAAAGCAACAAGAGCCCAAAGATGGGAACTGGGGTGGATTTTTTTTGGAGCAGGAAGCACAGCTGCTGTTGCACAGGTTTGGTTTGCATTGTACTGACTGATCTCAGAGCTCTGAAATGCTGAAACCCAACTTCATCTTTACTTGAAATACTTTATTTTCCATGAGAAACATGGGCTGAATTCTGGGTTTTTCCTGCCTTGGGGTGGTTTGGGGTGGAGAAAGATTGGCTCCAGCTGCCAGTGGTGATGGAAGCTCCAACAGCACCAGGTTTTCAGGTTTACCTCCTGCTCACAGTCGGATAATGCACATTTTACTTCCAAAAACGGCAAATCTCTGTATTTTTTATATTATAGATAGGGAGATATTTGTCTAATTGGGCCACAGAGAAAACTATATATGAAATTTGTGTAATTCCTGTAACTAAACACTGTGAGGTGGGCACACCTGGAAACCCCCCGGGCTCCTCCCGTGGGTGAACACGGAGCTCCCTCGGCGCCTTTTGAGTGACTTTGCCACAATTTCCCTAAAAACAGGAGCAAACAGCGAGTCGGGGGGTGCGGAGGGGGAGCTGAGCCCTTGTTGTGGAACAAATAAACTCCACCTGTGCCGGTGCCCGGGTGTGGCGTGATGCGGGAGCTGAGGGGGGAATCGGTGACCTTGGGAGGGGCCCCCGGTACCAGCGGGATCGCGCGGGGCATGCTGGGAGTTGTAGTGCTCAGGGCTGCCGTGCGCAGGGCCTGCTGGGAGCTGTAGGCCAGAGTTTCCCCCTTTCTTTTCTCCGTCCCGCCTCCTTCCTTTCCTCCTTCTCCTCCTCCTATTTCTCCTCTGCTTTTCCGCACATTTTCTACCCTCCGCCCCGAGGAGCAGGGTGGGAATTGTAGGGCCCAGGTCGGGCAGGTGCCCGGCATGCTGGGAGTTGTAGGCACTAGTTTCTTTCTCCTCACTTTTCTCCTCCTTTTTTTCTTCCCTCTTACCCGAGGCAGGGCGGTAGTTGTAGGAGACAGTTTCTTTCCCCGTTCTTCCTCATTTCCTTCCCAAGCCTACAGACCAGGCCCGGGGCTGTAGTTTCTATGGCGACCTCCGCGCTGAGCATGCCGGGAGCTGTAGTTCCTGTGGGGCGCTCTCTCGCGGAGCACGCCGGGAGCTGTAGTCCCTTCAGCGCCTCCCGCCGCGGTTGCCGCGTCTCCCCGGTGCTTCCCGGCAGCCCCCGCGCGACGGGCGCTGATTGGGCGGCGGCGCGGGCGGGCGCACGCGCGGCCGTTGGAGGCCCCGGGCCGAGCCGCTCCCTCAGCGCCGGTACTGCCGCAACCGCCGCCACACGGGCACCGGGCGGGCACCGGCAGTCGCTGCGCCGCCGATGCGCCGGGCCTCCGCCGGGCCCTGCGCGCCCGTTGGCTGAGGAGCGAGGCGACACCTGCGTCAGACCGCCGGCGCTGACGTCACGGGGTGCGCGCGTGACGTCACCGCGGTGCGGGGAGGGGGGCAACGCGGGGCTGCTTTAACGGGGGGGTCACCGGCGGGTGAAGGCAGCGGCTCCACCGCGGGCCGGGCCGTGCCCGGGGCGATAGCGGGGCTGGGCGGGGGCAGAGCTGCCGGTTCCCGGTGAAACGGGGGCACCATGGGCGGCTCGGGCCGTGCTGCGGCGGAGGAGCGGGGCCGGGTGGGCCGGGGGCTCCCGGGGTGTTGGTTCAGCCCCCGACCCCCGGGAGCTGCGCGATTGCAGCGGCGGAAAAGGAGCGCCCGAGGCGCGGGGCAGGTGCCGGTGAAGGGCGCTGCCCCGGACATCCCGCACGTGGGTGGTGACACGGGCCGGGCTCCGCCGCCGCTGTGCCCTCGGGTTTTCCTTCCAAGAACCCCGGCACGGTCGGTCCCGGTGTAATCTGAGAACAGCCCCTTCTTTCCCTCCCTCCCAGCAGCATCAGCATCCCCAGCTCCTAATTAGTGTGATAAGCAGAGGCTGGCGAGGCTGAGAACATCCAAAGCCGTCGGAGGTGGAGGGGATGAGGATGAGGAGCTGGGATTTCAGGCTCTCCTTAGCAGGGGAATTCAGCAGGAATTGACCTCTGTGCTGTGCAAGCTCTGAGTTGTGGGTCAGCTTTGAAATCCAAGAGTTGGGAAGGGTAGAAAGGGCTGAGGGCGTTGTGCCTGGTGGGGAAATTCTGTTTTCTGTGGGTTGGCAGGTGCTGCCTTGCTCCAGGAGGAGATGCCAATAGGAATTATCCTGACACAATCTGGGAATCAAGAGATGCTTTCCTCAGCACAGAGCTTCTGCTGAGAACAGGCTCCTTCCTTCCCAAGCCAGGCTGACGACTCCTAAACTCCTCCAGATGTCCTTAAAGCCTCTCCCTTTCTGTTTCTGCAGAGTCTGAGAGGGTGGAAAGGCTGTGATGAAGAACCAGGGAGTGGAGACCAAAGCAGCTCCACATCCTTCCAGGACAAACAGTGGGATGGGGCTGGAAGAGGGAGATTCACCAGAGGCTGCAGCTCCCCCCGAAGGTGGGGGAAGACTGGGGGGGTTCTGTCCCTGCCCATGGCTGGGGGGCACTGCTGGCATTCCCTGGAATGTGTGAGGGTGGGTTTGAGCCTGGGAACTGCTTTTTCTGCATGAGGCTGGGCTGCTGTATGGAGCTCTTTGTAGGGACAGAAAATCCTGCTTTTCCCAGGCAGAAAATCAGGGTTTTTTTTCCCTATTTCTGTGTGTGTGTGTGCAGCCCTGGAGGAGTTTCCCTTTCCTGGCTGCCACCAGGATGTTCTGCCTGCTCCATCCCTGTTTGATCCCAGAGATCCAGCTGCTCTTATCCAGGTTTAAAAATCCATTGTCATGCTAAAAAGCCCAGCCTTGGAGATCCGGGCTGCCAATTCCTCTGGGGGAAAGAAAAAAAGCTCACACACAACCTGCTTTCCTTAAAAAAAAAAATAAATAAAAAGGGGAGAGGGGGGGAATTTTCCCTCTTGACAGATGTCAGGGGCTTGGTCATGCTCTGCTGATCAAAGGAGAGGCTGTTGGGAATGCCCTGCCATTGTCAGGGCAGCTGGCTGGAGACACAGCCGGAACAAAACAGCTTATCCTGCCTCAAGTCCAGCCAGAAAAAACCTCCCATTCCCTGCGTGTTTCCAGCAGGGTGAGAGGGGTGAGACTCAAAGCTCTGTGTTCCCGTTTTCCCCCGCAGCTCCCCTCACACAGGAGGATCCCAAATCCTCCTGCGACGTCTCGGAGGAGCTGAGCCGGCAGCTGGAGGACATCCTCAACACCTACTGTGTGGATGCCAGCCAGGAGAACCCAGGGGAGGACGGAGGGCAGGGAGAGCCCCCTGAGCCTGAGGAGCCCGAAAAGGGACGGAGCGAATCCCCCAGGAACGGGGAGCAGGAGCCGGGCGGCCCCGAGATGAACGGGGAGAAGGAGAACACCAAGGGAAGCGAGGAATTCCGGCCTGGAGAGGAGGGCGGCGAGCGGGACCAGAAGAAAGCTCAGGAGAAGAAAAAAGCCAAGGGTTTAGGTGAGGGATTCCCTGCTCCCCAGGGGTTTATGTAAAAGATTCCCTGCTCCCCAAGGGTTTAGGTGAGGGATTCCCTGCTCCCCAAAGGTTTAGGTGAAAGATTCCCTGCTCCCCAAAGGTTTAGGTGAAAGATTCCCTGCTCCCCAAGGGTTTAGGTGAGGGATTCCCTGCTCCCCAAGGTTTTCTTTGAAGGATTCCCTGCTCCCCAAGGGTTTCTGTGAAAGATTCCCTGCTCCCCAAGGGTTTAGGTGAAAGATTCCCTGCTCCCCAAGGGTTTAGGTGAAGGATTCCCTGCTCCCCAAGGGTTTCTGTGAAAGATTCCCTGCTCCCCAAGGGTTTAAATGAAGGATTCCCTGCTCCCCAAGGGTTTCTGTGAAAGATTCCCTGCTCCCCAAGGGTTTCTGTGAAGGATTCCCTGCTCCCCGAGGGAGCTCCCTGCTCCAGCTGTGCCCAATGATATCAGTGCATGGATGAATGGATTTTATCCCACGCTAATCATCCTTGGTGAAATCAGAGCCTTGGATATATTTGGGACCATCCTCCTGTTCTGTGGGGGTGAGGGATGCACCCAGTGCAGCCTCTGAATTCCGTGGGTTTCTCCTCTGCTGGGCACAGCTGGCTCCAGCCAGCCTAGGGATGGTTTTCCCCTCCAAAATCCAGCTGCTCCAGTTGTTCTCCCACCATGGGGAAATCCTGGGAATGCACTGGATACCTGCTCAGTTCCTCCTTTCTTTGCCTTTCCAAGCCAGAGCTCCTGTGTAAAGCCATTTTATCCTATTTATTGCATCATTCCCGTTCCATATCTCGTTCCAGGCAAGGAAATCACTTTGCTGATGCAGACCCTGAACACCCTGAGCACGTCAGAGGAGAAACTGGCAGCTCTCTGCAAGAAATACGCTGAGCTGGTGAGTCCTGGGGCTGGGGGAGGACGTGGCAGCTCAGGGAGGCAGGAGAGGCCTTTGACAGGGACATTCCAGGGACACACTGGAGTTTTGTGTGGGATCTCTGCAGTGCTGGATATCTGTTTAGGAGAGGGTGGGTGTTGCTGGGTCCAGCCTGGTGGTGTTTGTGAAGCGTGGACAGAAGGAATTTTGGCAAATCTGGGTGCAAGAGGAGGTCAGGTCTGTTTTCACACACACAAAGCCTGATCCCACCTTTAACCAGAGCCAAGGTGGAGTTCCAAGCATGGATCTGGACCTGCAGCAGCTTTTGGGCTGCCTGTGCATGCCCAAAGTGTCCCTGGGTGGCTTTTCCCTGTGCTGGGAGAACATGGAGCTCCTTCCCATTGCAGCAAGATGGGAATTCAGGAAGGAGAAAGTGTCACACTGCTGTGTTGTGAGGTGTCACAGAGCTCCTGTCCCTGGGGCACAGCGAGCTCGTGTCCCCTGCCTGCACACCCTCTGCTTCTCTCTCCCAGCTGGAGGAGCACCGCAACTCGCAGAAGCAGATGAAGATCCTGCAGAAGAAGCAGAGCCAGCTGGTGCAGGAGAAGGATCACCTGCAGAGCGAGCACAGCAAGGCCATCCTGGCGCGGAGCAAGCTGGAGAGCCTGTGCCGGGAGCTGCAGAGGCACAACCGCACCCTCAAGGTGATTTCCTCCAGGCTCGGCTCCTTCCCCAGCTCTTGGATCCCTCTCCATGGGCTCTGCCATTCTGGAAAATTCACATTTCCCAGTGCTTTCCCCCGCTCTGCCATCAGGGCAGGGCAGGAATTCTGCTGTTGAGCCACCTGCACTGTTCAAGTTGTGATTTCAGGGTTTATCTGAGGAAGGGGGAAGGCCCAGAGTCCTTTCCTGATGGATATAAGGAATAACTAAATAAAAATAAAACAAAAATATTATTTATATATAGAAATAAATATTTAAATAAAATTAATGTTACTTACTTATATTTTATATAAATATATTTTATATACTGTTTGTATATTATGTATTACATAATATATTTACATTATGTAATATAATAGAAATAATAATTTATATAATTTATTATATAAATTATTAATAGTCATTAATAATTAATAAAATATTATATGTTATATGTTATATATTATAAATATATAAATGTATTTATAATATATAGTATTTTATTATAAATAATGTTATTTCTATAATATATATAATAATATATATTATAGAAATATATCCATTATATTATATAATACATAATATATTATATATGTATTATATATTATATATATGATAATATATGTAATATAATATAATATGTAATAATGCATATATTGTAATATATTATTAATAATATATTTTATAAATTATAATTTTATTTTTAAATTATTTATTAATTAAAATAATTATTTTAATATAATCCAAATGTATAAATTTATAAATTTTTATAAATTTAAAAATGTATAAAATATAGAAATATAAATTACAAATTTATAGATTTATAAATAATATTTATTTAAATAATATTTAAATAAATATATTACTATATATTATTATATGTAGATATCTAAATAAAATAAATAGAAACAAATATTTAAAAATATAAATTATTATACCCTGATAGATGTAATAAGTGAGGCTGGATGGGTTGGGAACATCATTTTGGGGAGTTTTCTCTCTTACCTGACACATCCCTCGTGCAGGAGGAGGGTGTCCAGCGTGCCAGGGAGGAGGAGGAGAAGAGGAAGGAGGTGACCTCGCACTTCCAGGTGACTCTGAACGACATCCAGCTGCAGATGGAGCAGCACAACGACCGCAACTCCAAACTGCGGCAGGAGAACATGGAGCTGGCAGAGCGGCTGAAGAAGCTGATCGAGCAGTACGAGCTGCGGGAGGAGGTGGGTCAGGGACAGGGGGCAGTTCCTGCTGCCACAGGGGAGGAGGAGGAGGAGGAGGAGGCTCTGGATCCTCGCTGAGCCACGCTCTTCTCCCCCCAGCACATCGACAAGGTGTTCAAGCACAAGGAGCTGCAGCAGCAGCTGGTGGATGCCAAACTGCAGCAAGCCCAGGAGATGCTGAAGGAGGCAGAGGAGAGGCACCAGCGGGAGAAAGACTTTGTAAGTCTTGGAGCTGTCGCTTGGGACTCTTTTTGCCTCTTACTGTGGATGCCTGGGTGTTGTCCCAGATCTTGGCATGTCCAGGGGCTGCTGCAGGAGCCAGGCCGGGGCTCTGCTGTGCTCCTGGTGCCTCTCCCGTGCAGGGTTGTGCCAAGAGCATTCCCAGATAACAGCTTTGCTCTCCCCCAGCTGCTGAAGGAGGCTGTGGAGTCACAGAGGATGTGTGAGCTGATGAAGCAGCAGGAGACCCACCTCAAGCAGCAGGTGAGTTCCCTGCTCTGTGTGCTCAGCCTGGTTTGTTTGGGGTTTTCCCTCCTTCCCTGGAGAACCCAAAGTTCCTTAATCTGGCAAGCAGAGGGGCAGGATCCCTCCTGGGTTTGGATTTGGTGAGCTGAGGGTTTGTTCAGGATTGTTTCCCAGCACTGGATCACCCTGCCACAGCCAGGAAGTGTTTGTAGAACATTCTGTTCTGAGGATGTTGCCCTAGGACAGAATTTTCCTTTGGCAGAGCAGTTCCTGCAGATTGTCCCAGGGCAGCAGCTCAGCCCTTGGCTGGCCTCTCCCCTCTCCAGGCACTGGTGCCATGAGCTCCCTGTCTCTCTCCACAGCTGGCTCTGTACACAGAGAAGTTTGAGGAGTTCCAGAACACCCTTTCCAAAAGCAGTGAAGTGTTCACAACATTTAAACAGGAGATGGAGAAGGTGGGTGATGCTTTTCCCTCGATGCTGCCGGGAGCCGGGAGAGCCCCAGCTCCATAATTTCAGTGAGATTTGGGTCTACACCCAAAATTTGGGGTGACCCATGAGGACCTCTGAGATGTCACAGCAACGTTCTCCATGGGGTTTGTTTATTCTGGGGTGTCCTGAGCAGGGCCAGGAGTTGGACTTGGATCCCTGTGGACATTTTGGACAACTCAGGACATTTTGTGACTGGATTTGTGCCCTCTTTGTGATTCTGTAGATGACCAAGAAAATCAAGAAGCTGGAGAAGGAGACCACGATGTACCGCTCCCGCTGGGAGAGCAGCAACAAGGCCCTCCTGGAGATGGCAGAAGAGGTGAGGGGAGGCTCTGGAGCAGCTGGGGAGGGTGGGATGGGCACAGGACAGGTCCTGCCTTGGTGCTCTGTGAGGGCAAAGGGAGAAAGAAACTTCTTGGTGCTTTGGGTGCTGAAGGTTTGCTTGGTCGTGGGGATTTTCCCCTCAGGCTTCCCTAGAATCAGTCATGGAATGGTTTGAGTTGGAAGGGACCTTAAAGTTCATCTAGTTTTACCCCTTGCCATGGGCAGGGACACCTTCCTCTATCCCAGGTTTCTCCAGACCTGGCCTTGGACACTTCCAGGGATCCAGGGGCAGCCACAGCTTCTCTGGGCACCCTGTGCCAGGGCCTCCCCACCCTCACAGGGAGGAATTTTATCCCAACATCCCACCTAACCCTGCCCTATATCCCCTCACATCCCTCTGGGTTTTCATCTCTCTGCCTCTCCCTGCAGAAAACTCTGCGGGACAAGGAGCTGGAGGGGCTCCAGGTGAAGATCCAGCGCCTGGAGAAGCTTTGCCGTGCGCTGCAGACGGAGCGAAACGACCTCAACAAGAAGGTGCAGGACCTGTGTGCCCACACGGACCTGTTGGAGCCTCTGAAGGAGCCACCCCGGGACAGCCCTGAGGCAGCTCCAGATGCTCTGAGCTCAGGAAAGGCCACAAACAGCCCAGATCCCGCAGAAATCCCGGCAGAACTGAGCGTGGGGCAGAGCGGGACCGAGGAGGGGATTCGGGGCACTGACTGAGCCCTGGGCACGCAGGTGGGGTGAGGGAGAGTGAGCTGGGAGCTGCTTTAGATTCCCCTCTCCCTGTCCTGGGACAGATGGGAAAGGACAGGACACAGCCCCTCTGGGGATGTGAGATTTCCTAGTTTAGGGGTTTGGAGGGGTTTTTTTAAGATTTTATATATATATATATATATATATATGAGATATATAAAAATGTGCAGGGCAATACTTTTATCTATTGAGATCCATGAGAAGAAGAAGGGCCCAGCTCCCTGCCTGTGTGAATATTGAAAACATGGAGCCTCAACTGATGATCCCTCACTAAAAGACCTTGTCACTGGCAGGCTCAGGAGAGCAGATCCAGGGATCTGTGCCCTGGCACAGGGACAAGGGACAACGACTCCACCCTGGAGTGAAAGCAGAACTGGGAGAATTCCGGAGCGTTCCCAGCGCTGGCTTCTCCCTCTTCCCTCTGCCAGGCAGGAGGGAGCTCCGGGTCTGGCTCCTGCTGGCAGCTCGTGTGTGAGCTGGGGGCACAAGAGGCCGCTCCCCTCCTCTCTCTGTGGGTTCTGTGTCTGGAATGGGGACGGGGAGAAGCAAGCAAGGGGGTGCCTGGTCCCACCCCCGGGAATTTTTGTTCTTCCCAGGCCCTGCCAATGTCTCAAAACCGCCTTACGATTCACAGTTGCCTCTTTGCTGAACGCACACGTGCACAAAGTGTATTAAAGAGTTAATCCAAAGGTCTAATTCCCAAGTGTTTCGCATCGTTGTGCACAGGGATTGGGGAGGTGCCCCCAAGCCCCTCTGCCCCAGCCCTGGAGGCATCCTGGGACTCCAGGAGGATCCAACCTCAGAGCTGATTGTGCTCCACGAGCTGCTGCTCCAGCGGGATCGCCGGGATCAGCTCCAGACTGTGCCCTGGGGCTGCTCCTTCCAGCCTGGGGGTGCCTGTGCTGTCCCAGCCCCGCTTTTCCTTCCCCTCTGTTTGGAAGAGCATCTCCCCAGGGCTGCCTCACCCCACAGGGCCTGGATGTGCTGGGAGGGAGTTTAGGGACAGATGTGGGACCTGCTGGCACCGGGATTTTCCTTAGTTTCTCCAGACTTTTGTCTTTTCGCTGTTCTTTTGGAAGACTTGACTTGCTTCAAACCTCGCTGCAGCTTCTCTTCATGACAGACTTTATTCCCAGCATTGCCTTCCTTGTGCTGGAAGCTGAAGCCAGCTGGCTGGAGGAGTTTCCCCTCATGGATGTATCCAGTGGATCAGTTTGGGATTCTCTCCAGCACCAGAGCTGCTCTCACATCTTCACTCCATGAAGGACCTGCCTCTGTGTCCCCTTTTCCTCCAGGGGATTCCAGGAAATCCAGATCTAAGGAAGAAGCAGGGAGAGGCCCTGGGGCTGCACAGAGCCGTGGCTGGACATCCACTGGGACAATCCCTGGAGCTGTGGTGGCTTTGTCTTCCAGCCCCTGCTGTCAGCGCCGTTCCTCCGGGATGATCCATGAATGTAGCCCCGGCCTGGTGGCACCGCCCCATTCCCAGGGCTGAGCAAGGGCTGCCGCCCGGATCTGGACTTGAGTAAAAGGAAAACCCCTTAGAAATTCACCAAAACCCCTTTTTCCCCCGGTCTTTTCTCTGTTACGGTACAGAAAGCTCCGCGGGGGCTGTTGTGTGTATCCTGTATCCAATAGAAACACTCCCAACCTCGCTGCTGCCTCTGGTGTCTCTCGTTTTTTACCGTGGGAGGGGGGAGTGAAGATTTTGGGACATTTCCCCGTGTCCCTGAGCTCTGCTCCTGCCTGTCCGCTGGGAATGAGGTGGGGGAGGCTGCGAGGGACGTTTTGGTGCTGTGGAGATGATGGGATGTCCCTGCTCAGGGGGACATTGGCGTGTCCCCAGCAGCCACCAAGAGCCCCCGGCCATCAGGGTACCAACCCCACCCGCCTGCTCCCTTGTGCCCCCATCGGCTCCAAAACGTCCAGGAGCGATTGAAAATCCTGCCGGGATTTACAGGAGCAGCCGCGCTCGGCCTGGAGGTGGCGGAGGGACGGGACTTGTTTAATCCCGTCCGTGCGCCAGGGCTGAAGGCCCTTCCCGGTTCCTTCCCGGCTGCTTCCCGGCTCCCTCCCGGCTCTGTCCCGGCTCCTTCCCGGCTCCCTCCCGGCTCTGTCCCGGCTCCTTCCCGGCTCCCTCCCGGCTCCTTCCAGCAGGGACGGCTCCTGCGATCGCGGCACTGCGGTGACACCGGAGGGGACTCGGGGTAAATCCCGCGGCCGGGGGTCGGGAGGGGGTGACGGGAGCCGGATCCCGCTCCATTCCCGATCCCGTGGGATGCTGATCCCGGGCCAGCTCCGGGGATCCAGCCGGAGTCCGGCGGCGCCTGGAGGAAGTTCCCTTTCCCTTTAAATGCAAATCCCAGGCTGTGCGGACGGAGCCCGGCGAGCTCGGGGTGTCCGGCAGGATCGGAGCGTCCATCGGCTCCCGGAGGCCGGAGCGGGCCTGGCGCAGGTCAGTCCCGGCCGGGGGCTGCGGACAAAGGGGACAAAAGGGACAAAAGGGACAAAAGGGCTCCGCAGCCCCCGGAGCTGCCCCATCCCGGCTGGCCCGGGGCTCGGGGGGCTCGGCGGCACAAAGGGGTCCCCATGCGGTCCCCGCACCGCTCTCCCCGGGGTGGTTCGGGCCGAAATCCTCCTTTCCATGGAGAGACGGGGCCCGGCCGGAGCTGCGGCTGCGGTTCAGGCCCCGGCCGAGCTCCTGCGGGGATGCTCCGGGCGCGGGGAGAGCGGAGACCCCCGGGGATGGGGCACCGAGCTCCTGCTCCGCTCCTCCCGCCGCCACCGAGCCCCGCTGGCCGTGGGTGTCACTCCCTAACCCGGGTGCGAGCGGCTGTCCCCCCTCGTCCCGGGGGTCCCCGAGCAGGGAAGGAGGCTCCGAGCGCCGTGTCCGTCCCTCGCAGGGTCCCGGTCCCGCGGCCCCCGCGGCCCCCGCGGCCCCGGCCATGGAGGAGCGGAGGAAGAAGCGGAGCCCCAAGACCTGCCTGGCTCAGCCGCTGCCCGCCGGGGCCCCGCGGCCGCTGCCCCCGAGCAAGAGCACGTCCTTCGCTCTGCCGCTGCCCACGCTGCCCTCGCCCCGGCAGCGGCCGCGGCCCCGCCGGTCAGTGCGGCCCGGGGGGAGCCGCGGGCCCGGAGCCGCCGGGGCGATGCCAACGCCGTGTTCCCCGCGCAGGACCAGCAAGGAGCGGGCGCGGGCGGCAGCGGGAGGGTCCCGGGGGGCCCCGCTCCAGCACAGCTTCCTCACCGATGTGTCCGACGTGTGCGAGATGGAGGGGGGGCTGCTCAGCCTCCTCAGCGACTTCCACTCGGGAAAGCTGCAGGCGTTCGGTGAGCGGCGGGGTGAGGGGAACGAGGGGGGGCTCTGGGGTGGGAATTTTGGGGCTGGGGAATTTTGGATCCACAGAGAAGGAGTGGGATGGGGGATGTAGGGATCCTTTCCATGGGTGTGGGGAAGCCGTGGGATGAGGGAATGTGCTGGATCCAAGGGAGGGAATGGGCTGGGGGATGGATGATGGATGATGGATGATGGATGATGGATGGATGGATGGATGGATGGATGGATGGATGGATGGATGGATGGATGGATGATGGATGGATGGATGATGGATGGATGGATGATGGATGATGGATGATGGATGATGGATGATGGATGATGGATGGATGGATGATGGATGGATGATGGATGATGGATGGATGGATGATGGATGATGGATGGATGGATGATGGATGATGGATGGATGATGGATGGATGATGGATGATGGATGGATGATGGATGGATGGATGATGGATGATGGATGATGGATGATGGATGATGGATGATGGATGGATGGATGATGGATGGATGATGGATGATGGATGATGGATGATGGATGGATGATGGATGGATGGATGGATGGATGGAAGGAATCAATCCATGGATGGATGATGGATCCATGGAGAAGGAGGGATAGGCTGGGGGTAGGGATTTATCCATGGGGAAGGAGTGGCCTGGGGGCTGTGCTGGATCATTCCCATGGATCCAGGGTTGGAATGAGCAGGGATGTGATGGAACATTCTGGATCTCTCCCCAGGGAAGGAGTGCTCGTTCGAGCAGCTGGAGCACGTGCGGGAGATGCAGGAGAAGCTGGCACGGCTCCACTTTGGGCTGGACGTGTGCGTGGAGGAGCTCCCCGAGGAGCAGAAGAAGGCGGCAGCTGACAGGAACCTGGAGCAGCTGCTGGCACACGTGAGTGTCACCCCTGTCCCCTGACAGGGCTGGGACATCCCCTGGCTCCCCCCAGCCCCTCAGCCTCTGCCTTTGCTCCCACAGCTGGAAGAGCTCAGCAGCTCCATGTATCCTTGGCTGGGCGTGGGGACAGCCTGGGGACAGGGACAGTGACAGTGGCAGTGGTGACAATGGCAGTAAGGACAATGACACTGGTGACAGTGACGGTGACAGTGACAGTGACAGCGGCAGTGACACTGGTGACAGTGATGGCAGTGGTGACAATGACAGTGACAGTGACAGTGGTGACAATGCTGGTAAGGACAATGACACTGGCGACAGTGACGGTGCTGGCGCTTCCCCTTAACCCGCTCTCAGACAGAAGCTGCACCTGGCCGAGAGCTCGGACCCCGAGGATGCGGCGCCCTGACCCCGATCCTGCCCCGGTCCGGTCCCGGTCCCGGCTCCCGCCACCCCCGGGACCCCGAGCCGGGCCCGGCCGGGCTCCCCCCGCCATGGCGGCGCCGGTCGCGGCCGATGACGTCAGCAGGCGGCGCCGGGGCCATGGCGGCCGTGCCGGGCCGCGGGCCGGGGATGAGGGCGAGGGGCGGCGGCGGCTCCTCCGAGCCGTGACCCGGCTGCAGGTGGGGGACAGGGGAGGGGAGGGGAGGGGAGGGGAGGGGAGGGGAGGGGAGGGAGGGGAGGGGAGGGGAGGGGAGGGAGGGGAGGGGAGGGGAGGGGAGGGAGGGGAGGGGAGGGGAGGGGAGGGGAGGGGAGGGGAGGGGAGGGGAGGGGAGGGGAGGGGAGGGGAGGGGAGGGGAGGGGAGGGGAGGGGAGGGGAGGGGAGGGGAGGGGAGGGGAGGGAAGGGAAGGGAAGGGAAGGGAAGGGAAGGGAAGGGAAGGGAAGGGAAGGGAAGGGAAGGGAAGGGAAGGGAAGGGAAGGGAAGGGAAGGGAAGGGAAGGGAAGTTCCAGCGCTTCCCCCGGGCCATGCCAGGCCTGTGCCAGGGGGTTCCTGGTGCGGAGGCGGCTCCGGGGCCTGCGGGAAGAGTTCGAGGCCGTGGTGCTGGAGATTGAGGGGGACCTGGGGCAGCTGCGCTGGACCGGCCACGTTCTGCAGCGGCCGCACTTCGAGACCGAGGTGTGTGAGCAGCAGGGGGACATTGCCGGGGACCGGGACCAGGGAACATTCCAGGGGGACCAGGGAACATTCCCAGGGATCGGGACCAGGGAACATTCCTGAGGTTTTGGGACCAGGGAACATTCCCAGGGTTTCGGATCAGGGAACATTCCCGGGGATTGGGACTGGGGAACATTCCTGGGGTTTCAGGACCAGGGAACATTGCTAGGATCGGGACCAGGGAACATTCCTGGGATTGGGACCAGGGAACATTCCAGGAACATTCCAGACCTTTCTATTTTCTTTTATATATTTTCTTTTGTGTATCTGAATGTTTTCTTTGCTATTTCTTTGTATTTTCTTTCTATTTTCTCTACATTTTCTTCCTATTCATCTTTGTATTTTCTTCATATTTCTTTCCTATTTCCTTTAGACTCTCTTGGTTTTTTTAATATTTTCCTCACATTCTGTTTCTCTCCTTGTATTGTTTTTATTTTCTGTTTTCCTTTGGGCAGCCCTCCCCAGGGAACCCCTTGGATCCAGGGGAGCCTGCAGAGAATGAAACCATTCCCAAAAAAACCCCGGAGAAGTCGGATCCCCCTGGAGCAGAGCGGGCTGGGAGCTGTGGGAACATCCCCCCCTCAGCCCCTCTGCCCACTGGGACAACCCCAAAACCCCCAAATTTGGGTCTGGTGCTGCTAAAAACCTGGAAAAGGAGGGAAGAGCCCTGGCAGGGAGCCAGGAGTGGGACAACGACAGCGTGGACTCGGAATGGGACAGCAGCGACCTCGGAGCCAGCCCAGGTAGGGGACACAGAACCTCGGGAATATCTTGGCAAAGCTGGAACAGCTCCCACCATCCAGATCTTTGTGATTCTCCTGTTTTTGTGGCAGAAATCCCAGCGGATCTCCAGGGCCTTCCGCGCTCAGAGCTGCAATCCCACAGGAACCATCTCCTGATGGAGCTGCTGTGGATCCAACAGGCCATTGCCAGCAGGAAACATGTGAGGGGCTGCTCCTGCCTCTTCCCAAACACTTCTGGGATGGGCTGGATGCACTTTTCCAGGGATTTGGGTGGATGTGGAAGGGATTTTGCTCTGGGATTTCTTCACCGGTGCTTGGTTTTCTCTCGCTCGCAGTTCCTGATGCTGAAACAGAAGCTGGGAATTCCCAACCACTCCAGAAACATTCCCGAGTTCCTGGATTGGTTTGGAGAAGCCTGGAGCTGCAGCACCAGTCCTGATGTGACAGTGACAGCTCAGGGGGAGCTCCAGCTCCCTGGGAGGTTTTTCACTCCAGAAAAACATGGGAAGAAAAACATTTTGTGGATATTTGGCCCAAGCAGGATTAAACATCATCAAGGGGTTGTGGAGTGTCCTGGAGGGATCCATGCCACGGGATCCTTGTTTTTCTTAGCTGAGCTGGATGATCCAAGTGGGAAATGGAGGATTTTCACTTCCAGGAGGTGCTTTTGGTGCTGTTGTGGACCTGGAATGGCTGAAGGCAGCAGGGACCTGCAGGAATGAGCTCTTCCCACAAAAGTGTGTGGAATTCCATGTGGGAATCTGTGTTTGGGATGGCTCTGCAATATCCAGGATCTCCAAGTGGTGGATTTTTGGGAACACTGAAGTGCTGAGTGAGGAGGAGATCCCTGATTGTGCTGTGTGGGTAGGGAGGGAGCCCCATCCCCTGATCCTTGGGATGAGGCTCATTCCTGCCTTTCCTCTGGCTCTGGGAATTTTCTCCTGGGGCAGAGCCAGGAAAGGACCTGGTGCTTTGTCAATTCCTTCAGCTCAGGGATGTTCCAGGTCCCTCAAAAAAGGGACTTTCCACGTGGTGCTGTGGTTCCCTGACCCCTGTGTGGACACTGCAGGTGTGGATCCTTCTGTTCTGGAATTATTTCTACTCTTTGGAAATAAAACAAACAACTTTTCCTGATGCTAAACCTTTTCCTGCCTGGCTTCCTGATTTCTCCTGGACAGAGCCAGGTGGCTCCATGGCTGAGGGTGAGGTGTGCAGTGGATTTATCCACAACAGGACAGGACTTTTGGGACTTCCCAGACAATGACAGGGGGGTGGCAGCACCTGAGGGGACACGAGCTGCTGATCCATAAATCCTGATGGGAAGCTGGTGCCTGCTCCTGGATGAAATTCTGGAGGATTAAAGATCCCTGTGGTTCCTGGTGCTCTGAGGGTGCTGGATGGGGCCACAACTTCCTGCTGCTGGGTTTGCACCCATGGAAACTGGGCTGGGCTCAGCAGGGAGGGCTTGGGGTGGTCAGGGGGGTGGTCAGAGGAGTTTGGGGTGGTCAGAGGAGTTTGGGGTGGTCAAGAGAGTAGTCAGAAGGATTTGGGTTGTCAGGAGGGCTTGGGGTGGCTGGAAGGGTTTGCTCTGGGCTTGGCAGAAGGGTTTGTGCTGAGTGAGGGGCTGGTTGAAGGGTTTTGGGATGGTCAGAAGGGTTTGTGCTCAGTGAGGGGCTGGTTGAAGGGTTTTGGGATGGTCAGAAGGGTTTGTGCTCAGTGAGGGGCTGGTTGAAGGGTTTTGGGATGATCAGAAGGGTTTGTGCTCAGTGAGGGGCTGGTTGAAGGGTTTTGGGATGGTTGGAGGGGTTTGTGCTCAGTGAGGGGCTGGTTGAAGGGTTTTGAGATGGTTGGAGGGGTTTGGGATAATCAAAAACCCATCAATGCCAGGAGGTCACACTGGATGATTTATTCACCATCTATTATCCCTCCAAGTGCTGAACAGGACAAATTTAACCATGAAACGGCCACCAAAAATCCCTTAAGGCACGGAATTGTCTGTCCTTGCACCCTGGAGCTCAGGGATCCATGGATTTTGCCATCCCAGAAGGATGAGCCATGAGGGGAGGTGTCTTGGGTCAGGTTCTGCTGCTCCCTCAGGACCCAGCCAGGCACAGGGAGACTCCCAGGATGGTGAGCAGCATTCCTGCCACAGCTCCTGTGGGAATTAACAGGGATAAACTGGGAATCTGGCTCAAACAACAACCTCCAGCTGTTTTTTCAGGTCCTTTTTAAACTTTCCAATGTCCTGTTTTTTCTTGAGCAGGGCAGGTTGGCATTTGGGAGGTTTTGCACCACTCCTTTTCCATGGTGGGCATTTTATTCAGTGTTTCTCTCCTGGCTAAATATCCCCTGAGGGAAAAGCTCAAGCCTATAAACTCTTTTAGCTTAAAACAGCCAGTTTTGGCTTTAAGTTTACCAACCCTACCCAAAAATCTGTTTTAATTCCCTTTCAGGTCCTGCAGCCAAAGCTGCTGTGCCCCAGTTCAAGCCTTGTGGGGTGTTTGGTGTCTTCAGAGCCTCCACATTATAAATCAAATCAAAACAAAATCTCAATCAAATAAAAGGTGATTTCTTGAGGAAATGCTTGAAGTGGGACTCACTTTTCCCACCAATGTCCTCTCCCAGGATTTTCCCAGTTACCAACGTCACAATCAAAGCCAGGGAGTTGCAGAGTGGGACTGCCAGGGACAGGTCTGAAATGCAAGTTTCAAGTGGAGAAATTCAGTTTATTTGTAATTATTCCAAGCGAGCTGCTTGGTGTTTGGCCGAGTCACCGACCCACGGCACCGATCCTGCCAAAATCTCATAAACCCAAAAAAAAAGCAGCAGGAACTGACCTGTGGAGGCCAAGGTGAGGTAGAAGAGGAGGGATCCAGCCTGGTTGAGCAGGAAGGGCAGCAGGTACTGCAGGAGAACACAAAGCTGTGCTGAGCTCCCCAAATGGGGCATTGGAGGATCCCAGTGAGCTCATCCCAGCCAAAGGATGGAGGGAATGACAGGAAAAGGTCTCAGTTCTGCACGGGAGGAGCAGAGCAGCGGGAATAAACAGCCCAAGGATGAGGGATTGTGGATATTGAAGCTGCAGGAAGGATATCAGGGAATGGCAGGGTCTCACCTTGGGGCTGAGGATGAGGAAGCGCAGCTCGGCCAGGAGCTGCCGCAGGCGGCCCCGGCCCCGCAGCCGCTCTGTGCCCGCCGCTGCCGACCTGAGGAACGGGCTGGTGCCACCCCAGAGCGCGGCCACCAGCCCCAGAGCCACCGCCTGTCCTGCGGGACACCGGGGTCAGCACCGGGAACACCGGGATCAGCGCCACGGAGCCTGGGGTCAGCCCCCGGAACATCGGCATCACCCCCGGGAACACCGGCATCACCCCCGGAACACCGGGATCACCCCCGGAACACCGGGATCACCCCGGGAACACCGGGAAGTGTCCAACGCCACCTGGATGGAGCTTGGAGCAGCCCGGGGTGGTGCCGGTGTCCCTGCCCACGGGACTGGATCATCCCTAAGTTCTTCCCCAAGCCAAACCACTCCATGCTCCCATCCCTGCTTGCCCGCCAGAAGAGCCCGACCCCTCCCCACAACCTCCCCCACACCCCCTCAGAGCCCCCCAGCCACGTTTCCCCCCTTCCCAAACAAATCCTCCCCGCCGCCATCACTCTCCCCTCACCCACGGTCGCCATGGCAACGCCGTCGCACTTCCTGGTTTACCCGGAAGTCCGTTCCGTTGCCGTGGAAACAGTGACGCATTTCCGCCGCGCCGCCACCAAACCCGGAAGTGCCGCCCCCTCACGCCTCAGCGTGGCCGCCATGGTGAGAGCGGGGTCGCCACAGGAGCGGCGGCCGCGATTTGTGGTCGCCACCGATGTTTTAGCGGCTCCAAACCCCCGCTCCGGGGCTCCTGGGCGTGGGGAGGCGGGTTGGCCACCTCAGGATCCCGGACCGGGGGCCGCGCTCGCCCCCCGGCCTCAGCCCCCTTTCCCTTCTCCTCACTCATTTATTATTTAATCATTAATTGCAGAAGCCGATCCTGCTGCAGGGCCATGAGCGCTCCATCACTCAGATCAAATACAACCGCGAGGGAGACCTGCTCTTCACCGTGGCCAAAGATCCCGTGAGTGTTCCCCAGCTCCGCTAATTAACGCGACGTAATTAAGGCGCTTATCGTTATTTTTAATCATTTTTTTCTCTTCGTAGATTGTCAATGTTTGGTATTCGGTGAATGGGGAGAGGTTGGGAACCTACAATGGGCACACGGGAGCTGTGTGGTGTGTGGATGCCGACTGTATCCTTTGATGCCAAAAACCGGTTTAATTCCATATTTTAGTGGCTGATTCATTCCCGGTTTTTCCTCCTCATTTTCCTCCCAAAGAAGAGCCTTTAACTCTTCTGCTGCCTCTTCTTTTCCCATCTTTTGGCTGTTTTTCCTGCCTTGCTGATATTTGGGATAACATCCCAACGAATATTTGGATTTGTTGTGCCCTGTGCTGGATATTTGGGAAGATTTTCCACGGGCAGCAGGGACAGGAGCGTGGCAGAGTTGTTTAAATGCACAAAGCTGAGCCTTTTATTTCAAATTTCATCAGAAAACCGTGGGATTTGCCAATGGGAATACTTGGGCTCTGTGTTGCCTTTCCTGGGATAGATTTTGCCCTTTTAAAGGGCAAGTATTTAATTAAAATTTAATTTATTAAATTATATATTATATTCTATTATATTCTATTTATTATAATATTAATTCTATTATATGTTATTAATTATATTATATTACTTATAATATATTACATTATGTATTGTATATTATATTACATTATATTATATTATTAATATGTTATATAAAATCTATTGATAAAATTTATATCTTACGTGATTATATATAAATATAGATATATAAATTAATTATATTTTTATTTATGTTCATATATAAACATACAACTAAAATATAAATTATATAAAATACATTTATTGCCTATAACAGCATATAGTATTTATATTAATTTTTTTAAATTTAAAAGGGGTTTTAAAAATACCTTTTTAATCTGGTGCAGAAACATTCTCTGAAATTCCCAACCAGGGGAATTTGGGGCTGAGATTCCCAGCCAGGGGAATTTGGGGCTGGGGAATTTGGGGCTAAGATTCCCAGCCAGTGGAATTTGGGGCTGAGATTCCCTGCCCAGGGGAATTTGGGGCTGAGGAATTTGGGGATGAGATTCCCAACCTGAGGAATTTGGGGCTGAGATTCCCAGCCTGGGGAATTTGGGGCTGAGATTCCCAGCCTGGGGAATTTGGGGCTGGGGAATTTGGGGCTGAGATTCCCAGCCAGTGGAATTTGGGGCTGAGATTCCCTAACTGATGGCCCAGGGGACACCAGGCACGTCCTCACCGGCTCTGCAGACAACAGCTGTCGGCTCTGGGACTGTGAGACAGGTGAGGCCATTCCCAAATTCCCCGTGGGGACACGGCTGTGACACCTCCTGAGCCTGGGGGACATCCCAGGCTGGGAGAATCCCGAGAGGAGAAGCTCCAGGGAGAGCTCAGAGCCCCTTGGAGGGCCTGAAGGGGCTCCAGGAGAGCTGGAGAGGGACTGGGGACAGGGGGTGGAGGGACAGGACACAGGGAACAGCTTTGAACTGCAGGAACGGGTCGGTGTTGGGAAGGAATTCTTCCCTGGGCGGGGCTGGGAAGGAATTCCTGGAGAATCTACGGCTGCCTCATCCCTGGAAGTGTCCCAGGCCAGGCTGGAGCCACCTGGGATAGTGGGAAGTGACCCTGCCCAGGGCTGGGTGAGCTTTAAGTCCCTTCCAAGCCAAACCATTCCATGAGAAAAGCTGGAAAAGCCTCCAGCAATTCCTGAGTGGATCACCAGCCCCTCCCGCCGTCCCTGCCATCATCTCCCCTCCTTTCCCTCTTTTCCCACCCATCCCAGGGAAGCAGCTGGCCCTGGTGAAGACCAGCTCAGCCGTGAGGACGTGTGGCTTCGACTTTGGAGGGAACATCATCATGTTCTCCACGGATAAGCAGATGGGATACCAGTGCTTCGTCAGCTTCTTCGACCTGCGGGACCCCAGCCAGATCGGTGAGGATCTCCTGGCACGCATTTCACATCCCAGAATAGTCTGGGGCAGCCTGAAATCCCACCCCATTCCCATGGGCAGGGATTCCTTCCCCTCTCCCAAATTGCTGGAACACTTCCAGGGATGGAACAGTGATGATTCCCTAAAAAAATCACTTTGTTAAATGGCTGGAAGTGGTTGGGGGTGATCACATCAGCACAATTCCCCCCCTCAAATCCCTGGAAATCTGAGCTCCATAAATAAAAATTACAAAGGAATCCCCCCTGGAAATGCTGGGAAAGCCCAAAGCCAAGCTGAGCACGGGACATCAAAGGATAAATGCTGGATCCAGTCCCTGTGGGATTGTCTGATTCCTCCTTCCCACAGAGAACAACGAGCCCTACATGAAGATTCCCTGCAGCGACTCCAAGATCACCAGCGCCGTGTGGGGCCCCCTCGGGGAGTTCATCATCGCTGGCCATGAGAATGGGGAGCTCAACCAGTTCAGTGCCAAGGTCAGGGCCTGGGGGAGGCTGGAGCAGCATTCCCAGCGGGATCAGGGCTGGAATGTGGGATTTGGGGCTCCAAACAGCAGCTTCAGCAAGGGTAATTAAAATGTGAGGCTCCCCTGAGCGAGGCTGGGGGTGACACAGCGCAGAGATGTGGAACTGAATCCATCTCTAAATTCCCTTCCAACCCAAAGGATTCCAGGATTCTATTCCATGATCTCCCAGGTTGTTTTGAGTGAGGAAATCACTTCCCAGCTCCCTGGAAACTCCTTTTCCTCTCCTTTTAAAATTTGAGGCTCCCCTGAGCGAGGCTGGGAGTGATCCAGAGCAGGGACGTGAAACCGAATCCATTCCTAAATTCCCTTCCAACCCAAGGCATTCCAGGATTCTATTCCATGATCTCCCAGGTTGTTTTGAATGAGGAAATCACTTCCCAGCTCCCTGAAAACTCTTCCCTGTTAAAATATGAGGCTCCCCAAGCAAAGCTGGAGGTGACACCTCAGTGCAGGGGTGTGGAGCTGAATTCATTCCTAAATTCCCTTCTCACCCAAGGCATTCCAGGATTCTATTCCATGATCTTCCAGGTTCTTTTGAATGAGGGAATCACTTCCCAGCTCCCTGAAAACTCCTTTTCCTCTCTCCTGTTAAAATTTGAGGCTCCCCTGAGCGAGGCTGGGAGTGATCCAGAGCAGGGACATGAAACTGAATCCATTCCTAAATTCCCTTCCAACCCAAAGGATTCCAGGATTCTATTCCATGATCTCTGAGGTTGTTTTGAGTGAGGGAATCACTTCCCAGCTCCCTGAAATTGCCTTTTCCCCTCCAGTCAGGGGAGCAGCTGTCCAATATCAAGGAGCACACCAAGCAAATCAACGACATCCAGACCTCCCGGGACATGACCATGTTCATCACTGCTTCCAAGGATAACACAGCCAAGGTGAGCTTTTCCTGGAGGTTTCCTGGCAGGATCTCTGCTCAGAGGGACGGTTTTGCTCCTTGGGAATGTTCAGTGAGAAAGGTGAGGTGCTAAATGAACAGCCAGGCATTGAAAATGGAATATTTTGGGATTTCAGTAGAACATTTGCAGTTTGCCACCTCTGAAAGGCAAAAAAATTCCCTTTTTTGGGGGATATTTTTTGGGATTTAAACTTGGAGAGGGAACATCCATCCAGGTAAGGCCCAGCAGCTGGAGTTGTGTGAATTAATTGATGAATTTCTCCTTTTTTTGTAGCTCTTTGACTGCACATCCCTGGAGCACCTGAAGACATTCCGGACGGAGCGGCCGGTGAATTCTGCTGCCCTTTCCCCCATTTTTGACCATGTAAGGATGAGCTTCCTCAGGGTGCCACTAATCCTGGGATTCCTGCCTTGGGAGTGCTGCCAGTCCAGCCTAAAACCAGGACTCTGCAATGAGCCTGGGGAATTTTGCTAGGTCTGACACCGGGAGCAAAATTTTTGTGTCCTCTGGTTCAAATGTGTCAGGGAGGTGGGAATTCCTCTGAGGACTGTGGGAATTCCTCTGAGGATTGATGGATTTGTGGGATTAGTGGGAAGTGCTGGAGGTAGTCCCCACCCTTGGAGCTGTCCAGGGAACCTCTGGACCTGTCCTAAACTGGTTTTGAGGTGGGGATCAATGTTGGGTTTGATCTTGGCGGTCTTTTCCAACCTCAGTGATCCCAGGATTCCCGAAATCCCAGCGGGAAGCACTGAAGGGTTGTGATTTCCCTGCTTTCTCTTCCCTGCAGGTGGTGCTGGGTGGAGGGCAGGAAGCCATGGATGTGACCACGACCTCCACCAGGATTGGCAAATTCGAGGCCAGGTTGGTCCTTTCTCTTCTCGGGGCCAAATCCTCCCCAGAGCACTCCTGACATTCCTAAGGATTGCATTTCCCTTTCTTCCTTTCTTTTGGCAAGTTGGCAGTGCTGGAGAAGCCCTTGAGTTTCGTTTTTTTTTCAGGAATTCCATGGTTTTGTCCCTTCTGGGCTTGTGACAATTGAAATCTTCCTCCTGCCAGGTTCTTCCACTTGGCTTTTGAGGAGGAGTTTGGCAGAGTCAAGGGGCACTTTGGGCCCATCAACAGCGTCGCCTTCCACCCTGATGGGAAGAGGTGAGAGGCTCCCTGGGGATCCTGCAGTGTCCCCAGTCCACCCAATCCCACTTTTTAATTGGGATATGACCAGACTGATGGGATTTTTGTGGTGGGAATGGAACCAGCACCTGAATTCTCCCATTTGGAGGGCTTCACTCACACCCCGCCCCACACTTTGGCCACATCACTGATCTGTTTTTTCCCCTTTGTGATTCCTGTATCAGTTTCAGGAGGGGGTGGTGAGGCCAGACTTCCCATTCTTTGCTCCCAGCAGCATTCCTGACTTTCCCTGACTTTCCCTGACTTTCCCTTTCCTCCCTGCAGCTACAGCAGCGGGGGTGAGGATGGCTACGTCCGCATCCATTACTTCGATCCCCAGTACTTCGAGTTCGAGTTTGAAGCCTGAAGGAGAATTTCCCTCTCCTCTCCTCTTCTTTTCCCTTCTCCAACCCCTTTCCCAGTCCATGGGCTCCACCAGGACTGTTGGAAAGGCCTGGAGTTATTCTTGGCAGTGCTTTTGGGGGCTGTGGGAAGTTGGGGAGTGGGAACTTGAGCAGCTCCAAAGGGCAGGAATGGCTTTTACTGGAAGAAGAGTGAAGGGAACTGGGTTGGCTGCCTGCCTGCTGGGCATATTTATAAATCAGGGGAAGGGAAAAAAACCAGGAAATAAATAGAAATCTTTTCTAAACACAAGGAAAAGCACCTCTGTGGCGTTTTTTTTTTTCCTATCTGGACCAAAGTTAACCCAAGGACTTTGTTTTCCCAGCTCTGCTGTCAGTGCTTTGTTCCACACCCATGGAGCAGCGCTGCTCCTTCCAGGACCTCTGCCCATCCATGAACTCCTTCCCAGAGAGGCTCCACAGCCTCAGGCCCAGCCCTGAAGTGTGAAAAGGCTGGAAGTGCAGCAGCCAGGAATTGTTTCCCAGCTGCCACGCACGCGCCCGGCCCCGCTGCTTTGTTTATCTGCTGGGCTGACCCCGAGCCAGCTTTCATCATGGAACAGTTATTTCCTGCCCTAGGAGCTCCTGCTGCAGATCCTCACCCACCCACCCTCTTGTCTCTCCACAGGGTGGGATTTTTCTTTCCTCTTTCCTTCCTCAAAACTGGGCCCAAGGGCAGAATTCCCCGGCTGGCTCCCGGCTCGGAGCCGCTGGCACGACACCGAGGCTGCAGCCTTTGCAGTTTTGTGGGTGTTGGTTTAGTGTGTCCTGTTGGGGTTTTTTGTGTCATCTCCTGGGATTTTTGTGTGATCTCCTGCCCTTTAGGCACTGCTGAGATCCCAGTGGGAAGGAGCAGCTTCCCTATGGAAGAGTGGGACACAGGCACGGGCTGGGAGAGAGATTTACTGCAACGAGCTCAGGCTGGGCAGCTAAAGGCTGGGAAAGGGGGTCTGTCCCTTCTCCCAGAGCTGTCCATGGGGTCTGTGTCCAGCACAGCCCTTCCCATGGGAAGATCCAGCTTATCCCAAATCCCATGGGGACCCAGCTGGCCACGCTTCACCTCCCGTTCCGTGTCCCTGCAGCGGGGTCAGGGAAGCTCTGGCTCAGCCTTTTCCCTGCGCTCTCCTTGGTGGAGGAGTTGTTTCCCTCCACCAACCTCCGGATCTCCGCCCAGGCCTCATCCAGTTGCTGGGAAGGACGGATCCAACGAAGGAATAAACCTGGGAGAGGAAGGGGCTGGGTGTTATTTCAGCCCTGTCAGAGGGGGAAAGGCAGAGCAGCTTGGCCTGAGCCAGCCCAGCTGGGAGCTGAGGGTGGATTTTGGGAGGGTCCCGCTCACCCTGCCAGAGCTGGATGCTCTGGGGCTCCACAGAGGGCCAGATCACCAGGGGGTTGTGTGAGTAGAGAGGGTTCAGGTACTTGTGCCTCTCCTCAGGCTGGTTCAGCCAGGCCCAGAGCGAGTGTGTGCTTTCCTTCACCTTACACAGGCTCCTGGGGGGGACAGGCAGGACACATTTCAGTCCCCAGCAGGGTTTGGTGTCACCTGAGCCGTGACCAGGAGGGGTTTTGGCCCTGGCCGTGCCCCACACCGACCTCTCCTTCTCGTTGTTGCACAGGAAGGTGCCGTAGGAGGAGGCGTAGGCGTTGTCGAAGAGGGTGAGGAGCAGCTGCTCCCCAAATTCCAGGGAGAAGGGGAACTGGCGGCTCAGCTGCCACACGCAGTCGAGGAAGAGGAGGAAAAGCGGAGCCTCCTGCTTCCCTCGGCCGTGGGAGGAGGCGGAGCGGGCGCAGCGCAGCTGGAAGGGGTGCCCGGCCTGCGGGACCCCCACGGGGATACGGGGTGAGGGCACCCAGCCGGGCTGGGATCCCCACCCTCCTCAAAACCGCCTCTCACCTGGATCCATTCCCGCTCCAGCAGCTCCTGGAACCCCTCCAGGCTGCGGCAGGATGGGTCCAGGATGAGCTGGGCCAGCGCCGTCACCAGCAGCGTCGTGTCTGTCCCCTCCGCCCCGTGCACCAACACCTTGCAGCCCTCCCTGCCACGGCGATTCCAGGGCTCAATCCGCGCTTTGGGCCACGCTGGGAGCTCAGGAAAGGGGAAAGGTGGGCGAGGTGCAGCTCCCCTTACCTGTCCAGGCACTGAGCAGCCAGGCAGGCCGTGCTCAGGGCGGCCTTGACGTGGCCGAGCCAGCGGCTGCTCTCCAGCCGGCCCAGCCAGCGATCCATGCCCTGCTCGGCGCACGCCTCCACCAGCCTGATGAAGCTCTCCTGCAGCGGGCGGCCTCTGCGAGAGGGGACGGAGGCGTGGGGGGCTCGCTGGGGCTGTCCCCACCTCACACCTTCAGCACCCAGCCCTCCCTCACCTGTCCAGGGCTCGGTGGAGCCTCCTCCACTGCGGGTACGAGGATTTGGGCTCGGTGCCGCCGCCGCTCATCCGGGCCTGCTTGGCCGCCTGCGCCGAGCGCGTGTCGATGATGAAGCCTCGCTCGCCCTCGTCCAGGATTGTCCCCAGGAGTTTCTCGTCCTCGCGGCATCGCCGGCGGTTGGGCCCGGTCAGGGGCTGGCTGCTGCGGAGCAGGGCCTGCAGGAGACGGGGGCAGCAGCTGGGAATGTCCAGCCTGGAGAGGGAAGGCTCCAGGGTGACCTTAGAGAGCCTCACTGAGCCTGAAGGGGCTCCAGGAGAGCTGGAGAGAGACTTGGGATGAGAGAGATGGAAGGACAGGACACAGGGAATGGCTTCCCACTGCCAGAGGGCAGGGATGGATGGGATATCGGGAAGGAATTCTTCCCTATGAGGGTGGGGAGGGGCTGGAATGGAATTCCCAGAGAAGCTGTGGCTGTCCCTGGATCCCTGGCAGTGCCCAAGAGCAGACTGGACAGGGCTTGGAACAACCCGGGAGAGTGGAAGTGTCAGGAGTGGAATGGGATGATCTCCAAGATCCCTCCCAAGCCAGTTCTGGGATTCTATGGAGAAGGAATCCCACCCAGGGCACAGGGGCAGCGGCACCGGGGGCTCCCAGCCCCCTTCCCCCGGGGTTCCGAGGGCCGGGCCGGACTCACGGTGCCGTTTTTGGGGTGGAAGTAGCTGAGCACGGGGAAGCGCCCGCCCTGCCGGAACGCCGCTGCCTTGGCCACGACATCATCGCCCACGGCCGCCGGCACCATGACGAGCGGAGGGTACGAGGGGCAGGCGCTGAAGTCCCGGTTCACGGTGCTCAGCCGCCACTGGCTCGTCTGGGGGACAGGCGACATCAGCGGCCAGCCCGGCGCGGGGAAGGCAGCGGGTCCCTCCCGGCCGGGCTCACCTGAGAGGCGACCTGCTGGAAGTGTCGCTCGAGGGGGGACTGGTGCCAGCCCTGCTGGAGCCGCAGGCCCGGGGGGCGGTAGAAGAACGGGTACATCATCATCACCGAGTCCACCGAGGAGAGCGCCTGCGGCGGGGACACGGCCGCAGCTGCTCAGGGACACCGCAGAGGAGCGCTGGCGATGTCCCCGAGTGCCAGCCCCGAGTGCCATCTCCGTGTGCCATCCCCGTGTCCCCGCCCCGTGTGCCAGCCCCATGTGCCATCCCCGAGTGCCATCCCCGTGTCCCATCCCCGTGTGCCAGCCCCGCGTCCCCAGCCCCGTGTGCCATCCCCGTGTCCCATCCCCGTGTCCCCGCCCCGTGTGCCATCCCTGTGTCCCATCCCCGTGTCCCCATCCCCGTGTCCCCATCCCCGTGTCCCATCCCCGTGTGCCATCCCCGAGTGCCATCCCCGTGTCCCCATCCCCGTGTGCCATCCCAGTGTCCCATCCCCGTGTCCCATCCCCGTGTCCCCATCCCCGTGTCCCCATCCCCGTGTGCCATCCCCGTGTGACATCCCCGTGTCCCAGCCCCGTGTCCCCATCCCCGTGTGCCATCCCCGTGTCCCATCCCCGTGTCCCCAGCCCCGTGTCCCATCCCCGTGTCCCATCCCCGTGTCCCCATCCCCGTGTCCCCAGCCCCGTGTCCCAGCCCCGTGTGCCATCCCCGTGTCCCCATCCCCGTGTCCCCAGCCCCGTGTCCCAGCCCCGTGTGCCATCCCCGTGTGCCAGCCCCGTGTCCCATCCCCGTGTGCCAGCCCCGTGTCCCCATCCCCGTGTCCCCATCCCCGTGTCCCATCCCCGTGTCCCCATCCCCGTGTGCCATCCCCGTGTCCCATCCCCGTGTCCCAACCCCGTGTCCCATCTCCATGTCCCATCCCCGTGTCCCATCCCCGTGTGCCATCCCCGTGTCCCATCCCCGTGTCCCATCCCCGTGTCCCCATCCCCGTGTCCCATCCCCGTGTCCCAGCCCCGTGTGCCAGCCCCGTGTGCCAGCCCCGCCGGATCTGTGTGTTTACCCAGCTGACGCCCGGCCCAGAGCAAACACCGCAGCTCTTTCCAAGCCTTTTCTGGCCGGCCGGGGCTCACCTCGATGGAGCTGGCGATGTTCAGACACTGCTCCATGCCCGGGATCTCCAGCTGCAGCACCTTCAGGTCCTTGCAGCGCAGCGTGATGGTGCCGGAGGAGCCGGAGACCCTGCGGGAGAGGGGATCAGGGCTGGGGACACACGGTGACACACACACAGCACCGAGCTGCCCTCTCCCCCCGCGGCTGTGCCGGACTCGAGCCTCTCGTGTGCCACCGCAGCCGGGATGGGTCACGGCGGGTGGGTGGCGGAGGCGAGAGAGTCAAAAAAATCCAAACCTGGTGTCCCGCAGGGAGCCGCCGGTCCGGGGGGGCTGGTACCAGCCTAAATTGTGCACTCTGAGGAGGAGAGGAGGGCAATGCCCGCTGCTGCCGAGCGCGGGCCGGGAGGAAGAGGAAGGCCGGGGCCGGGCGGGGCAGCGCGGTGCCCCTGGGGTGCCCCCCGGGACAGGGAGCGTGGGGATCCCCCAGCTCGGACAGCGGGGGTGACACGGCTGGAGGGGACAACCCTTGGGGACAGCCCCACCTTTTCTCCACGGCGTCCACGTTGCGGATGAGCAGCCAGAGCTCCAGGTCGCCGCGGGGGCTGGAGGAGAGCAGCAGGTGGTGGCTGGTGATGCACAGGGTGCCCCTGACCGCCGGCAGCCCCGGTCGCGACAGCAGCACGTTCTCCACTGTCGCCGTCTTGATCAGCTCCGAGAACTCCATGGGCGCTGCCTCTGCCCGGCGCAGGGGAGGGAGGAGAGGGAGAAAGGGGAAATCCTGCGGCTCTCGGCCCGCCTGGAAACCCCTGCCCTGCGCGTCACTGCGGGCTGTCCCCCCCTCCCCGTGTTGACATTGTCACCTCCAGCACGCGGGAGCGCGACATTCCCTCCACCAGCGGGGAAACTGAGGCAGGGGGGGCTGAGCTGGCTGGAGGGGATTTTTTTTTGGGGGGGGGGGGGTGGAATGGGATTGCAGGGAGCGGCTCCCGGTCCTTCCCTGCCGCCTTGGGGCTGTACCCCGCTGCCTGCCCCGACACGAGCCCGCTGCTCTGCTGTCCCCAAAGCCACACCAGGGGCTGGGGACGGCGCAGGAGGAGGAGGAGGAAGGTGGGAGGGTGGCGGTGCTCCTGCCACCTCTCTGCTTACCTGCCCGGGCTGGGTGCCAGGTGGGGACCTCGGGGGACAAGCGGGGTGCAAGCAGGGGACCTCCGAGAGCCGGCGGGGACTTGCTGACCATAAAGAGGGGACTTTTGGGGTGCCAGCAGGGGACCTTGAGGCACAAGGAAGAGTCTCAGGGTGCAAGGAAGGGATTGGGGGGGGCACTGGGAGTCCGGGGGTGCAAGGAGGGGACCCCGGGGTGGCAGCGGAGGAGTTCGGGGTGCGCGGGTGGGGATCGGGGGGTGCGGGAGGGGGAGTTCGGGGACCTCGGGGTGGCAGCGGGGAGGCGGCGGCGATGTCCCCGCACAGCCCGGCCCGGCTGGCGGATGTCGGGTTTAAGGTGGCCCGGTCCGGGGGGACGCGGCCATGCCCGGGGCTGGGGCTGGGGGTGGGATGGTCGCTGAGTGCGGTGTGACAGCCAGGGGACACGGGGGGACCGTGGGAAGGGACACGAGAGGGGACAGCGGGAGCCGGGAGCAGCGCAGGGGGAGCACGCGGAGAATTTGGGGGCTACTCTGGGAGAGCTGGGGGCGACAGGAATGGGCACCCACGGGGCAGGTGAGAGCCGGGGGACGCGGGTGAGACCCCTGAGCCTCCTCCGCTGCCTCCGGTCCCCTCCGGGCAAGGAGGAGGTGGCACAGGACAGATCCGGACGCGGTTCCACCTTAAGGTCCCGTCCGGGTGCGGGACCCCGGCTGCCCCCGGTGGGCATCCCCCGTTTCTTTTTCCTTCCTTGAGCTTTTTCGGACCCCCCCAAGGGGCCGGGGGAGCGGCTGAGCCCGGGGATAAATCATTCCCGCTCCTCCGTGCCCAGTGAAGGCTCCGTCCGGGAACGAGGAGTTTCCTCCCGGGCGGAGACAATGATGTTAAAAAAGAAAAGGAAAAAAAAAAACCAAAACAAAACAAATAAAACCCCAAACACAACAAGCCAAAAAAACTCCTTTGCACTCCTCTGGATAAGGAAATTCCTGCCCATCGGACTTGTCCTCGAGGGGTGGATAAATAGCCGGGAGCCGGCTGCAGCTGGGGCAGGGAGTGGGTGGGTGGTCGTGCTCAGGGTGGGGGCTTCATTTCCCCGGGGGGAGGTGTTGAGGGAGCAGAGATCTTCAGGGCTTTTTGGGGGGCTCTGTTTTGTCCCACCATGGCCTTCAGCCAGCTGAAATTCAAGGAACTGGGCGAGGAGGAGCCCACCTGGGAGGAGGAGAACCTGGAGAGCGTGAAGGCGCTGACGGCCAAGCTGAAGCTGCAGACCCGCAGACCCTCGTACCTGGAGTGGGAAGCTCGGGTGAGGGGGCAGCGCTGGGGGGCTCGGACCCCCGGGGGCAGCCGGGGGACAGAGCAGAGCCCCGGGCAGCCCAAGGAGCAGCAGGACGGTGGCGTTTGTGGCTTTGCCACCGTGGAGGCGGCTCTGGAGTGGCTCAGGACGGAGCTGGTGAGTAGGACGGGAACCAGGACCGGGATGGGGTCACCGCGCCCGAGCTGACCGGACACGGCAAGCTCAGGGCGCTCCTCTGTCCTCCTTGCTGGCTGTGCACGGGTTTTTCCAAGATTTTTCGTGCCCCAGCCCTGACCCCGCACAGCAGCGGTGGGGGTGGTGGCCTTGTCACCCCCCTCCTGCCGCTCTGGGGGTGGCACGGACGGCACAAACCGAGCTGTCCCCGCGCTGTGACCGTGCCCTGGCAGCCGATCCCGCTCCATCCCCGTTCCCTCCTGCCCGCAGAGGGAGATGCAGGCTCTGGACCAGCGTTTGGCGCAGCAGCTGATGCGGCTGCGGGCGCGGCTGCACCGGCTGAAGGTGGAGCAGGCCTGCCACCAGCACAAGGAGATGCTGGACGACGCCACCTTCGGCCTCGAGGGCTGCGAGGAAGACTCGGATCTGCTCTGCACCATCCCCCCCAAGGCCGCCTTCCTGCTCTCCACCCCGCTCAAGCACATCGGAGTCACCCGCATGAACATCAACTCCCGCCGCTTCTCCCTCTGCTGAGCCGCCCCCGGAGCCTGCGGGGGAGCCCCGAGGGGGTTTTGGGGCTCAAAGATCCCTCCCCAAATCTCTCAGCGCTCGGGGCGATGGGGCACGGGAATGTCACCATCCCCAGGGGACACCGGGCGTTTTGGGGCCTGGCCCTGAGGGCGGTGGGGTCAAGCCCGGTGGGGAATGTGGGGAGGAGCTCTTGGAGGAGGAATAAAAGGAGGTGAGGGTGAGAGCTGATGGTTTTTCCTTCCAGAAAAAAACAGTTCCAGATGTGGCTCCTGGTCTTTTTTTGGGAGGGTGACAGCTCCAGGTGCCACTCGGGGATGTGACTTTGACAGAAGCAGTGCCAGGGAAGCTGTGGGGTGAGCCAGGGATCATTTTTGGGGCTGTTTCTCCTTCCCAGGATGCGAGGAGAGCCCGAATGTGCCCCTCAAGCTGCCACAACCCCCCTCTCCCGACACCTCTGGGCTTCCTGCCTGTGCCTGTGGCTTCTCACTCGATCAAAAAAGCCAACACGATGCTGCTGGCGCTGCTCTGAGCTCTCCAAAGCAGCGCTGGCAGGGCACGACGTGTCCCCTGTGTCCCCTCAGCTCCAGCCCTTGTCCCCCCGGTGGTGGCACGGCAGTGCCAGGATGTGTCCCACAGGGGATTTTGGGGCACAGGGAGGAGGATGAGGGTGCCCGGAGGGGACCCGGGGGATTTGGGGGTGCGAGAGGGAGAGCTCGGCACGGAGCAGGGCGCTGCCAGCGCAGGGGACCCAGGGGTGCTGGCAGCAGGTGACAACGCCCTGCCCACCCGAGGGTCTCAGCATCCCCTCGCCATGGGGGGACCCGGGGATGGCAGGAAGCCATCGGGGTTTGTCACTCGCTCTTGCGGTCGGCAGCGAGCTGAGAACGGGCTCCTCTTGAGTTTGCTCATGAGGCAGGAAACCGGGGCAAGGCGGGGAGAGCAGCAGCGGGCGGCGGCGGAGCCGGGCTCGGGGGGCTCCTCTGTGCACCCCAAAAGATCCCAGCCGGGCTCGGGGGGCTCCTCTGTGCACCCCAAAAGATCCCAGCCGGGCTCGGGGGGCTCCTCTGTGCACCCCAAAAGGTCCCAGCCGGGCTCGGGGGGCTCCTCTGTGCACCCCACAGGGACCCACCCGAACTCGGGGGGCTCCTCTGTGCGCCCCAGAAGGACCCACCCGGGCTCGGGGGGCTCCTCTGTGCACCCCAAAAGGTCCCAGCCGGGCTCGGGGGGCTCCTCTGTGCACCCCAAAAGGTCCCAGCCGGGCTCGGGGGGCTCCTCTGTGCACCCCAAAAGATCCCAGCCGGGCTCGGGGGGCTCCTCTCCGCACCGCACAGCCCCCGGGGGATGGCCAGGACGTGACCCCAGCGGGACATGGGACTCTGAGAGCGGCCGGTGCTCACCTCGCTGCCAACAGGTGAGAGCCGGGAAGGGGTCTGCGGGTCCAGCTGGGATTTTGGGGAGCAGCTGGGGGGGCTGGGGGTGAGCTGAGCTCTCCAGTGCCCCTCGCAGGGCTGGAAATGCGGGTTCGGGCTCGTTCTTGGTAGGTTGAGAGCCCGGGTGGGGATGGGGGAGAGCCAGGCTGGGCTCTTCATCCCTCTGGAGCCTCCCAGGTGGGGGAAAGGCGCTGTCCCAATGTCCCCTCCCCGCCTGGGGGTCCTGCCAGGGGTGCCAGCTCTCCCCAGCCCCCATTTCCAGCACAACGCAGCAGTTCTGGCCCCAGGGCTGTGCCAGCAGCTCGGTGCCGGTCCCTCAGGGTTGCTGCCCAGTTTTTGGGGTTCAGTCGCTCAGAAATTCCCATTTTTGATGCTGGCTCAGCGCAAACACCTCCCTGCTGCGGTGGCAGCCTTGGGGACACGGTCCCTGGTGTCCCTGCCGGGCTATGGCCGTGCAGAGGGCTCACAGCTGGCTCACAGCTGGCTCACAGCTGGCTCAAGGACACACAGGTGACCCTGGCAGAGCACCAGGCGTGGGGTCAGCCCAGATTTCATTTCAGATTTGATTTTCCTCACGCCTGCCCACACTGGTGACAAACCAACAGGACCCGGCCAGGGCCACGTGGGCGGAAGGGACAGCACAGGACAGGGGGTTCCAAACCCAGAGGGGGGGAAAGAAAAACCCAACAGGGAGAGGGGGACACACCTGGCGAGGACATCCGTGCACACCTGAACACTCCACACCCCTCCCTGCCAGGCCTCTTTGCACAAAGAAATTCGGTTGCACAGATGCAGCCACCAAAAAATAAAACAAACCGACTTCAAACGCCCCTTTTTTTCTTTCCCCTCCTGCGTGGCCCTGGCGCAGGTGGAGCGGCTGCTGCTCGGTGGAAAATACGCTGTGGCTTGGGGCTGTGAGCAAAAAAAAGGCACAATAGCAGCACCTCCCTCTCACCCCGGGAGGAAAAAACAGCTCCCAGCACCGCTCGCCTCTGCTGGAGGTGTTTGAGGAGCTCCTCCATGGGGTCAGGGATGGATTTGGGATTTCTCAGCTGTCCCTTTGCTCTGGTCAATGAATGCGGACACATAAAAGCTTGGCTTGAGCTGGGTCCTGCTCAGAAAGGCCCTCGAAATGTTGACGAATTTTGGATTTTTTTACTCTCCTGCCTGCCAGCTGAAAGGTCTTGATGGTGCTGGTAATTACAAGGGAAGAGTCAGCAAAAGAAAATCTGTGTTTGAATGCTGTCACCCTTCCTGAAGTGTGGCCAAACCCCTTTCTGGGTGCCAAAAGGTGTCCCCAAACGGGTGTCACCAGGAGCTGAAGGCACCAGGGTGAGGTTTGAGTCCCCAGAGCAGCGTTGCAGAGCATGGGGACCTCACTCCTGGCCAAAATCACCCGTCACCTGCTCCTCTGGCCACTGTGGGGACAGTCCTGGTGTCCCTGCCACCTCTGCACCTGAGGGAGGTGGCTCCTGGTCTAGAGAATCAAACCTGGAAGAGCAGGCAGGGGGGCTTGGACTGGCACTGGGAGCTGGCAGCACCCTGGGGACCCCAAACCCTCCCTGGGGACCCCAAAATCTCCCTGGGAACTCCAAACTCTCCTTGGAGACCCCAAATCCTCCCTGGGGACCCCAAACCCTCCCTGGAGACCCCAAACTCTCCCTGGGGACTCCAAACTCTCCTTGGAGATCCCAAATCCTCCCTGGAGATCCCAAACCCTCCCTGGAGACCCCAATCTCTCTGGGAACTCCAAACTCTCCTTGGAGACCCCAAACCCTCCCTGGAGACCCCAAACCCTTCTTGGGGACCCCAAACCCCCCTTGGAGACCCCAAACCCTCCCTGGAGACCCCAAACTCTCCCTGGGGACTCCAAACTCTCCTTGGAGATCCCAAATCCTCCCTGGAGATCCCAAACCCTCCCTGGAGACCCCAAACTCTCCCTGGGAACTCCAAACTCTCCTTGGAGACCCCAAACCCTCCCTGGAGACCCCAAACCCTTCTTGGGGACCCCAAACCCCCCTTGGAGACCCCAAACCCTCCCTGGAGACCCCAAACCCTCCCTGGGGACTCCAAACTCTCCTTGGGGACCCCAAACCCTCCCTGGAAACCCCAAACTCTCCCTAAAGATGCCCTGCAAGGCTCAAACGAAGCCCCCGCTGCTGTGTCCCCTTGGCACGGTAGGAAAAGCTGGATTTTGGAGCATGCTGGTGAAAACCCAGGCTCCCAGACACGAAAACAAGGAAAAAAACCAACACCAGCATCCCAGGAAAGCATCTCCCAGCCCAGCTGGGCTTTGGGCGCCGGAGCTTGGCCTGGCTGCCACGTCAGAGGTGGCACAGCGAGGTTTGGCAGTGGGGGTGACACACCTGGGCTGCCTCGCGGTGACAAAACCCCCCCGAACCCTGAGGAAACCACACCTGGGCCCCTCAAGAGCCGCTGGAGCTGAGCCTGGGGAGGAGGGAGATGAATTCCGGCCCCGTGGGCACGGGGGATTCTGCGGAAGAGCTTTTTCCGCGGCCCACGCGCCGCTCCCGGGTTTGTGCCACGCTCAGCGTTCTCAGGAGAGACAGAGGTGACAGAGCTCTGCCCTCCGTGGTGACAGGGACACCGCTGTGACCATGGCTGGGTTTTGGGGGCCCTGGGTGTTGCAGGGATGGGGGTTTGGGAACATCCCTGATGCAGCAGAACGGGGGCTGAACGTGGGGAGAGGATGGGAATTTGTAGGGAGAGGAATTTGGAAGTGCCCACACCCAGCTGTGAGCCCAGGAACTGATTTTAGGATCGGGGAGTGCTTGCCTAGCCAAAAGCTCGTTAAAGCCGAGCTTATTAATTATAATAGTTTATTAATTGCTGATGGGATATTAATGATGAGGTTGTTATCTGCAGGGAGAGCAGAGGGATCAGCCCCAGAGCTGCACGGTGGGAGGAGCTGGCACCGCGCACAGTGCCGGGGACACAGGAGCCTCAGGCTGGGGACTAATTGCCTTCAGTGGTTTTAATTAATGAAGGCAGGATAAACGAGGAGAAAATGACAGCTGGTGACAGAGTCAGGGAATGTCCCCAGTTCAGTTGAGGAGCTGGGATGGGCCAGGTGGTGTGGGAAGGAGGATGGATGGATGGATGGATGGATGATGGATGGATGGATGGATGATGGATGGATGGATGGATGGATGATGGATGGATGGATGGATGGATGGATGATGGATGGATGGATGGATGGATGGATGGATGGATGGATGATGGATGGATGGATGGATGGATGGATGGATGATGGATGGATGATGGATGGATGATGGATGATGGATGGATGATGGATGGATGGATGGATGGATGATGGATGGATGATGGATGATGGATGGATGATGGATGGATGATGGATGATGGATGGATGGATGATGGATGGATGATGGATGGATGATGGATGGATGATGGATGGATGGATGGATGGATGGATGGATGGATGATGGATGGATGGATGGATGGATGATGGATGATGGATGGATGGATGATGGATGATGGATGGATGATGGATGGATGATGGATGGATGGATGGATGGATGGATGGATGATGGATGATGGATGATGGATGGATGATGGATGATGGATGGATGATGGATGATGGATGGATGGATGGATGGATGGATGGATGGATGATGGATGATGGATGATGGATGGATGGATGGATGGATGATGGATGGATGATGGATGGATGATGGATGATGGATGGATGGATGATGGATGGATGATGGATGGATGGATGATGGATGATGGATGGATGATGGATGATGGATGGATGGATGATGGATGGATGATGGATGGATGATGGATGATGGATGGATGATGGAGAATGGATTATGGATGGATGATGGATGGATGGATGGATGGATGATGGATGGATGATGGATGGATGGATGGATGGATGGATGATGGATGATGGATGGATGGATGGATGGATGGATGGATGATGGATGATGGATGGATGATGGATGGATGATGGATGGATGATGGATGATGGATGATGGATGGATGGATGATGGATGGATGATGGATGGATGGATGATGGATGGATGGATGATGGATGGATGATGGATGATGGATGGATGATGGATGGATGGATGGATGATGGATGGATGATGGATGGACGCAGGGATGGATGGATGGATGGATGGGTGGATGGGGATGGATGATGGATGGATGGATGATGGATGGATGGATGGATGGGTGGATGGGGATGCACTGGAGCAGGAGGAGAGGCAGGGATGGGGGTGCCAAGGCTCCCTGTATCCCCTGTGTCCCCCACAGCCACCATGGGCTGCTGCTGCAGCTCGGACTATGATGAGGACTGGATCGAGAACATCGACATTTGCGAGCACTGCAATTACCCCATCGAGCCTGACAGCAAGCGCCAGGTGAGGAGGAGGTGACAGACCCCAACCCTGGTGGCCAAACCACCCCCAGAGGTGGCCAAATCCCACAGACTCACGGGGTTCCTGTCCCCTGGCAGAGGCCGACCCGCAACGGCTCCGAGGTTCGAGACCCTCTGGTGTCCTACGAGCCCTCGTCACCTCCGTGCTCGCCCATGCAAGGTGAGGCCCAGCCGTGGCGTGGGGTGGCTGTGACACCCCCAAAGCGGTCACTGCCACCCTGTCCCTCCGCCTGTCCCCCCAGATAAGCTGGTGGTGGCCCTGTACGACTACGAGCCCAAGCACGACGGGGACCTGGGGCTGCGGAAGGGGGAGAGGCTCCGTGTCCTGGAAGAGTGAGCGAATTCCAGTGGTGTCCCTGCAGCCCCGGGGGTCTGGGCAGGGTCTGGGGGGGTCTCACTGCTCTGTGTCCTTGCAGGAACGGGGAGTGGTGGAAGGCGCAGTCGCTCACCACGGGCCAGGAGGGGCTGATCCCCCACAACTTCGTGGCCTTGGTGAACAGCCTGGAGCCCGAGCCGTGAGTAGGGAGCGGCCGCGTCCCGGTGGGATCCCAGATCCGGGAAGGAGCCCGGAGCATCCCACAAAACCCCAAAGGCCGGGTCCCCCCAAGGCCTGACCCCGCCCCGTGTCCCCAGGTGGTTCTTCAAGAACATGAGCCGCAAGGACGCCGAGCGGCAGCTCCTGGCTTCGGGAAACACCCACGGCTCCTTCCTCATCCGGGAGAGCGAGACCTCCAAAGGTGCCGCCCGCAGCTCCCTCGGGCTCTGGGGGTGCAGGAGGGGCCGGGGGTCCCACGGGTGTCCCTGTCCCCAGGCTCGTACTCGCTGTCCGTGCGGGACCTGGACGAGAGCCAGGGAGAGACGGTGAAGCACTACAAGATCCGGAACCTGGACAGCGGCGGCTTCTACATCTCCCCCCGTGCGCCCTTCGGCAGCCTCAGGGAGCTGGTGCAGCACTACACACGTGAGGGAATGGGATGGGAATGGGATGGGAATGGGGTGGGAATGGGATCCATGGGATGGGATGGGATCCATGGGATGGGATGGGAGGGGATGGGATGGGATCAATGGGATTGATGGGATCGATGGGATCCATTGGATGGGATCCATGGGATGGGATGGGATCGATGGGATGGGATCGATGGGATGGGATCCATAGGATGGGATGGGATGGGATGGGATCCATGGGATGGGATCCATGGGATGGGATGGGATCGATGGGATGGGATGGGATGGGATCCATGGGATGGGATCCATGGGATGGGATCCATGGGATGGGACGGGGCAGGGTGTCACAGGACAAGATGAAATGGGGATGGGGCAGAATCGGATGGGGTGAGGCTGGATGGGATGGGATAGGAATGTGTCAGGCTGGAATTGGAGTGGGATGGGACATGATTGAATGGGATGGGATAAGGACAGGATGGGATGGGGCAGGACACTGTGGGACAAGATGAAATGGAAATGGGAGAGAACTGGATGGGGTGGAACAGGACAGGATGGGAATGGAACAGGAAAAATGGGATGGGATGGGATGGGATGGGATGGGATGGGATGGGATGGGATGGGATGGGATGGGATGGGATGGGATGGGATGGGATGGGATGGGATGGAATGGGATGGGACAGGATGCTCCCAGCATCCCAGCCAAGCCGTGGCTCGTGCTGGGTGTCCCACGCTGGCCCAGCTCTGCCTCCCCCTGGCCCAGGCAGCTCTGACGGGCTCTGCTGCCGCCTGGGCAAGCCCTGCCGGACGCAGAAGCCGCAGAAGCCGTGGTGGCAGGACGAGTGGGAGGTGCCGCGGGAGTCGCTGAAGCTGGTGGAGAAGCTGGGAGCGGGGCAGTTCGGAGAGGTCTGGATGGGTGAGTCAGGGTGAAACTCCAGAGCGAGCAGCAGGATCCTCCAGCCGCCCTCCTTGGCACCGCTGCTGTCACCTGCCCGGTGTCCAGATCCTGTTTTTCCCTGTTTTACCCCCAAGGTTTCTACAACGGGCACACGAAGGTGGCAGTGAAGAGCCTGAAGGCTGGCAGCATGTCCCCCAGCGCCTTCCTGGCCGAGGCCAACCTGATGAAGAAGCTGCAGCACCCGCGGCTGGTGCGGCTCTACGCCGTGGTCACCAAGGAGCCCATCTACATCATCACCGAGTTCATGGAGAAGGGTGAGGCCACCCCGCACGGCTCCAGGGGCTGGCACATCCCTGTGGATGAGCCCACAGAGCTCTGGAATTTTAAGGCTGGAAAGGATCTTCAGGATAGAGTCCAAGCTGTGGAAAATCCCCACCTAAACTGGCCCAGAGCACTGAGCTGGTCATTCCTTAACTCCCTCCAAGGATATGACTCCCCAAAACCAGTAAAAATGAGATTGGCAATGAGGAAATGTGTTAAATTTAGAGATTCCTTTGCCTCCAGCCTTTGTTCTCTCCCACCTCCAGCCTGGGGAAAAAGGACTTTCTGTGTTCTCCTGCCCACATTCCATGAGGTTTTTTTGGGGGGGGACAGTGCCCTTGTAACCCCCCACGGCCCCCAGGAGCTGAGAACTGCTCCTTCCATCACAGGCAGCCTCGTGGATTTCCTCAAGACCTCGGAAGGAGTCAAGCTCAGCACCAACAAACTGCTGGACATGGCAGCGCAGGTGAGGGGGGAGCAGGAAAATGGGGATGGAACTGGGAGGGCTGGAGCTGTTAATTAACTATTAATTAATTCGTTAATAATTGCAGATTGCTGAAGGCATGGCCTTCATCGAGGCCAAGAATTACATCCACAGGGACCTGAGGGCCGCCAACATCCTCGTCTCGGACACTTTGTGCTGTAAAATCGCCGATTTTGGGCTGGCCCGGCTCATCGAGGATAACGAGTACACGGCTCGGGAGGGTGAGTCCAGCCCAGCCCGGGGGTGACAGAGCTTGGGGACACCGAGAAAGGGACCCTGTGTCTCTGGGGAGCTGCAGGAGAGGGGAGCAGGGCGTGCAAGGATGGTTTTCCCCTTTTCCATCTCTCTCCCCGCAGCTGCAGGGGGTGCGGGGCTCCAGCTTTGGGGTCAGGGGGCTCAGCCACCAAACCCAGCTCGTCCCCAAGCAGCGACAGAGCCTTCCTGGGGTTTGTCACATCGGATTAAACCCAGCGGGCTGATTCCAGCTCAGCCAGGGCGCTTTATCCCCTCCCCTCCCGCCGCTTTCCAGGGGCGAAATTCCCGATTAAGTGGACAGCACCCGAGGCCATCAACTACGGGACGTTCACCATCAAGTCGGACGTGTGGTCCTTCGGGATCCTGCTCACCGAGATCGTCACCTACGGCCGGATCCCGTATCCAGGTCAGGATTTTCGGGCAGCTGCGGGGCTGGCACGCCCACGAGTGTGTGTGCATGCAGTGCTGCACGCACGCTGCTGCCAGCCTGGCTCCCTGCCCTCCATCCCTGCCCCGCGTGGCTGCACCGGGCACGGTCCCCAAAACACCTGGGGAGGGGTTGGAGGAGGTGGGAGGGGATGGGAGATCCCCCACTGTGGGTTTGGGAAGGTGGGGTGGTACCTGGGAGCCAAACTGGGTCCTGGGGGTTGTCCTTGGCAAGGGTGGCCAAGCCTGGGGTGGTCCCTGTGACCCAAACTGGGTCCTTGGAATTGTCCTTGGCAAGGGTGGCCAAACCCTGGGGTGGTCCCTGTGACCCAAACTGGGTCCTGGGGGTTGTCCTTGGCGAGGGTGGCCAAATCTGGGGTGGTCCCTGTGACCCAAATTGGGTCCTTGGAATTGTCCTTGGCGAGGGTGGCCAACCCTGGGGTGGTCCCTGTGACCCAAACTGGGTCCTGGGCGTTGTCCTAGCAGAGATCAAGCCTAGGATGATCCCTGCCAGGTGGGGGTGGCACAAATTGGGTGCCACAGGGGTTGTCCTGGTAAGAGTGACCAACCCCAGGGTGGTCTCTGTGACACTGGGGTGACCCCAGTTGAGTCCTGGGCATTGTCCTGACAGGAATCACCAACCCTGGAGTGGTTCCCATGACCCAAACTGAGTCCTGGGTATTGTCCTGGCAGGAATCACCAGCTCTAGGCTGGTCCCCAAAACCTGGGGGTGACCCAAACTGAGTCCTCTTCATTGTCCTGGCAGGAATGACCAACTCCAGGGTGGCACCAGTGGCATGGGAGTGACCCAAATTGGGTCCTGGCAGGGGTGACCAACCCCAGGCTGGTCCCTAAAACCTGGGGACGACCCAAACTGAGTCCTGGGCACTGTCCTGGCAGGGGTGACCAACCCTGGGGTAGTTCCCATGACCCAAACTGAGTCCTGGGCACTGTCCTGGCAGGAATGACCAAACCCTGGGGTGGTTCCCATGACCCAAACTGAGTCCTGAGCATGGTCCTGGCAGGAATGACCAAACCCTGGGGTGGTTCCCATGACCCAAACTGAGTCCTGAGCATGGTCCTGGCAGGGGTGACCAACCCCAGGGTGACACCCACACCTGTGGGGTGACCCAAACCCAGCCCCAAACGTGTTGCCCTCCAGGGATGACCAACCCCGAGGTGATCCAGAACCTGGAGCGCGGGTACCGGATGCCGCAGCCGGACAACTGCCCCGCGGAGCTGTACGAGCTGATGAGGCAGTGCTGGAAGGAGAGCCCCGAGGAGCGTCCCACCTTCGAGTTCATGAAGAGCGTGCTGGAGGATTTCTTCACCGCCACCGAGGGCCAGTACCAGCAGCAGCCCTGAGGGCCTGGCAGCTGGGACAGCCCTGCTTTGGGGTGCTGGAGGTGCCCCACGTCCCCACAGACTCCATGGACATCGCCCCGGCTTGGGGGTGAACTCTGCCTGGGGAGATTTGAAGCGCTCCAGAGCTTGGGAGCAGCAGATTTCACCCCTTTCAGGAGGGGATGGACGGCCAAAGCAGACCCCCAAAAGCTGGGGGATGGCACAGGGGGCTCTGCTGGTGGCCAGAGGGTGCCCACCCTGCTGTCCCTGCGTTTTCCAGGGGGCAGATCCAGGCTCCAGCCCCTCAGGAGCTGCCCTGGGGTCGCCTCACCCGGCTCTGGCCGTGCCCCTTCACCCCCGGTGATGGCAGGAGCCCCCCAGCAGCGCTGGCCACTGCACCCCTCGGCTGTGGGACGCTCCTTCTCCCCCCTCAGCGTTTGCAGGACCTGTCCCGCACCAATTTTGGGGAAATAAAGGCCTTTTCAGCGGCGGGGACCTCGCAGGGCCAGGCCGCCATGGGATGGGGTACGCGGGGTGATGTCCACGGCAGATGGACCCACTGGGCGCTACCCACGGGAGATGGACCCCACTCGCACCGAGCCACCCCGGGGCTCTCCCGGGACCCCCTCACCCCACCCCAGCCCTGTGAGACCCCCCTGGGCCCTCTCTCGCCCACCCACACGGGTCAGCCCAGCCCTGGGTCAGCCACCCCTCCCCCGGGATGGTTCAGCCCTACCTGCCCCCCCCCGCCCCAGGGAATGGTTCCTCCCCGCCCACCTGGACCCTCTCCTCTTTTGCCCCCTCCCAGCGATGGTACAACCTCCTCCCCCCCCCGTTCCCCGCCGCAGTAGTACAGCCCAGGCGCCCCCTATCGCTCAGCCTAACCTGCTGGGTGCCGCTGCGGCTTGCGATTGGTCAAAGGGCGGGAGGGGGCGGAACGGAGAGCTGTGATTGGACGGAACTGCGCGGGAGGCGGGGCCGCGGGCCCGGGGCGGGCAGGGTTGGTTGCGCGGGGCGGCGGCGGGTCGGGAGCTGTGAGGGGAGGCAGGAAAATGGCGCTGACGCAGGGCACGAAGCGCAAAGTCTGCTACTACTACGATGGTGAGGGGCTGCGTGCACCCGCCGGGACCGCCGGGGCGCGGAGGAGCCGTCCCGGGGTGGGGGGAGTGGGGGGCATCGGGGACGGGGGGGTGGGGAGGAGGCGGGGTTGAGGGGAGGGGGCGAGGGCTGAGGGGAGAATGGGAGGGAATGGAGATTACTGGGGGTGGGGGTGAGGGGGCACCGGGGGTCACTGTGGAGAGGGGTGGGGTCGTCTGTGGGGGTCACTGAGGGAGGATGGGGGTGCTGGGGATGGGGTGAGAGGTTGGCAGTGGGGGATCATTGGAGGATATGGAGGTGGGGAGGATTTTAAAGGTTGTGGGGGGTCACTGGGGGCTGCAGGGATGGATACTGGGGGCACTGGTGGACAGGGGCAAGCAGGGCATGGGGCTCGAGGATTGTGTGGGGTTTTTATGGGGTTGAGGGGCATAGGAAGCATGTGGGCGGGCATGGAGGGGTATGGGGGACACTGGAGGGGAGAATGGGAAGAGTGGGGGGAAATCAGAGGGGTGGAATGGGATGGGGAAGTGGGGAGATCTGGGTTTTTGGGAAATGGGAAAGTCTGGGAAGGGTCCGGGATGGTGACAGGGACACGAGGCCAGGAGAGGCTTTGGATGCTGTGATGCTGGAGAAGGATTTTGGGGAGCTCTGGAGGAGGTGCTGCACGGGCTCTGAGGAGGAAGAGGCACTGCTGGGACAGTCCTTTGGTGTCAGGAGGGAACAGAAAGGCTCTGGGAGCCAGGGTGGCTGCGTGGCTGCTTGCACGGAGCTCCTGTCCAGGAGCATCCTTCACTTCTGGCTCTGGATCGTGGATTGTGGAGTGACTCCTTGTGGTTCTGCCTCTGGGGCTGCGTCACCATCCCTGCGGAGCAGGGAAGGAACAGGGTGGCCAAATCCTTCTCTGGGGCTTCCAGAAAACCCCAGTCCTGCCCCTCTCCCTTTCCCTTTAGAGGGCTGGCTCGGTGCCCTGGCTGCTTTTTCACAGGCTCTGTGCTCACCTTGTATGAGAGGTGTTTTGAAATTCTCTGTTCCATCGCGGGTTTTAGCCTGAAATCAAATAAAAACTTGTTCTTGCTACTTTTTCCCTCTCAAAGGATGTGCCCAGTGCTGGAGCAGTGTAGGAGGCTCTTCCAAATCCTGTGCTGAGGGCTTTTTTTCCCCCCCCCTCTAAGAATGTGAAGTTTTTTACCTCAAATGTGAGGTTTTCAGCCCTGTTGGGTTGTAATTTTTTCAAGGCACTTAATTATATCTGAAATATGAAATAAGCAGTTGTTTTGTTTGAAATGCTGCTGCCCTGCAGGTCTTTGCTGCACAGGAATTTCACAAATTTGGGTTCCGTGCTCTGTGGTGGGGTTTTAGTGCCTTTTTTAAAAGATTTGTTTTCTTTTTAGCTGTTCTTTTCTGAGCAGCTCTCAGTCATCCACAGCTGAGGGGTAAAAAGCTGCATTTGCTGGGAGGAAATAAATAATTTGTTGATTTGAACCTTTTATTTTCCACGCTGGGAAGTTGAATCAGCCCTGGAATGTGGGAATTCCCTGAATTTGATGGGATGAAGGAAGTGGGGATGGTATCCAAAGGGTCCTTTATGGAATCCCGAGGGCCTGTGGAAAGGTTTGGATGGAATTTCTCCATTCAGAGCTCCCTGTGGAGGGATTTGTTTAACCCCAGCAGAGCCTGCTAAGTTCACACTCCTTAATCTGCTGTGACGTCCAGGAGCAGCTGAGCTCATCCGTGGATCCACAGGGCTTGGGATGTGCTCAGCACAGGGAACAGGAGCTCAGGGTTGGCCCAGGGCATTCCCTGGACAGCTGATGGTGACTTTGAAAAAGCTTCACAGAATTCTGTGCTTGTGGTTTTTTATGCAGAGCCTCAAATATCTCTTCCAAGATCCCCAAACCTTGACTTAGAGGTAGTAAAATACATCCCTAAAACTGCCAGGATGCTTAGCCCAGGAAAACACCAGCATGGATTTCCAAAATTTCAGAAAATAGAATTATTTTCAGTGAAAAGAACCCGTATTGGACTGAAAATAATTCTTTTTACTGAAAGAACACCCCCCCAGAGCTCCACAGACAGTAAATTCCAGCAGCAGGCTTGTCTGGATGTGGGATTTGCACCTCTGGCATCTCTTTTTCCTACCTGAAAATAGATCTGTGTCCACAGGAAGAAAAACTGCTTCTGCAGAAGGTGGGGAGTGGTGATGAAATATTAATTCTCCCTTCTGAGTCACCCAGCCAGACCGGATTGGATCTCCTGCTTCCCAAAAGGATCAGGAGTTGTTCAACCCCAGGAACAACTTGGTCTGGTTTCCCAGGAAAATGATGCTTGGGAGAGATTCCTGCTCCCTGCAGCCAAATCAGGCAGCAGGCAGAAATCTGAAAGTGAAATTCCTGTAAATTTCAGGGAAATGAGTCCCCCCTGGGAAAGGAACCCGGTTAGAAGTGAAGTATGAGCTCAGTTTGGAGGAGAAAATCCTCGTGGGGAGGTGACGTGGTTCCCCTGGTCCCATAAAATAATTCCTGGGGGGTGGCTGGAAATGCCTGGGAATCCTCTGGAGGATTTCAAGGAATAAAAAAAAGGGTAAAAACAACTGTGGAGCTGTAAAAGCAGAGCTGGGTGGTGTTTGCTGAGTTCAGAGTTCCCTGGATCCCATTTCCCTTGGGTAAACAGGAGGAAAGTGAGGCAGAGGCCGGGTGTTCCTGGGCTGAGTCACTGTCTGAGCCGGGATTAACTCCCGTGGCCCTTGGGAATCCTGCTCCCAGCACTCCCTGAAACCTGGGAGAGGTTCCTGGCACTGAGCCCAGAGCTCCTCTGGCCCAAAAACCTTGGAGATTCTTCCTCTGTATTGACAGAACCATGGAATGGTTTGGGTTGGAAGATGATCCAGCACTAATGATCCAATTCCAGCTCCTTTCCAAGGGCAGGGACACATTCCACTGATGGCAGTGTGATGGTGGCATTCCAAATTCCCTGTCTCACCTTCCCTGAACTCCCAAACTTCTGTCTTTATTTGAGGATGAACCCTGAATCCATGGATTTCCCTGTGCCAGGAAGGTGGGAGATCCCACCCACTGCTGGAGGAGAAATAAATCCCAGAGGAGCTGATGGGTCCCTCTCCAGGAATTGATGATCAACTCCTTTCTGCTTCCAGGAGATGTTGGGAATTATTATTATGGCCAAGGACATCCCATGAAACCCCACAGGATCCGCATGACCCACAACCTCCTGCTCAACTATGGGCTCTACAGGAAGATGGAGATCTATGTAAGTGTGGCATAATTGATGTTTCAGGCTGTAATTGTGGAGCTTTTCCCTGAGAGGAGAGGAATAAACCCCAGTCAGTTGTCTTGATGTATTTCTGTTTTTTTCTCAGTGTTGAAGTGAGGGGTTCTATGCTTCAGAGAAGCTTTGGAGACTGGAAAACCGGTTTTTATCCTTGAAATTAAATTTATTTCCACGTCTGCATGTGTAACTTGCCAACAGTGCCACTCTTACCTTTCAAATTCAGTTTTTCTTATTTAACGCTGCTGATTTGATGCTTTTCTCAGTTCCTGGGGGTAAATCTAGGATTTGGGAATTAGGGAGGGGAGGAATTCCAGAACAATCCTTGCTGTGTTGCTGTCCTTGCAGCGTCCTCACAAAGCCAACGCAGAGGAGATGACCAAGTACCACAGCGACGATTACATCAAATTCCTGAGGTCCATCCGCCCTGACAACATGTCTGAGTACAGCAAGCAGATGCAAAGATGTGAGTGATGCTGCAGCTGAAAATCTGGGATCTGGGAATCCCAGCCCAGCTCCAGAAGTTTTGGATAAACCTCTATCAGTTGTCATTCTCTTGACTTTGCTTTTGATTTTTCTGGTCCCTCTCTCAAGCTAAAGGAGCTGGGGGAAATCCTTTGAGCTGGTTGAATTTTGTTGCCTAAATTCCCTTCCTGGCTCAGAGATGACAGAGCTACTCCATTTCTGACCTGTGTGGATTTTGTGTTAATGCTCATCTTCAGCCAGAAGAGCATTTAAAACCAGCAAATTTAGAAACCCCAGGTCCTCGATTCTACCCCAAATCTGAAGGATTTTCAGGGCAAATTTGAGATACTCATCAATACCCGATGATTTTGTAGGTTAATTGTGAGCTGATGTCTTGTTCCAACCTCTCCAATCCATGGAAAGGTTCTTTAATGGTACAAAAACCTGGATTTGCTGTCTCAGCCACTCTGAGCTGATGTTTTTTTGGCAAAGTAGATTTCTAACAAGTCCAGACAACCAGTGGGAAGTGCTCAAGCTTCATTCAAACAACATTTTACTCTTGGAAACCACCATGAGCTGAAGGGGACAGATATTTCTGCATGAGGTTCATGATTTCAGACACACTGAGAGCCTCCCCCCAGTCCATGATACTCTTTAATCCACCAAATGACATCCAGCAAAGTGCATTTTTTACCCACACTGACCTGTTTACCCCTGGAGCAGCCACAGCTCATGAACACTCTGCTCTCTCTGGTGCTCAGTGTTTTCTGCATTGTTTTATTCCTGAAAAAGACAAAATATGAAAATTAAATATGCAAAGGACAGAGCTTTTCTTCAACAAAACCTGCTGGAAAGGGAATGAGCAGTTTCTAATTCCATTTTTGCATGCCAGACTTGGGCAGAATAAATCAAAGGACCTGAAGTTTAATTTCTTGTAATGAGTGACTATTTTTAATAGTGGAATTAATTACAGTAAAAATTTATTGAGGCCAAAATTCCAGTTGTGCTAAAAACTGTGTGATTTGAAGTGAGTGTGCAAAGTGTCAGCCACACATTTCTATTTTATCATTTGATCACAGCATTTTTTTTTAACCCTTTTGGCCACTTTTCAAACCCAAATGGTGGTGTAAGATTTGGATTTTATTTCTGCTTTTATTTTAATGACTCTTTTCCATTCTCTTCCAGTTAATGTTGGGGAGGACTGCCCTGTGTTTGATGGGCTCTTTGAGTTCTGTCAGCTCTCTGCTGGAGGCTCTGTTGGTAAGATCACAGATCCTGTGTATTTTTTATTGTGTTTTATGTCATTCTGTCTCTGTGAACCCATTGCTGATTTAATAATTAAATCCAGATTTCCTCCAAGCTTTGCCTGTTGAATCCCTTTCCATTTGTTGATCACTGATTTGGGTTATCTCACTGAATGGCTCTGTAACATCACCAGTGACAGAGTTAAAACAAAACCACAACAGCAAGGTTGAATAAAAAAACCCTGAGCTTTACATTAAAATAAAAGTTATACAAGTCTCACTCTGGGCTGGCACAACTTGGAAAGGAAAGACCAGGCTGGCTTAGCTGCTGTTTTCAAAAAAACACCAACTCTGGACATGAGGCAAAGCAGAAACTGAAAGTTTTGAGAGCTGGAACATTGAAATGTTTTTTATTTTCTCACAATTCACAGCAAAACTGCTGGGGAGTTGTTTATGTGCACAAAGCCTGAGAGCTTTGTGGCTGCTGCTGCTGCCACAATGACACCTCCAGTCTGTATTTCCTGTGCCAGCAGCACCCCAGCACTGACTGCAGCAGTTTTTGAAGCAGCTCTGTGCTCTCTCTGCTCCCAGAGCTGGAGAATTCCACAGAATTTATAATTTATTTGGATCCTGGGAGATTCCAGAATGTGCAGAAAGTTGATGGAAGGGGCTGGGGGAGGAGAACTTCCTTTGCCTGGATGCATTTTCACTCAGTGACCTGAATATATCTCAGCTAAAAGCTTGATTTGTTCAGGGCTCTGAGAAACCCAGCTCATCTCCAGTGTGACACCAGCTGGGTGCTGGGCTCTACTCTGGAGATTTTTCTGCTCTGAGGCAAAAATGGGAAGGGATGTGAAGTATTTCCCATTTTCCCTTGGTTTGTGGGGAAATTCAGAGTCAAACCCTTGAGCTGGAGCTTTGTGGAGCTCCCAAAAAACCCCGGGGAGGAGCTGGAGCTTCACCTCAGCCTCTGTCCCAGGGTTTTGACTCCTGTTTTAAACTCTGTGTGGTTTTCTCCCCCAGCCAGTGCTGTGAAGCTGAACAAGCAGCAGACAGACATCGCAGTGAACTGGGCAGGAGGTCTCCACCACGCCAAAAAATCAGAAGCTTCTGGTTTCTGCTACGTCAACGACATCGTCCTGGCCATCCTGGAGCTCCTCAAGTATGGGCAGCAGCACTCCCTCCTCTTCCTCACTGTTTTCTCCTCAGGATTTTTATTTTATTCCCTGTTTTTTCCCCAGCAGAGCTGATTTTTTGGGCTCTGCTCCTCTCTCTTCCCAAAGGGATTTGTCCAGCGGGAGGCAGAGGATTTTTGGAGCTTTTTGGGTGTTACATTTTTTGCTGCTGTTCTTTGTCCCTCCCCTGTGCCACCCACCCATGGTTGTGTGACAGCTTCTGGCTCCAGGCAAACCTCACTGGGGGAGGCTTGGGCATAAAAATGCACTTTATTGGCTAAATCTGACCAAACTGAGCTGAATCTGAAACAAACTCAGCAGCAGGAGTCACTTATTTTCTGTCCCACTGCTGTCCCTTTCCTGCAGCTCCTTCCCCTGTAAATCCTGGCCCGAACTCCATGCTCTCCTCCCAGTTTCCTCTGCTCTGGAGGCAGTTTTTCCTTGGCATAAATGCAATATTCTGATTTTTTCCAGGTACCACCAGCGGGTGCTGTACATTGACATCGACATCCACCACGGGGATGGGGTGGAGGAGGCTTTTTACACCACAGACCGAGTCATGACCGTGTCCTTCCACAAATATGGAGAATATTTCCCAGGAACTGGGGACCTGAGGGTGAGAACCAAAAAAATTCCCAAGAAATTTGGGTTTTTCCTGGCTGTCCCTGCTCAGTGGGCAGAGGTTTGGATGGGGAGGCTCCCTGATCATTTATTAAACCCAAATCTTTGCTCTCAGTCTCTCTCTTGGTGGGGTTGTGCTCACAAAAAATGACTCTGAAGGTGACATTTTGGTGACAAAATTCGGTGACACAAGCTCTTGGGTGAAGGTTTCTGAGGGAGTGGATTTTTATTGGCATTTCCTGCAGTGCCTCAGTTCTGTGTCACTCAAAGTGTCACCTTGTGACATTGCCAGAACTTCTGTTCTCAGGGGTGAAAGGTTCTTTACTTATTTTTATGGGATTTTTATAGAAACTGTTGGGTTTTTTTTTTTATATCTAAATCCTCTCATCTTTCACTTAGGATTTGTATTTTTTTTCAGCCCTGCCAAGAGCTTGGTGCTGCTGTGGTGTAAATGCAATAAGTATTTTTAATAAACTGCTTAGAGCCATAAAAGAAATGCTCTTTTTAATAAATGATTAAAAAAAAAAGTTTCTTTTATCACTGTGAGTGATAAAAGAAATGTTAAAATACATATTATTTTAGAGGAGAATATTTTTATTTTTATTCTAAAGTAGAATTTGCTGACTGAATAAATTCAGCGAGTGGTCTGGCCTGCCTGGGCCACTGCTGTGCATCTCCACAGTAAATCATTAATATTTATTAATATTGTTAAATATTTCTTAATATCCGGATTAGCCTGGAATCCAAGCTTCCTTTCCCAGTTTGGAGCAGAATTTGGATTTCTGGTGAGCTCTTTCTCACCCCACAGGACATTGGGGCAGGCAAAGGGAAGTACTACGCTGTCAATTACCCGCTGCGGGACGGCATCGACGACGAGTCCTACGAAGCCATTTTCAAGCCTGTAAGTGAAGCCTCCTCTGCTCAGGGATCCTCTGTGGCTCCCTCTTTGTCCTCGGGGCTGTTCTTTGGGGGATTGGGTTGAGTTTTTTCTGTGGCAAGGCTCACCAAGGGCTCTGTTCCCCCCCGAACAATGTGTGCCTGTGCGGGAGCTCCTCGGTGTGAGAGCCCCAGTGTTGGCAGGGCAGCTGTGGGGATGGCTTCACGTGCCTGGCTGTCACTGTGCTGCCGTGACAGTGGCCTGTGGGCAGGGGGTGACAAGGCTTTTGTTGTTTAGGTGATCTCCAAAGTGATGGAGACGTTCCAGCCCAGCGCCGTTGTCCTGCAGTGCGGCTCCGATTCCCTGTCTGGGGACAGGCTGGGCTGCTTCAACCTGACCATCAAAGGTGGGAGCTGAACTGCCACAGGCACAGCAGGAGCTTCCATGGAAAAACTGGGATTTATGGAATGAGTGGGATGTTTTTTTTGTCCTGCAGGCCATGCCAAGTGTGTGGAGTTTGTGAAGAGCTTTAACCTGCCCATGCTGATGCTGGGAGGAGGGGGGTACACGATCCGCAACGTGGCTCGGTGCTGGACCTACGAGACTGCTGTGGCTTTGGACACTGAGATCCCCAATGGTAATTCCCCCCTGGAGCCCTGAGGAGCAGTGATATCCCACCAAGGGCTCAGGGAAATGGTGCTGCTGGGCTTCTCTCACCTCTGGATGATCCCTTGTGGATGCCCCCAGTGCTGCTCCTGCCTCTAATTTGGTGTTAATTACCATTCATTTCCCCCCAGAACTTCCATACAACGACTACTTTGAGTACTTTGGGCCAGACTTCAAGCTCCACATCAGCCCCTCCAACATGACCAACCAGAACACCAACGAATACCTGGAGAAAATCAAGTGGGTGTTGGAATGACCCTTCCACGGGGGCTGGTGGCCTTGGGTGGCCCCTGGTGACAAAGTGTCCTTCCCTGGCTGGCTCTAGGCAGCGGCTCTTCGAGAACCTGAGGATGCTCCCTCACGCTCCCGGGGTCCAGATGCAGCCAATTCCTGAGGATGCTGTCCAGGAGGACAGTGGGGATGAGGAGGAGGATGATCCTGAGAAACGCATTTCCAGTAGGTGCTGGGAATTGAATTCTGCTGGGAATTGAATTCTGCTGGGAATTGAATTCTGCTGGGAGAAGCCCAAAGCCAAGCGGGATCCGTGAGCTCTTCATGAGGATGCAGGGTTTAGATCCAATTCTGACTCCAGGATTTATTCCCCTTGGTTTGTGGGGACATCCAAAGTCAAACCCTTGGGCTTGGGACTTTGTGGAGCCCCCAGAATCCCCGGGGAGGGGCTGGAGCTTCCCCTCAGGCTCTGCCCCAGGGTTTGACCTCTCTGATTTGAATCCATTCCCACCTCCCTGCTGGGATTTTATAGGACAAAGCACTGCAGGATCTCTCCTGCCAGGTGATTTCCATATTGGGAAGAGCTCTGGTTTTCAAGGGAGAATTCCAGGAGTTGCTGAGTGCCGGGACAGAATCCTTGGCAGAACCCTGGGTGTGATCCCAGCAGTGGAAAATGGAGTTTTCTATCCAGCTTGGCCCTTGGGATCTGGCAGACAGATTTGGCAGTGGGAGGCTGGTTCTAAACCTGCTGTCAGGTCTAGACATCCCACTGTGCCTAATCCAAGTTGTCCCTGTGATCTTGGAGCACTTGGGATGAGTTCAAAGATGCAGCAGGTACCAAAATAAAGTGTTTTTATCACGGCCTAATCCTGATTTACATCAGCTCCGCTCAGAGAATTAATCCTGGGAGCCTCCTGATTTTGAAAATCTGCTCAGCCAAGCTCTGTCCTCTCCCCTCAGTCCGAAATTCCAACAAGAGAATATCCTGTGATGAGGAATTCTCCGACTCCGAGGACGAGGGCGAGGGAGGGCGCAAAAACGTCGCCAACTTCAAGAAAGCCAAACGTGTGAAAGCAGAGGAGGAGAAGGAGGAAGAGGAGAAGAAAGGTGAGAGCAGCAGAGCTGGCACCACCTGCAGTTCTCCTTTCCTCCTGCACTGCTCTGTGTGTCTTTAATTTTATTTTTTTATTTTTTTCCAGATGAGAAAGAAGAGGAAAAAGTAAAAGAGGAAAAAGCAGCAGCAGCAGAACCCAAAGGGTGAGCCTGGCTCCTGGCCAGCGGGGTTTGGGAGGGTTGAGGTGACAATTTGGGTGGCACTTTGGGTGGATTTGTCACAGGTTCCTCATTGGAAGAAGCTTGCAGATGTTGAGAGGGCTAAACATTCAAAACACTGCTTTTACCTTCAGCAATATATTAAATTTTAGCTGAAAATGAACCAGATAAGCAACATTTTTAAGCCTTGTTGTTAGATTCAAACCCAAATTGTTGATTTAAACCAAAATCCTATTTTTTTTTTTGCTTCCCCAGGGTGAAGGAAGAAACAAAATCCACTTGAGTTGGCTGCAGCTGCCCGGGTGTTGTCGTAGGTTTAGCTCCTGGGTTGCCTCCTCCCCACAGGATTTCTATTTTATATATGTTTTCTGTATATATTTCTATATAATTGTATAAATGACTGGAGAACTGTAAATTATTCCTTGCTGCACTCCACTGGGAGCAGGCAGGGGAGGATTCAGCTGAGCAGCCCAGGTTTGGTGTCTGGGGGAGTTTCACCCTTTGCCTTCCACTGCCCCTCCTTGGTGTGGCTCTAAAAACACAAAAATCACTTCCTTGCCTTTGCTCTCTCCCCTGAAATAACCTTGGAAAAGAATAATTTAAGTAGAAGTAGTGTCTGCATTTCAGGTTAGGTGGAAAGATGGCCATCAATTCTTGGTTTTCCTCGATTTTATTTTTTTTTTTGGTGTTGTTTTTAATGGGAGAATTCCCAAACAAAGCCTGGGAGAGACCTTTGAGGTCTTCAGTTGGATTCCACCACCACAAAAAAACAAAAACCTGCGAGCTGGTGCCACTTCTCAGGGTCTAAATTGTGCAGTTCTTGAACAGAGTTGGCTCCTCCCTGCAGCAAACTTGGGGAAAGAGATGAAGCAGCTGAAAAAAAACCTGAAAAGTCTTTTTTTTTAATTTTTTTTGCTTTTTTTTTTTTCAAATGAATCAGCCCCAGAGCCCAGATCTGGAAAATGTAAAATGAAAATCACCTTTAGGGGGTGATTCAGTTTTCCAAGATCTCCTGGATCCAGGGAGTGTGGCAGCATTTGATGCTCCTCCAGGGAGGGAAGGGATTTTTTTTTGCTGGTTTTTGATGCCCCTCTCTGTGTGGGGAGGGAATTCCTCCCCTTTGGCTCCACTTTTCTGCTGAAACCCCAGAAATTCCCTCAAAGAACCCAGCTGGCAGCTTTTCTTCATGTGTATCCCTAAAAAACACCAAGTTTTTCCTGATTTTTAAGCCAAGTTTTCCAACTGGATTTCCTTCCCAAGGCCAGTAAATTCCAAGTTTTTTATCCTGAGGGAACAGCAGATGGGGCTCTGAGCTTTTTTACAGCTCCTCTCCCTCCTCCCACACATCCTCACCCCCAGATCTCTTTTGTGACCTTTTACCTCTCCTTTTCTACAACCGAGGGAAGGAAAAATAAAACTTTTTTTGGGGTGGGGGGGGAGAAATTCGGATTTTTTTTTAAATTTTTTATTATTTTTTTTTTTTCTCCAGGCAGTTCCCACTCGCTGCTCTCCTTTCTCAGGGGGATCCCTCTGGAATTCCAGAGGCTCTGCACCCTCCCATGGGAGCACTGCTGAGGCTTTCAACTCCAATAATGCTGCTAAAACTTCACACAGGTTCTTTTTCAAAGGGTTTATTTTTTTAATTCCTTATTTTTTTCCCCCCCTCCCTTTTTTTTTTCCCCCCTCACCGTGGAGTTTTTTTAGTCTCTTTGGGATCTGAGTGAGGTTTTCACTCTGATTTTCAGTGTTTTTATGTGAAACAAGAGAGAGATCAGTGTAACTTTGTGTCTGGGGAATGTGGGAGGGACACGAGGGGAGGGGAAAAAATCTATTGTGGTTTTTTAAAGATGCGTTTATTTTGAATTTTCAGAACCTTTGTAATAAAACTGCTCCATTTCTATTGCTGGTGTGAGCCTGGTCTGCTTTTTTGCTCAATTAATTCATTTTCAGAGCTGTGCTTGGATCTAATGGATAAAAAAAAATATTAATAGGTGGAATTAGGATTTGGGAAGAAAAACAAGGCATTGATTCCTTTCTTCTTTCAGGTTTAATTCCATCCACCAAAACATTTATTTATTTCTCCTACACCTGAAAAACTGCTTAAATCTCTTTTGTTAATGGTTATTTCCTTTGTCAATTATTTGTTTGTTTGTTTTCTTTGTTTTTTGGGGGATTTTTTTTGCCTTTTCCCCCTTTTTTTTTTTGCTTTGAGATTCTCAAAGGAGCTCAAACATGATGGGTTTTGGGGATTATTTTTTGTTTTCCTCACAGCTTCACCTGTTTGATTTTATTCCCAAACTTCTCATCCCTGATCCTGTTTGGTTTCCTGCTTGGAGTGGAGCAGTTTGGGAATAATCAGGTGATGGACTTAATTCATCTTTGGGCTGAATTTTAGTGGTTTTACCCAGAATCTGAGAGGATGAAAATCCCTTAATTGAATTATTAGCAGCTCCATTGTGGAGCTGAGTGCTGATCACACCTGAAATGGCCACAAAACCCCAAATCTGCTCTTTTTGGAGGAAAAAAAAAGCACCTTTGTGTGGGCTCAGTGGACTTTGGGTGCTGAACAGCCCCGGGAAGGCTCCATCCTCCCTCCCACCATTAAATCCTCCCCTTTTTGGAACAAAAACCCCTGGAATTTGAATGGAATCACCATTGAATTCCCCCTTCCCGAGCCCTTCCCTTTTCCAGCATTTCTAAAATGGCTGCCAGGCTGCGGCTCCGCCAGATGCTCCCAAATCCCACTTTTCCTTCAAAATTGGGTAAAAAAAAGCCATTTATTTCACCCCTCTGCCCAAAGAAATTAATCCATTTGGGTGACAAATCCCTGATTTTGGCTTTCTTGCGTAAAACATGGAAATTTTTGGGGTATTCCCACCTACCTCAAGGCTCGGGAAGAGCCTGGATGCTCCTTGCCCTTGCCAGGGTGGTGCCTGTTGGGCAAACAAAGCTTTGGGGTTTATTTTATATTATTTTATATTATTTATATTATTTATTTTATTTCTTTTCTATTATTTTTGCTCTTCTCCAGCCAAACCAGCAGGAGCAGGTGGAACTGGGCAAACTGGGAGCCGAGGTGGGAATTGGGAGCAAGGCCATGAAATGGAGGAGCCGCAGGAACATTTTCCAGGGATCATCTCGGGAAAAACCACCGGATCCATCCCTGAAAACCCATCCCGGTGCAGGTGACAGGAGCAGGGATAGAGGCTCCATTGTCGCCTCCTTTTCCCTTTGTTCAGGAAATCTTTGCTGCCAGCCCTCGCCTTTTGTGCTTTCAGCCCAGAGGAGCTAATCCCTCTCTCTAAAAAAAAAAAAAACCAAAAAAAACCCATTTAAATTAAAAAAAATCGGGAATTCCGCCTCATCCTAAGCAAAATCCCGAGGGTTTTTCCAGCTTCCATAGGGGGGAAAAGCGGGATTGGGAAGAGAACGGGTTTGGAGCAGCGAGGTGGGGATGGGGCTGGGAAAGTCCTTTGTGGCCGGGGCTCTGCATCTGCTGCGAGTCAATTAACGGCGAGCGCTGATTAAACAGAGCAGCTGCTGGGCTAAATCAGCAACTGCCATCTTCCTCCCCTGCCATCCAGGACAAGAAGGACTCCAGCTCTCCCATAAAGGGCTCACCATTTATTCCTTTCAAATGTTACAGCTTTTGTTTGGTGGTTTAGTTTGGGTTTGTTGTCGTTTTGTTGTTTTTTTTTTGTTTTTTTTTCGCTTTCTCCTTTTTTTTTTCTTTTTTTTACAAGTTAGAAAATTGCAAATCAAGCGGTTTTCTTGGCCATTAAAAAAATTATTTACAGAGGAAAAAAAACAACAATGTTGGCTTCACATTATACAGCTGGTAGGGCCCCCTCTCTCCACCCCACACCCTAAAAGTTATCCCTTAAAGCAGAATTAAACACAGCGGACTTACAAGCTTTATAGTTTTAAGCCAATAGAAGACATTATAAAAAACTAACCAGAATTAGCTTTTTTAAACCATCGATTTCTATATAAAAAAGCACAAAATACTCGAAATGAAAAGTCAGAACCAGGAATGTAAACTGAGAAATAAAGGAAAAAAAAAAAAACCAAAAAAAAACCAACCGAAAAAACACAAAATAAAATAAAAATTCCATTGAACAGTCAGTGGGAGCGGGAGGAGAGGGGGACAGTCTGGAGAGATCCAGAGTGGGATTTGGGATCCGGCTTCTTACAAACTGTAAACTCCAGTGGTGTCCGGGACAAATCTTCCTCGCCAGCTTTCTTTTGTTTATTTGTTTATTTTCTCCAAGGAATTCAGCTCAAACTACTCCAAGTGGCGGCGGTGGTGGTGGGAATCCAAACCAGCTTTTTTTTATTTTTGAATTTTGTTTTCTACCGGGAACGGGGAGCGCAATCCCTGCGGGGCGGGGTGTGCGGGAGGTGCTGTCAGTCCTAGGGGGGCCGGGGCGGTGCGGGCGAGTCCGTGGCGATCGGGGCTGGGCCGGGGAGGGTCGGGGGGCGGTGTGAGAGTCCCCGGTGAGGACGATGCCCGAGCGGCCTCTACTCTTCCTTCTCCTCCGCCGGGCTCGTTGTGGGCTCCGCGGTTTTCGAGGGCTCCTCGGGTTTGGCTGTGTCTCCTTGGCTCTCCCCTCCCTGCTGCTGCTGCTGCTGCTGCTTCTCCTCCTCCTGGCTCCCCGCGGCTTCTCCTCCATCCTTGGGCTCGGGCCCCTCGCCGCCTTCCTCCTCCTCGGGGGGAGCCGAGGGTTGCAGCCCCCCCGGCGGGGTCTCCTCGCTCCTGCCCTGCTCCTCCGTGGGCGAGGAGCCGGAGGAGTCCCCGCCTTCCTTCTTGTTCTTGCGAAAGGAGATCCCGCTCAGCTTGAAGGATTTCTTGAAGGAGAACTTCTTCTTCTTCTTGGGGGCGTCCTTGGGGGCCGCGGCCCCTTCGCTTTTGGGGTCGCCGCCGTCGGCGGCGGCCGGGGCGGGCTCGATGGTGTCCGCACCGCCCGCTTCGCCCTCGCTCTCCTCCTTGGGGGGTTCCGCCGAGCCGTTCCCGTTCTGCGGGGCCACCTCGACCCCCACCTTGGGCGTCATGTCCCCGTTGTAGATGACATGGCCGTTCTCCTGCGGGGGGAGCGCGTTAGGCACCGCCGGGACCCCGCGCCCCCTCCCCAAAAATCCCCCCCCACGCCCTAAAAAGGGCTCCTAGCCGGGAAAACGGGGGGCACCGAGCACGGGGGGGTCCGGATGGAGAAAAAGAGACGAGGGGGAGGAACGAGAAAAAGGAGAGAGGGGGAACCACGACGGGGAGAAGCGGGGTTTGCAGCCGGTGGAAACGGGGAACACCGGGCACAGAGCGGGGCTTCCCCGAGGGAAAGGAGCGCACGGGGGGCGCCCAAGCAGAAAAAGGGGGTGCAGGGGGCCTGGGTGAGGGTCTCACGGGGGGATCCGCCGGGCTGGGGCGGGGGGGGATCGCGCGTTACCACCGGGCGGCGCCCGCGCTCCGCTCCCGGTACCGGGGCGCGGCGGCGGACGGGACCCGCCCGGTGCCGGGGGGAGCCCGGGGCGCGGCGCGGGCGGTGCCGCATCCCCCGGTGCCCCCCGGGCCAGGAGGGACCCCTCGGGGCAGGAAGCTTTCCCTCGGCTCCATCACCTCGCCCTCCCCGCCGCGCCTTTGTCCGCGCTGCCGCCCACCCCGGCGGAGCGCACGGTGCCCCCCGGTACCCCCCGGTTCCTCCCGGTACCCACCTGCCCGTTGGCCTTGGCGGTGTCGGGGTCGCCGCCCGCCGCCTTGGAGCCCTGGCTGCCCATGGTGCGGCCCTTGCCGAGGTGCCGGCCCCGCCGCGGCGGCTGCGCTGGGCGGGAGTGGGGCGAGCCCCCCGCCGGCCGCTGATAAGGCGAGGGGCGGGGGCGGGACGGGGCCGAGCCCGCCCCGGGGGCGGGGGGAGCGCCATGGAGCCACCGCCCCGACCGGCACCGGGGGGATTCTGGTGGCTGCCGAGCCCCCGAAGGTCGGGGAGGCCGCGGTGGGGTGATGGGGGGGTGATGGGGGTACCCCCTTCCCTGGGTGGGGTCTCATGGCAGCTCCAACCCCCCCCGGGCTGCTGCTCTCCCATTCCTGACACCCCCAGGGTGCTGCTCCCCCCATCCCTGTCACCCCTTTGGGTGCCTCTGCCCCATCACCAACACCCCTGCGGTGCCGCTGCCCCCTGCCCTGTCACCCTTGGGGTGCTGCTCACCCCATCCCTGGCACCCCCGCGAGGGTCCCGTGGTGTCCCTTGTCCCTTTTCCGTCCCCCCCAGGACTGTCCTGGTGCAGGTCAGGTGCAGCCCTGTCACCCCCGGCTCCTGCTCAGCCCACGGTGCCTCATCCCGGGGTTTTTCTCGTTCCAGGCTCCTGCTCGTTCCATCCCCACCATCCCCGGGGTGTCCTGCAGTGGGGACAGTGTCACAGCCCGGCTCCCTGCCCCGCTCAGCGCCCTCAGGCACAAACTCAGGGAGGTTTCTTCCCTCTGGATGTTCCTCCTCTCTGATTTCCCAGAATAGGAGAACTGATAAGAAAGGAAAATGGAACTAAACCGATGGATTGCTGGTGCTGGCCTGCAGCATCCCTGCCAGCACCCAAACACAGCTGGACTTCACCGGCGGCTCCCAAAATCCAGAGCCTTTCGTGCCAGCCCAAGCCACCAACACCCCTGGAGGAAGCTCCCAAGTGCCACATCCTGAGCTCTGGAGTTTTCCAGGAATCCTGCTCCCACCAGAGCAGCTCCAGAGCCACCACGGGTGGCAGAACCCTCTGTCCCCAGCACCCAGCTGTGCCACGGAGCCCAGCAGCGTCCAAGGCCAAACTCCAAGGGGAAAACAATGTCCCGCTGTGTGTGCTGCACCAACAAGGTCATGTTTTGTCTCCAGCCTCCCTCCCTCCCCCCCTGCACATCAGCTCAGCCCCGTTAGAGTGAAATTGCTGTTAATTAAAACAGGCGGCATCTTCCTTATTGACTTTTGGGTGCCAGTTGATAAAAAGCCCTTGGACGGCTGCCGGGAGCTGCCGGCTTGGCCGTGAGGGCCGGAGTGTCCTGAGCAGGGAGTTCCCTGCTGGAAAACAGCAGTTCCAGGGAGGTTTTTGGGCTTGGGAAGACCCAGAGTCCAAGAGAGTGTGGAATTAGTGGACACACGATGGTTTGTTCCCAATCCCAGCCTTGGGAAATCTCCAGGTCGAATCCACACTTCTCTTCCCGCCCCCTGGGAGCAATTTTCAGCCTTTCTGCTGGAGGTTATTTCATCTTGGCTTTTCTCTTCAGGAGCACAAACAGGCCTTGTGCTGCTGTCCCGTCCCATCCCATGGATCCCATCCCATCCCATCCCATGGATCCCATCCCATGGATCCCATCCCATCGATCCCATCCCATCCCATCCCATCCCATGGATCCCATCCCATCCCGTGGATCCCATCCCATCCCATGGATCCCATCCCTTGTATCCCATCCCATGGATCCCATCCCATGGATCCCATCCCATCCCATGGATCCCATCCCATTCCCATCCCAGAACCACCTCAACCAGCACCGGCTCTCGCAGCTCCCGTCCAAATCCATCCGTCCACACGACAGCCCTGGGACATTCCCAGCTCCCATCCCAAAGCCACAAATGGGAATGGCACCAGCAGCTCATTCCCACTGGTCCATTCCATTCCCACTGGCCCATTCCCATTCCCACTGGCCCATTCCCACTGGCCCATTCCCATTCCCACTGGCCCATCCCACTGGTCCATTCCCATTCCCACTGGTCCATTCCCATTCCCACTGGCCCATTCCCATTCCCACTGGCCCATTCCCGCTCCTGGGGGGCTCTGGGGGTGTTGGCAGCAGCCCCAGTGTGGCTCTGGCTGTTGGACTGGGGGCACCTTCCCTGTGGAACTGGTGCTGGTGGGGTTTTCTGGGATATGAGGATTTTTTGGGTCAGGGCTGGGTCAGCAGCCACCCCATGGACACCTCAAACAGAACAATTCCCATGTTTTGCCAGAAGAGATGAAGAATTTCACCCCACGCCTCTCCCAGAGCGCCAGGACACGGCCGTGGTGTGTAAAGGTAAACTGAGGCACGGCTGGGCACTGCAAGAAGCAGAACTGGGGGGGTGACAGTGCCAGCCCCCTCCCCAATCCAGGCCCTCCCAGCAGGAGCTTTTCCAGCAGCTTTCATCTCCGAGGAATCCCCGTCTCTCCCGCTCTCGGCTTTTCCTGCGATGCCTCTCCCGCAGCTGTGGTTATAAATATCCGCGTTCCCCGTGGATTCCGGAGCGTGCCACAGCACCTCCCTCCTTCCTGCTCCTTCCCAGCATGGATCCGCTGCCTCTGGAGCTCCGTGGGGTGACCAGGGCTGTCCCCAGACACATCCACGGCTTTCCCAGCTCCCAGTTTTGGCTGGGGACTTGTGGTGACACCGGGGGTGGCAGGAAGCAGAAATCGGTGAATTCCAGCACAAGCCAAACACCATCCCAGCCCTCCCAGTGGAAACCAGTGGCCACCAGCAGCATGGTGGATGCCATCCCATCCTCCATCCCGCTGGAGAGGGGCAGGAGATGTTTCCGGGAGCTTTGGAAGGGCTGGGAATTTGCAGGATCCCCGCAGACGGACAGATTACGGTCTGGCTGCTCCTCCAGCAGATGGACAGGCAGACAAATCTCTGCTGCTCCTGCCCGCCTGCCCGGGGGGGGACTCCAGATCCTTGCGGATGTTGTTTTCCACTTTCCAGACCTACTTAAAGCGCGGCTGATTATTAATTTATTGGGTGTTAAGCGCTGGGAGGCTGCGGGAGCGCAGCTCCGGCACCACCGGGCTGGAGAGGGGCAGGAGGGACCGGGACCATCCCCAGGACCTCGCCCTGAATTCCCCCAACCCTTAACGAGGAATTAAGGCAATTATTTATTCATGGACCCGGATCATCCGCTCCGGGATTTTATCCCGAGTTAAAGGGGCCTGGGAATAAAAACAGAGGGATTTCCACATTGATTTATAAATAGCGAGGGAATTAACTAATTAGATCTCTGCAGGGAGAGAATTCCAGCAGGGAGAGTGCGGGGTTGGCCTGGATGGATGGTGACAGCTTCTGCCACCACGGCAGTGATGGGGACAGACCTTGGGGACAGCCCAGAGCTGCTTTAGGGTCTGGGGGCTGCTCTGTGGGGTCTGGGAGCTGTTCCTGTAGGATTTGGGGGCTGCTCTGTAGGGTCTGGGGAGCTGCCCCTATAGGATTTGGGGGCTGTCCCTGTAGGGTTTGGGGGCTGCCCTGTGGGGTTTGGGGTCTGCTGTCTGCCCCTATAGGGTTTTGGAGCTGTCCTGTAGGGTCTGGGGAGCTGCCCCTGTAGGATTTGTGAGCTGCTCCTGTAGGGTTTTGGGGCTGTCCCTGTAGGGTCTGGGGGCTGTCCCTATAGGATTTTGGGGCTGTCCCTATAGGGTCTGGGGGCTGTCCTTATGGGGTCTGGGGGTTGTCCCTATAGGGTCTGGGGGCTGTCCCTTCCATGCTGCAGCACTTTGGCCTTCCCAAGACATGGCCACTCACCTGGGGATGCTCTGGATTCTCATCCCACAGGGATTCAGGGTGAAGGGGCCGAGCTCCTTGAGCTGTGGCAGGAAAATCCTCCACGCTGGGGACTCCTGACGGGAACAGCAGGAGGAGCAGGGAATCTCTCCCCTTCACCGAGCAGAACTTGGGCACAGCCCGACTCAATCCCGAGTGATCTCTGACGTGCACCTGGGAAAAGTCTCCTGAACCGAGCTCCTGGGAATGCAGCAGCAGTGTCCCCAAATCCTTCCTGCCCTGGGCAGGGCTCCAGCCCGGGAGGCTGTGCTGAGGCTCTGACTTCCCATAGAAACACATGAAAGGGCCCCTTCTTGTATTTGCCAGAGCCCCGTCATTTTTGGTTGTGAAGATCCCATGGCAACCGGCGCCTTCTGCAACTGCACTTGCTATTTCTGGGCTCGATTCTCCCCTCCTGTGGGATCATCCCGTGGGATCAGCCCTGCTCTCCCAGCCCTGGGCCTTTCCCAGCCCATCACCCCCTTCCCTGCTCCGTGCTGAGGTGTTGGGAGTCACGGAGCAGGGTTTGGAGCAGGAATCTCCTCCGTATCTTATCTTGGAGCCCATCTGTCCTTCCTTAGGGTCAGGAGTTGGGATATTTGCAAACAGAGCCAGGCCCCAAACTCAAACCCTTCCAGCCTCATCCTCAGGCTGGGCTGCACACCCCAGGGTGACAATGGGGACAGTGCTGGGGTGTGAGGATGGTTCCCAGGCAGTTTTGGCATTTTGGGGATCAACACCCCCCGACACGGCCATTCCCAGCCTGTGGATCCCTCCTGGCAGGACAGGAACCCTGCTCCGGGCATCCCGCTCATCCCACGCTCCTTATCTGCACTACCCCGGCCTCAGGCTGCGTCTCGGGGCTGATAAAGGGCTGCCTGACCCTGAGCTGCCAGCTCGGGAGCGTTGTGAGAGCAGGACGGCTGCCAGAGGGTGCCTGGAGAAATCCGGGAATGCCGCAGGATCCGGCAGGGATTGAGGGGCGGCCGCACCCGCCTCTGCTCCCCTGACCTGGGCAGGGTCCCCCAGCCCGGGGCCGAGCCGGGACAGGTTCCCGAGCATCCTTCCTCACCGAGAGGGAAGTTTATAATGGAAACAAAAGCCAGGCTCGCTCCAAGTGCAGCTTTTCCCGTGCTGTTTCCTGGCTCCCGCACGCCACGGCCGGGGCAGCGGGACGGGAGGGGTTTGTGTGATTTGGGATCCCAAAATGCCACCCAACCCTGCCCTCTGGCACTGGGGAACCATTCCCGTCACTCCAGGCCTTTGTCCAAACCTCTCCAGTTCTCTTGGACCGCCTGGAAGGGGCTCTGGGCTTTCCCTTCTCCAGGTGGGCACCCCCAGCTCTGCCAGCCCGGCTCCAGCCCTTGGAGCATCTCCGTGCTCTCCTCTGGACCCGCTCCAGCAGTTCCTCATCCTCTGGAGCCTCTTCATCCACATCCCGGGGCTGGAGGCGGCTCTGCAGGTGCGGCCTCACCTGAGCGGGGCACACAGGGACCATCCCCGATCCCAGCGATCCCGCAGATCCCGCAGATCCCTCGGCAGCGGGATCCCATCCCAGCCCCTCCCCGCGCCCCTCCAGCTCCGTGACCCCTTTTGCCCGTGTCCCCGGGGCCGGTGGCCGCCGGTGGCCGGGACGCAGCGCAGGGAAGCGGGGCCGGGCGGCTCCGGGGCCGCGCTGCCTCCCCCGGGAGCTGCGGGATGTGAGGGCCCCTTTCTCCCGGCCACTCAATGTGGCTTTTTGTTGCTGTGCCGGGGCTGATACCGCCGAGCGGGGACAGACAATACGTGGCATTGTTCCCTTTCAGCAACATCTGACGGGCCCAGGCGCAGAGGAGAGGCCAGTGTGTGCCCGGGGTGAGGGGGGAAGGGACCGGCACGGACGGACAGACGGCAGGAAAGAGGCAGAGACTCCCAAACCCAGCCCTGGATGTCGGGATGGGCAGCACCGGAGGGATGCCGAGTGCCCGGGAGGCTGTAAAATCATCTCGGTTTGGGTTGAAAAGGAGCTTAAAGAGCATTCAGATGATGGGGGTGTTGTTTGTGGTACCCAAAGAGCGTGGAAAATCATCCCCGAGAGCCACAAACTTCCCGCCTCACTTACCCTAATGGAATATTAATTATGAAACCTCATTAGGGACCTGCGAGTGTCAACACCACCAAGGCTGCTGCTCGCTCTCCCCCAGGATTCCTGGGACAGCTGGGGGTACCTGAACCCCCGGGAAATGCGGGGGAAAAACCTCTCCCCGAACCCCAGGCGGGTGGGGTGGGGCAGGGGCTCGGTCCCTGCGAGGGAGGAGCCGGGAACAGAGCTCGGCGGGGGAATCCCGGCGGTGCCAGGGCTGTCTGCAACTTTCCATCAGAAATCCCCTCCTTCCCTTTATCCCGGGCTGTCCCCGGCCGGGATTGCTTCATCGCCAGCAGCAGAATTCCCCCTTGGCCTCCGAGCAAAGCCCAGAGCGTCCCCAGGGTGGCGGCTGCCGGGACACGGAGACCTCGGGGGTGGCTCCGGGCTGGGGCTGCGGTTTTTGGGGAGCTCTTTGCCCTCCCAGGAATTCCAGCCCTGCCCGATGAGCTCCCATCCTCCCGGGGGCTGGCGGGATGCGCTGGGAGGGGGCACAGAGGGGTTTTGGACCCTCCGGAGTCAGGAGCTGTTCCCACCCCCCTCATTCCTGCGCGGCTTTCGGGCTCGGAGGAGCGCGAGGGGTCCCGGCTGGAAGGGGCTCGGTAACGCCCCAATCCCACCCGCTCTGGGGGAGCCCCCGGGAGGGATCTCCAGGCGCTTTTGGGGTCGGGAGGGGAGGAGTGGCCGTGTCTGGGGGCAGCGGAGCCGTCCCCGCCCCCACGGCTCGCTGGGATGCAGCGGCGGATGCAGCTCGGGCAGACTTGCATGGCCGTAGCCATGGCAACGGCAGCGCGGGGGGATGCGGGGGATGCGGGGGAACCGGGGGGGAACGGGAGGAACCGGGGAGAACCGGGGGGAACCGGGGGGGAACCGGGGGGAACGGGGGGAACCGGGGCTACAACCCTGCCATCCCACCCAGGGCCGGCTTGGCCGCGTCTGGGGTCACCCCACATCTGGATTTGCAGACATCTGGCTTCTCCCACGTCTGGATTCACCCCACATCTGCCTTTTCCCAGCTCTTGGTTCACCCAGGTCCGGCTTCGCCCCCCATCTGTTTCTTTTTCCGCGTCTGGGTTCACCCCACATCTGGGCTCACCCCACGCCAGGATTCTCCTCACATCTGGGCTCACCCCACGCCAGGATTCTCCTCACATCTGGCTTCCCCCAGGTCCGGGGTCGTTCCCCATCCCCTTTTCCCACATCTGGCACCGCCTCAATCGCTCCTTCACCCCTTTCCTGTGTGCCCGCAGCTCCGGCTTCCCCCGGGGCGGGCTCACCCCATTGCACCCCACGGACCCCGGGCCGTGCCCGCTCCCCGGGGGTGCCGGTCCCGGGGTGCAGCACCCCGGGAGGGGCTGGGGCGGGCTCACCCCGTTGCACCCCACGGACCCGGGACCGTGCCCGCACTTTGGGGTGCCGGTACCGGGGTGCAGCACTCCGGGAGGGGCTGGGGCGGGCTCACCCCATTGCACCGCACGGTCCCGGGGCCGTGCCCGCTCTCCGGGGCCGTGCCCGCTCCCCGGGGTGCCGGTCCCGGGGTGCAGCAGCCCGGGAGGGGCGGGCAGGGCGCGGAGGGAGCGCTGCGGGCGGGGGCCATAAAAGCCACCCTCTGTTTGCTTTGGCGCGGCCTCACTTTTGCTCCACATTAACTTTGAACCGAGGCCGTTTTTTCCTCTCCTCCCGCCTCCCCGGGGCTCTGAACCTCGGGGTGCTGCTGCCCAGCCCCCCCAGAACCACGGGGGGCTGCGGAGAAACCCCCAGCCCCAACTCGCTGCCTGCTGGGCTGGGCGCACCGCGCTCCTTCCAGCCGCACTGGGGACAGCGGTGGGACACAGGGGACACTCGGGGTGGCCGTGCCAGGCTGGCGGTGCCCACCTGCCCGCCCCTCCGGCCGGCCCAGCCCCCGCGCCGCCAGCCCGGCTGCGTTTGGCAGCAAAGCAGCTCAGCTGGAGAAAAGCCTGCGGCGCTGGAGTGACCCACTAACCTTCTTCTCCTTAAAAATGCATGAAATGCAGGCAGCTGCCGCGGGGACCCGCACATGCAGCGGGGCTGGAGAGCGGGCGGGGGCTCGGGTGGGCACCGGGGCGGGCGCAGGGGAGCCCCCCCGGGCAGGGAGGGAGGGGATGCGCTGCTCTGGCTGCCCGGCTTTGGGGGGCTGACGGTGCTGGAATCGCGGTGCATCCCCGGCCCCGGCGAGGGGTGGCACGGAGCTGCTGGCAGCGGGATGTGGGAACGCTGTGGCGGAGAGAAATCCGCCCGGGAGGTCAGGAGGGAGCTGCGGTCGGAGGACCCGTGAGAGCGAGCCCCGCTCCGCCCGGTGCCACCGGAGGGTCCCGCTAGTGACACGGGAGGGTGGCAGGGTCCTCCCAGGCGGGCTCAGCCTCGTCCCAGCGCTGCCATCACGGCCCTGACCTCGTTTCTCTGCAGCTCCTTTAACACACCCGGGGCAGATGGCAGCGAGCCCGGGGGGGCCCGGGGACAGCGGGGAACGGAGGCTCAGCCCCACCGGGGGACCCCGCTCCCCGAGCACCCCGTGTCCCCCTCGGGCCCCGGGCAGTGCCGGGGGGACACGTCCCTGCTCTGGCAGGGGTTAACAGCTCCTGTCGCATGCGGCTGATTTAATTTCGGTCTCGTTTGCATGGCTGATTGCGGCTGCAACACCTCCGTGAAGACACGGGGTTATTTTTAGCTGCTCTGAGCGGCCCCCGGGCAGCCCCCGAGCCGTGTCCGACCCCGGAGTCCCCTCGGAGGGGAACAAACACCCGCGGCCTTGGGTGGGAAGAGAGGAGGATTTGCAGGATTAAAGTTTTGCCTTTGTTTCTGCGGTCACAGCCCTGTCTGGAGAAGGAAAACAAGCCCAGGAACCAACAGCAGCACAAACTGGATTGAGTAAACAACGGAGCTGCTCCATCCCTGCCGGAGAGGGGCTCGTTCCTTGGCTGGATCACGTTTCCCATCCTTTTCCCTCCGAAATTCCCAGCCTGGCCACGGCGTGCTGCTGCCGTCACCCGAACAGCCTCAGAAAGGGAGGAAATCACAGCTCGGGGGGGTTTCCAAGGCGTTTTGGAAATCCCTGGAGCTTCCCCCGGGGTCTCAGCTGTGTCTCAGCGGGCAGGGAAGGCGAGGAAGGGCCGGGAGGGACCTCAGGGAGCTCGGCTGTCCTGCCCTGTCACCCTCGGCTCCACGCGTGTCCCCCCAGCCCGGCCCTGCGCCAGCCAGGTGGCAGAGCCGTGAGTGTCTTCACTCCCTCCGGCTAATTAACATAAATTGACACTGACTAATTAACCGTCCCGCCTCATTAGAGCCCGGATGCCACATCCCTGGGAGCAGCAGGCACCCGAGCCCCGGCTGTGGACGCGTGGTGGCCGCGTTCTGTCCCTCGGGGCCACCCCTGTCCCCCCCAGCGGGAGCGTTCCCATCGCTGTCCCCGTCCCACGGCCCTTGTCAGGCTGCCAGCAGCGATAACGAGATTGGTTCCTAATCCACTTATTCCTGGCTGGAGCAGAGGCCCGGCAGCCTGTTCCCAATTCCCGCCGGGCACGGAGCCCTCCCGGCCCTGGGGCCAGGGGGAAAAACCTCGCTGGGCTCGGCTGTGGGGCAGGGAATGATGCCCGGGAGAGGGGAGGAAAAGCCACCGAGAGCTGAAGCCTCGGGGGAAGGTGGCACCGCCAGCAGCGCGGCCTTGGGAAGCAGCAGGATGAGCAAATCTTGCATCAGCCTGGAAGGGAGATAAGGAGCCCTTCCCAACCCTCACCCGGAGCCGGGAGGGAGGGAGGGAGGGAGGGAGGGAGGGGGATGCTGGAGGCAGCGGAGTGCAGGGGAAGGTCACCCCAAGGCGGTGACACCCAGCTCGGCGGGAGGAAGGAAAAGGAAATTTTTCACTTCCCTGTTTGCTCAGGGCTGCCCGGGAAGCGGGGGCCCCGCACGGGTCCCGTCCTGCGCCGCTCCCCACCCGCTGCCACCGGGCTGAGTCACGGCCCCGCACGTCCGACCGGTTTTGGGGGACACCCTCGGGCTGAGCGTGGGAATGTCCCGCCCTCAGCAGCACCCCCGAGCCGGGAGCAGCCCCGGGACTCTCAGCTCCCCAAAAAACACGCTCTGGGGAGGGTGTGGGCGCTCCGGGAAAGCTCCCGCTCCTCCCCAGCGTCCTGCGTGTGATCCCCGCCGCCCTGAGCCGTGGATTATAAACTAGGTCAGCCACAGATCCCCAAAAGTGATTGGAATCGGGGAATCGCCGCTCCCTGGGGTGAGCCCGGGGACAGATTTGCTCCGTTCGATGTTTCCTCCGCAGAGCTGGGAGGAAGCTGAGGATGGAACGGGGAGCCCTGGAGCCCCCCGAGCGGCGTCGGGGACGGGTCCCACGAGGAGCTTTGGGGACCGGAGGCTCGGGAAGGGCTCAGGAGGCCGGGTCCCCCTGCGAGGAGCTCGGGAAGGAGCCCCGGGGAGGATGGATGGAGCTGGGAAAGCCGGGAACGCCGAGCTCGGAGGGCAGGAAGCGGGGCCGGGGCAGGAAGGCAGCTCCGGCTCCGGGCTGGGCGGAAAAGCCAAGGAAGAGCGGAGGAAAAGCTGGAGGCCAGGGCGGGAGGAAGGCTGGAGCTGTCCCGGTGCACGTTGTCCCCGCGGGGAGGGGACGTGACACCGAAAGTCGCCCGTTCCCTCCCTCCGGCTGCCCACGCCTCTCGTGGGGCTGCGGGTCCTGGCGTGGCCCGTGGCAGCCGCACCTCGGGACTCGTGGGGGATCCCAAAAGAGGGGACCAGGACCCTCGGGACACCCCTTTGGTGGCCGTGGAGGTGGCGCTGCCTCTGGCCGGGGTCTGAGCGAGGATTCAGAAGCTCCGGGGGTGTAGGGTGGGTTTGGGGTTTCTCCCTTTCCTTTGGAGCTCTGGGAGGACTTTGGGGCTCTGCCTGGGATGGGGCCACCACAGGGCCTGACACCCACCTGGGGGTTGGGCGACATTCCCGACACCGCCCCCGCTTCTCCACAAATTTGGGAAATGTCCCAACACTCTCCAAAGCCTCCATTCTCCCCCTTTCAATCCTCCAGCTCAGATCACCAGGAATATTCAGCTCAAACTGCGGTGGGGGCCGTGTCCCCCATGCCGGGGATGTCACCCCCGGTGTCCCCCAGCCCGGAGCAAAGGAGCTGGAGCGCCGGGAGCCGCCGTCCCTCCTCCTGTTCAATATTTATAGCACCGAGGGAAAATGGCAGCGGGAACGGAGGGGGAACCGCGGGCGGGAGGATCCATCTGGACCCTCCAGGAGCCGCTTCCCGGGGTGCTGCAGGCGCTGTCCCCGCTCCAGGGCAGCGACTTTGGTGTCCTTTGATGGGAAAGGCTTGGTGGGGATGGCTCGGGGTCCGCCCGGTCCTTGCTCCGGCTCCTGGCTCCTCACGGCTGGTTGAAATGAGGAAATGAGGACGTGTGTGTAATTGTTAATGAGGATGCTCGGGGTTTGTAATTACGGCTGGACGGGGTCTCGTGGGCTGTGGGCTGTCCTGGTTGTTATGGCCAGCCCGGCTCGGTTCAGCATCTCCAAAATTTGGGGGTCCCAAGGGGATCCCGCGGCTTTTGGGGCTGGAGGGGAGCAGGGCCCGGGGGATGCTCAGGGATCTCCCAGCCCGGGAATCCTGACAGGATCTGCACTGGGATATTTTCCCCTCCCTCCTTCTTTTCCCACCCTTGATCTCACCCCAGACCTGCTGTGGTGTGAGGTGACAGCGAGCAAATGAATCCTTAATTAACCACTTCAGGGATTTGGCTTTAGAAATGTAAAAAAAAAAAAAAAAAATTTGTTAGGGAGGAATTAAAGATTCCAGTCTCTGGATACACGGTGGCACAGCTCAGGTGGGATCAACACTGGTTTTGGGGGATGATCCTGTTCCTTCCAACCTTCTTGTCCACAGCAGGAACTGCTGGATGCTGGATTTGGCAGTGAAGCAGCCAGAGATGGGCTGGGGGTTTGGGATGGATGAGGAGGAGCTGGGAGTTCTCCAGTGAGGGGGTTGAGCTGCAGGATCACCCAGAAATCCGGGATCAAACAACCCAGGATCACCCAGAAATCCGGGATCAAACAACCCAGGATCACCCAGAAATCTGGGATCAAACAACCCAGGATCACCCAGAATTCTGGGATCAAACAACCCAGGATCACCCAGAATTCCGGGATCAAACAACCCAGGATCACCCAGAATTCCAGGATCAAACAACCCAGGATCACCCAGAATTCCAGGATCCTTCACTGTGCCGAGCTGGGCTGCGACCAGGCAGGAATTGGCTGCTTGGAGGTCCCAGGAACTGGGATAAGGGTGGGAGACGCGGCCTCCCAGGAATGTTGGGCCGGGCTTTTAGGGGAAAACAACCATTTCCCATCAGCTGCATCCGCTGGGAAGCGGGAGGGGATTCCCGGCGGGCAGCAGGAGGGAGAAGTTTTCCCATTTCGAGTGTGCACAGGGAGGGCTCAGCCCGTGCTGAGCCCATGGAGGGAATTTCTGCCGGGAATTTTGCTCCAGCGTGACCTCTGTCCTGGGTTTCTGTTCTCGGGGACACCCCAGGATGTGTCCTGGCAGATTTGAGCCCCTCCTGGCCTGGGGACCCCCAGGCTGAGGTGGGATTGGTGACAATTCCTGCGCTTTGATGTCATCACCTGCTCCCGAGGGATCCTCGTTACCTGTTCCTGGCATCTGGCTGCTAATCCCGGGATTAATCCCGCGGCAGATGGATAACCCTAACCCTAACCGGCCAGCCCGGGACCCCCGGCGGGCAGCCCGGGACCCCCGGCGGGGTCACCGGAGCCACCTCCGTGGTATTCCCGGGGGAATTCCTACCGGGAACTCCCCTGGGACATCGTCCCTGCCCGGGGGCCCTGGGAAAGGGAAGTGAAACGTGTCACTGCTGCCGGTGACAGCTCTGCCCAGCTGCGGGAACAGCGTTTCTGGGAAGCCAAGAATCCCCGTGTCCGGCTTCTCCTCGCCCCAGAAATATCCCGAGCGCTCTCGGGGTGGGAAAAAGGGAAGGAGAGGAGGAAATGGCTGCGTGTCTCTATCCCGTGTCCCCCCCCAAATTCATCTCCTTCATTCTCGGGGTCCCGGCAAGGCAGAGGGGAATAAGGGAGATGTCCCCAGGGCTGTGTCGAGGGTCTCTGCCCCCCAATTCCCAGCCAGGCCCCCCGTCCTGTGGCCGAGTGTCCCACGGCTGCGTGCTAACCCCAGGGTCCCCGCTCAATGGGAGGAAGGAAATCCTCATCCTCGGGAAAGGCTGGACACGGCCGTTTCCTCCCGCCGCGCTGGGGAGGGGGCCGGGGCCCCGGCATCACCCCCCGCCCCATCCCGGCTGGAAAACCCGACCGGACGCTGCGTTTGGTCCCGGTGGGGTCGCACGGGAAGCAGGGACAGGCTGGGGGGGCGGCTCCGTGCCCCCCAAACCCGCAGGAGCTGCCGGGGGGGCTCCAAGCAGCCGAGCCCTCGGGAATGGGGGTCCCAGCTCGGTGTCGGGGTGCGGGTGAGGGGAGGCGCAGTCCCGCGGGCTCGGCACGTCTGGCTCCCCTCCGGCCTTCGCTATTCCCGCTGCTCCTTCCTCTTCCTCGCCCTTTGCTCTGAGCGCTGAGAAACGGCGGCGGCTTCGCTCCGGTGCCCTTTGGTCCCGCCGTGTCCCCGCCGTGTCCCCGCCGTGTCCCCGCCGTCCCTCGGGCCTCTGCCGAGCACCGACGCCCCCTTTCCCCTCCCCGGTGCCACGGACGATGCTGCCACCGGTCCCGGTCCTGTCCCGGTCCCGATCCTGACCCCGGTCCCGGTCCTGCTCCCGGTCCCGGTTCCCGGACCAGCTCCGGTGCTTGATCTCCGCTTTCCGGTGTGATCGGGGCTGGATCGGGAGCGGTGCCGGGAGCGGGATGGGGACCGGAATCGGTATCAGGACCGGGATCGGGATGGGGACCGGGACCGGGATCAGGATCGGTATCAGGACCGGGATCGGGATCAGGATCACGACCGGGATCAAGATCGGTATCAAGACCGGGATCAGGATCAGGACCGGGACCGGGATCAGAATCGGGACCGGGATCGGGATCAGGATCGGTATCAGGACCGGGATCGGGATCAGGATCAGGATCAGGACCGGGATCGGTACCGGGATCAGTACCGGGATGAGGATGAGGATCAGGACCGGGATCGGTACCGGGATCAGGATCAGGACCGGGATCGGTACCGGGGTCAGGATCAGGACCGGGATCGGTACCGGGATCAGGATCAGGACCGGGATCGGTACCGGTACCGGGATCAGGATGAGGATGAGGATCAGGACCGGGATCGGTACCGGGATCAGGATCAGGACCGGGATCGGTACCGGGATCAGGATCAGGACCGGGGTCGGTACCGGGATCAGGATGAGGATCAGGACCGGGATCGGTACCGGGATCAGGATCAGGACCGGGATCGGTACCGGGATCAGGATCAGGACCGGGATCGGTACCGCGCGTGCCGGGCGCCCCCTGGCGGCCTCGTGGCCCTGCCGGAACAAAGGCCGGACCCGGGACCCCCCCGGGACCCCCCCGGGACCCCCCCGAGCCCCCCGGGACCCCCTTTCGGGCCCCAGGAACCTTTTTTGGGACCCCCCGGGACCCTCCCGCGGGCAGGGGGTGCTCGGGACCCCCCAGCGGCCGCACGGGCGCTGCTCCCGGCAGAGGGGGCCCCGGGCCGGGGCACTCGGGATGAGCTGTGTCCCTTCCTCCTCCTCCTCCTCCTCCTCCTTGGGGAGAACACACGACCCGCGGGTAAGCGAGCCAAGGGGAGCGGCTGGGGCTCCCCCAAACCCTCCCAGCTCCCCCCGGGTCCCCACATCCACAGGGGACCCCTCAAACCAGGGCACTGCGAGCTGGGGGTCGCTGCAGTTGGGGCTCAGCAATTTGAAAAGAAACATTTTGGAGAAATAACATCACCTTTCCCTACACAGAGCATGGGGAGGGGGCACAAGAGCTCCTGAGGACCCCCAAAAGGATGGGATGAGGGTTCACCCCCTCCTGAAGGAACCCAGCTGGGAGATTTAACACACCTGTAACTCTCACCTTCCTCCTCCCACTCCACCCCTGTCAAACCTCAGCACCATCAAAAAATCCCTCCACACACCCAAACAGCAGCAAACCTTTTGGTGGAGGCGGATTCAAACAACAAACACACAAACAACTTGTTGGGAGTAAAAAAATATGTTTTGTTTTGTTTTTTTTTTCCTTTTAATTACATCAGTTATCAAAGAAAACGACAACAAAAAAAAAGCAGTGGTAACAAAAATACAAAGCTCTGAGGGTTTCTTGTTTTTGTTTGTTCTGCTGAGAGCATCAGTGCAATTGTTTTAATTTAACTTCTGCTCTGAGTCCCTGCTGGCAGCATAGGAGTAGGCTTTGCCCAGCACCAGCCGGTCCCGCAGCAGTTTGAAGAAGGCGTAGTAATTGCTGAAGAGGATCAGAGCCAGTGAGATCGTCTGGTGCCACTTCTCCGAGGAAATCAGCGAGTAGAGCTGGTAGAAGATGACAGCTCCTTCCAGCAGGATCAAGATGTTGAGGATTCGCAGTGGTTTGCTGAAAAAGAACTGTGGGAGAGCAGGGTGAGGAGCCTGGCAGAAGGTGAAACCTTTGGGGGAGGACTGGGAGGATTCCTCGGGACACTTTGGCTCTGGATGGAGTCACAGGGCTGAGATGCTGAACCCCAGCAGCTCCCCCACCCTGGGCACTGACCCCCAGCTCCAGCAGCCTGAGGTGTCCAGGACCACAATCCTGAGGTGTTATCCCTGCTCCAGCAAGGAGAGGGGAGGGGAGCTTACGTGGAACCTGAAGTGCGAGACGTCCGAGGGCACGGCCACGTTGTAGTGACCCACGGCCTTGTAGACGTTCTTGCTGTGCTTCACCAGCACCCCCTGAGGCCACATGCACTCCTCAGTCCACCTGCAGGGAACAAGAGAATCCTCAATCCCAGCTGCAGGGAACAGGAGAATCCTCAATCCCAGCTGCAGGGAACAAGAGAATCCTCAATCCCAGCTGCAGGGAACAAGAGAATCCTCAATCCCAGCTGCAGGGAACAAGAGAATCCTCAATCCCAGCTGCAGGGAACAAGAGAATCCTTAATCCCAGCTGCAGGGAACAAGAGTTAATCCTCAGTCCCAGCTGCAGGGAACAAGAGAATCCTCAATCCCAGCTGCAGGGAACAAGAGAATCCTCAATCCCAGCTGCAGGGAACAAGAGAATCCTCAATCCCAGCTGCAGGGAACAAGAGAATCCTCAGTCCCACCTGCATGGGGCACTGGGCTCTGCAGCAGGGAGGAGCACAGGGATACTGCTCCTGCTTTGGAAGTGTCACCATGGCTGTGACAAACTGCAGGTAGCTGTGGCCAGGAGCAACAGGCACCTTGCCAAAAATCAGCTCTGCTTGGCAGGGGACAGTGCCCAGAGTGTCAGTGTCAGCCAACAACTCCACTCTCACTTTTCTCTGGTTTAAGGCTGAGCTCCCCACCCACCCAGAAAAAGTCCAGGAGAGAATTCCTTACTGGTGCTGCAGCATGTTGGAGCAGAGGGCTGGATCCACCTTCTGCCAGCAGCCAAGGTGTGCTGCAGCTTTGTGGAGCAGGTCACAGTATCGTGCAGGGAGCAGGTACTGCATGAGGATCACCGAGGTGCTGATGGAAACCAGCAGGAAGAGCTCACAGGACCAGCGTTTGTCGTAGTACTGAGTGTTCTGGGGGGGACAGGAAGTGTTTGGACAGTGTGGGACACACCTTGGGACAGCCTCACCTGCCCAGGGCATCACAAAGCACCTGGGCAGGCAGGGAAAAGGAGGGCTCTGCACGGAGCTGTGGATCCTGCCTGGAAAGGAAGAGCCCATGTGGGATGGAGAATTCCTGCAGAATATTTGTGCCATCATCACCAGGACTGGGGAGGCAGCTCCTGATGGTCCCCACGCCGAGCTGACAGAGCACCAGCCCCTCAGGGGACAGGGACAGCCTCACCCCTGAGGCCCATTTACCAGCAGACATTCAGAATTCCATCACCACCAGCCATCCTCAAGTGTCCTCCCTCAACTGTGCCACCACAGCCCAGTGTCACCTCCCAGCCAGGCCTCACCTTGACAAACCACACAGGCACAAAGGCCACGTAGTAGGCACTGAGCATGGAGCTCACCAGCACCTCCTTCATGCGCCAGTTGAAATCCATCTTCAGGAACTCCACCTCGTTGCGGATGAGGTCTGGGGAGAGGCAGCAGGCATGGCTGGGCATGGCCTCCATGCCGTACATCTGCCTCGTGTGCTGCTTCCAGGTCTCCTTGAGCACTGTCAGGTAGTCCCTGCCCCGGGCTGTCACCTCCCCTGTGTCCCTGGGGCCAATGTTGGCCACCTGGGCGAAGAGCCCTGCCTTCCGAAAGTCACAGTTCAGCTGGAGGAAGGGGATGTACATCCCAAACCTGTTAAAACACAGACCTCGGGAGCTGCATCCCATCCCGCTGCCGTCACAGCCCCGTCCCAAATTCCCCTCTGGGGTTTTGAGCTGCAAGAGCTCGTGGCTTGGAGCAACCTGGGATAGTGGAAGGTGTTCCTGGCCCTGCTGGATGAGCTTTAAGGTCCATCCTCTGCCCCAAACCAAGTCTGGGATTCCATTATTCCAAAGGGAAACTCCCAAAAAGAGCTCTGAGCTCAAACACAAGCAGCAAATCTCTGTGGATGTTTCCTCCTGCATCTACCAGGGAGGAGGGAGCTATTTCCACTCCAAATATTTCCTTTTGATAGGTAACAAAAATCCAGGAGCTGTTTGAATCCCTCCACCTGGCAGAGGAAGCCAGGAACAAAGGGAAAACCAAACCCTGAGTTCTGTGAGCGCCATGGGAAAACCACACAACCCTTTCCAGAAGATACCAGCAGCAATAATGAGTAATAATTAATGCTCACATCAAGCTGAAACAGGGGTCAATGTCCCAGATGTGTCCTGCCACCGTGGAATGTGACACAGGAGAAGGGAGAGGTGCAGGGAAAACTCTGTGTGCATGGGTAGGGACACCTTCCACCAGCCCAGGCTGCTCCAAGCCCTGGTGCCTCCCAGCTCAGAACCCCTCAGGGCTGCAGGGAGCCTCCCCCAGGACTTTGGGTGCATCCCCCAGCCCAGAGCCAGGGATACTCACGGGTAGCACAGGAACAGGAGGTTGAGGAATGAGTAGGTCCTGAAGAGGTGGATGATGGAGCGACACAAACTCCAGCCTGTGCCCGTGAGGACGGCGAAGCGAGTGACCACCAGGAAGATGGAGCGTGGCAGGGAGACTTTGCCACTCTGGGAAGCCTGTGGGACACAGGAGAGAGCTGGGCATTCCCTCTTCTTAGAGGAGAAAACCCAGGGTGTAAAATCACAGCTCCCAAGAAGTGCCAGGGACAAGTTGACACCAGGACAGGGAGGATTTCTATGGAATCTCAGTTTCATTCCTCAGGGAGTGAGGGGAGTTTCTAGTCAAGGCCTGGTAGTGCCCAGCACACTCTCCTGGCACTGCTCACCGTGGGATGCTTCCACAGTGAGCATCCCTGGCTCTTCCCTGGGGAAAGCTGGAGAGATGGAGAGAGCAGGAAAAGAGCCAAAAGGCAGGAGGGAATCCCAGCCACTACAGTCTGGCTGAGACAGAAATTCAGTCAGATAAGGACACAGAGTCAGCAGGAGCAGTGGGCTGGGGAGCTCAGTTCTGTTCTCTGCTCCTCCCACTGCCTGGGATTTTGACTAGGGAATATCACAGAGGTCTTTAGGGAGAGATGGAGGAGTTTGGAGTGGCAAAAGTGACACAGAGCTTTATGAAGGACAGCTCTGACTTTACCTCCTTGACCACAGCACCAATGAGCCGCCGTGCCAGCACGATGGTTGTCACCGTCAGCACGTTGAAGTCAATGAGGTGAAAGTTCTGTGGGGACAAAACTAAAATGATTCTGTTTTCATCAGCAGTAGGAACCCACATTCAACACAAAAAGCCCCAAATTATTCTCTTCTCCTTGGACTCTCTTCCAAGAGAATGCCAAGCCAGCAGCCAGAACCCAAAAATGTGGGAAACAGGAGCGGCAGGAGCAATCCTGAAGGGTCAGATGCAACTTTTATCAACCATTATCTCTAAAACTTTACATTTAGCGGTCCAAGAGACAGCCTGGGAGCTCCAGCTTCCCTTTGGTGCTTACCAGGGACGTGTGGGAAGGAGGGTGGGAGGGTGGGTACCACCACACTGTCTTGTAGATGTTGATGTAGTGGACGAAGAGGGCGACGAGGTGGCAGAAGAAGAGCTGCAGCTCGAACAGGACGCTCCTCTCCACGGGCAGCTCGGGGATCTTGCAGTGCCGCAGGGGAACGACTGTCTGAGCTGCCAGAGGGGGGCTGGACAGGCCTGTCCCTGAGCCACTCCTGCCAGGGGAAGCCAAGAGCCAGGGGTGAACAGGGGAATGTCCTCCAGCTCCCCCCTCCACAGCTCTCAGATTGATTGGGGAACTCAAGTTATCAGTGGCTGGCACAAATCACAAATTTCAGGCAGATATTTAGACCCAGGACATTTGATATTAAATCTTCTGTGTTGTTCAAACCCAGGGTTGTGTTGTGCTACTCAGTGGCTGCCTTAATTAATTGGAAGCTTTCAGAGCTCAAGTTGATGTTTACATATCTAAGAGTGCTTGAACATGAAAGGCAGAGCAATTACACACAAGCCCTTGTTCATTCTTCACCTTCTGTTCACCTGAGGAGGAAAAACGAGTTTAGCCAGAGGTGCCTCTTGCTGTGTGAGCATGAACACAATCCCAGACTGATCCTCTGGATCAAGGGGAATGAATATCTCCCAGATTGAGCTGCAATCTCTAAATAACAACAGGCAAAGGAATCTGGGTGTGGGCCTCAAAGGAACTGCAGAGCACAAAGTGTAAATCCCCAAATGAAATCTCAATGGTGGAATGTGGCTGTGGATCCAGGGGGATCAGGCCATGGTTTCAAACAGGAGATGGAGAATCTAAAATAAGGCATTGAGTGAGGGAAAACCTGAGGAGCCTGAGCTGTCTCTCTGAAATGCCCAAATTCCCAAACTCATGGTGATTCAGAGCCTTAGCATTGGCAAATCATGGAATCACAGAATGCTCTGGGCTGGAAGGGACATCAAGGATCATCCAGGGTATGGGCAGGGGCACCTTCCCCTATCCCAGGTGGCTCCAAGCTCCATCCAACCCAGGCTTGGACACTTGGAGGGATGCAGCAGCCACAGCTTCTCTGGGAATTCCATTCCAGCCCCTCCCCATGCTCCCAGGGGAGGATTTCTCCCTAAAATCCCATCTGGCAGTGAGAAGCCATTCCCTGTGTGCTGTCACTTCAGAGCCTGGCACAAAGCAGAGCTCTCGATGCCTTGGAGGTGAGCTGGGTGTGGATCTGTGCATTCCCTGCCTGGGGTAAGGCCCTGGCTGTGTGCTTTTCCCAGGAAAGGTGGATTGCTCCACCTCCTGTGGCCTTGCAACGACATGTCTGGGTAACTGTACCCCTAGAAATTCCTGTCTCAGGGCCCTCAGCTGAGGCAGATTGAACATTTTCTTTGCAGAGTAAATAAAGAACCTCCTGATTATGCTGTTGCTCCTTGGCTTCTCCCTCCTCTGCCCCAGTGACAGAATCCAGCTGATCCTAAAAAACCCCACAGAGCCACACCAACCTCAGGGCACTGCAGGTGCAACAACCCCAGCTGGGCTCTGGATATAAAATTGTTTCTGTTTTTATTTCTCATTCCCTGAAGGGCTTTGAACTTTCCTGGGAGCCTGTCCTGAAGAGTCTCAGGGACACCCATCCTAATACCAAGGGGTGGTATGGAGAAATCAGGATATAGGAAAAGGGAACTGGGAGCTAACAAGAAACTGGAATGGTTTCCCAGTCCCAGAGGGCTGGGTTTGAGGGGATATTGGCAACAAATTCCTCCCTCTGAGGGTGGGGAGGAGCTGGAATGGAATTCCCAGAGAAGCCATGGCTGCTCCATTCCTGGAAGTGTCCAGGGCTGGGCTGGACTGGGGTTGGAATAACCTGGGATAGGGAAAGGTGGGGAAATGGGATGAGCTTTAAGATCAGGGAATGGGATGAGCTTTAAGATCAGGGAATGGGATGAACTTTAAAATCAAGGAATGGCAAGTTTTACTATCAAGGAATGGGATGAGTTTTAAGGTCAAGGAATGGGATGAACTTTAAAATCAAGGAATGGGAAGTTTTAAGATCAGGGAATGGGATGAGTTTTAAGATCATGGAATGGGATGAGCTTTAAAATCAAGGAAGGGGAAATTTTACTATCAAGGAATGGGAAGTTTTACTATCAGGGAATGGGATGAGCTTTAAGGTCAAGGAATGGGATGAACTTTAAAATAAAGGAATGGGAAGTTTTACTATCAGGGAATGGGATGAGCTTTAAGATCAAGGAATGGGAAGTTTTACTATCAAGGAATGGGATGGGTTTTAAGATCAGGGAATGGGACGAGTTCTAAGATCAGGGAATGGGACAGGCTTTAGGATCAAGGAATGGGATGAGCTCCAAGGTCCCCCCCAGCCAGCCCACTCCACTCCAGAGGCATCCCCAGCTGTCCGTGGTGCCGGGCCGTGCCCGTACCTGGTCCGGGAGCGCACGCCGGTGACGGAGGAGCCCGAGGAGTGTCCGGAGGCTCCGGCAGCTCCGGGCTCGCACAGGGGGTTCCGGCAGTAGGAGGTTCTGTTGGGACCCCGGCGTCCCCCGGCCATTCCCAGGAGTTTGGGGAATTCCTGGCTGCTCACTGTGGGCTCTGCTCAGCCCTCACCACTGCAGGGAGACATTGAGCATGTATTAATTATAATTTCTTAATTGTTAGTTCTTATTGAGTGTTCCAGGCCTCTCCAGCACCACCCTGTTGCTCCAGGATAATCCAAATTTCTCCAGCCATTTTTTCCCTGTCTGCCACATTTCCCCAGGCCATGGATGCAATCCCAAGGAGCTCCAACCTTGCTGAGGTGATGGGAATTGATCACTTTAAAAAGAATTCCATCTACATCCCTGTGGTGTCATCCCTGTCTTTCAGACTCCACAGAAACTCAACATTTGGCCCCAATAATTCTGAAAACTGGGATATTTTGGTATCATCTTGTGTTGGAACTGAAGGTTACAGCTCTTTAAAAATTCTTTTCTTTTTGACTCTTTAAGATAGGAAAATACACCACATTTTTAGGGTACTTGTTGTTTTATGTTTTGATGGCACTGAGGTCAATGGGGTCAGCCCAAATTCAGCTTTTCCAGTGCTTGTTTGCCACACACAAAACTCATCCCGAGGTTTTTCAAACTTTCTCTGGATGCTGTTAACCTCAGGAGAATCCACACAAGTGATAAAAAAAACCCATTTCCAAAAGAAATCTGAGCTGTGAGGGAAACTCAGGGCACATTTCTTTTCCTGGTGGATCATTTCCAGCTTGCACTGCTTTGGAATTTGCATCTGGAGGAACAAAATATGTGCTGAAGGTTTAGCAACTGATCTCAAAGGAGTTTTAAAGCTGATGCTGAGCTCGGGAGTTCTCCAAAAACCCCTTCGTAGAGCTGGATCTTGCAGGAGATGCTGTTTTGGGGAGCTGCAACCCCTTCCTAGAGCTGGATCTTGTTTTGGGGAGCTGCTGGGATCGTTTTTGGGAACTGCTGAAGCTCTGGGAGCTCCAAGGAGGCTCTGAAGAAGCAGTGGAAACTGTGAGGGCACAGACTGGGGGGAATTTGGAGTCCGGAGAGGCGCAGGAAGGAACCACAAAGGCTCCAAGAGGGAAATGGGAAATGTGGGGGCACAGTGGGGGCTGTAAACGGAAATCTGAGGGTAAAACTTGGGGTCAAAGGGGCTGTAAAAGGGAAATGTGGGACACAAACGGGGGCTGCAGGAAAACACTGGGGACCACAGGGGCTCTGAGGGAGCTGTGAGAGAGAAATCTGGGGGACCGAGCGGGGCTGCACACAAGCTGAGAGGGCCCGGGGCGCTCTGAGGGCCGGGGGGTCCGGCCAGGGCTGCAGCGGGACCCTGGGGGGCTTTAAAAACCCGACCGGCCTACTCAGGACCCGCACGGGAGCGCCACGGAAGGCTCCGAGGGCGCTCTGTGAGCGCTCCCCGAGCCCGCGGGGCTCTGAGGGGCTCGGGGGCTCCGGGCGAGGCCGCGGCGCGGGAGCCGCCCCCCTCAGCGCGGCGGGGCGAGCCGCGGGGCTCTCCCGCGCCCCGCCCGCCGCCCGAGCCGCTCCCCAGCGGCCGCCGGGCGGGTTCCCTCCAGCCCGTTCCGCCCGTTCCCCCCACGGCCGCGCTGCCCCCGGCCCGGCCCCCCTCACCCATCGCCGGCCGCCGCTCCGCCTGCGCCGGGCACAATATGGCGGGCGGGGCGCGACGGCAAGCGGCGCGGGACAAGCTGCTGCGGGGCGCGAACGCGGGAAAAAAGCCACGCCCACCGCGTGGCCACGCCCACCCGGCCACGCCCAGCGGTGTCACCGGGAAAATGCCGGCAGCGCTCCCCGGTATTACCGGGAGTGAGAAATCCCTCCCTGCTCCAGGCTCCTCCGCGTTTCGGTGCTGTGATCCACCTGCAGAGGTTTTAGAGCGCCCTCCAGGTGTGGTTTATTCCCAGTTCTCCGCTCGGTTTTGTGGGGTTGGTGTTTCGGCGTGGATGGGTCCATATAAAACTGAGCCAGCCCTGCCTAGGCTGGAGGAAAAAGCGGCCCTGGAATGAATGGACCTGCACAGAGCCGAGCTTTGCTTCTTTTCTGGTCGTTTTTTTGGCTGCCCAGAGAGGTCTGGAGGGCCCATCCCTGCAGGTGTCCAACCAGTGGGGATGGTGACAGATCTTGGAGTGCTTTTCCAACTTAAATTGATTCTGGGGCTGTGCAAAACCATCAAAAATCAGGAGTGGCCAAACACCTGATGTTTAAGAGAATCCTCTAAAGGTACCAGGAAATCCCTAAAAATACTGTCAGGCTAAAAAATGTATCTGGAATGTGATGGATGAACCTTTTTTGGTCGTGTCTAGTTCCAAATTCAGTGGTAAAATGAACACTTCCATCAGGAAACAGTTTATATTTCAGTTTTCCAACAGGCAGCTGGAGATCCAAGGGAATTCCCGGGATCCAAGGGAGGCTCTGGTGTTCTCCAACACTCCCAAAAAACCTGGCAGATTCCCATTTTCCAGTCACAGCAAACAGTGTTTGAACTGATCCTCAAGCAGCTCCTGGGAGATTCATCCCTCTTGGCAAAAGGAGCAAAGGGAGCATGGAAATCATCCTTTTCCATGTGAAAACATATGGAAAGCTGAGCAGCACAGCTCTGTGCTCACACCCAGGGAACTTCCAGAGGGGAAAAATTCAGGAATAACATCCCCATCCTGGATGGAAGCCCCCAGGGACACTGCCCAAGCTGCAGGAATTCCTCCCCCTCACCACCCACGGCTCAGCCGAGGTGTTGGAGCTTGAGCCACGAAGGAGAAATTCCCTGAGCTCTCTTTTCCTCCCCAAAAGCTTCAGCTGGAGAATTCCCTGCTCTCCTCCTCCAGAGCCACTCCAGGCTGCTGAAATCACCCTGCATCCCAAGGTTTTTTATTGGGAGAGCAGCAAGAGGGGTTAAGGAAGTAAAAAATTACATTCCAGTTATTTTTTCTTGGCAGATGCTTTCATATAAATTTCAAATTTGTTCAAATCTAGACAGGGAATCCAGCTGTGCTCTCCAACTCAGCCAAGCTAAGGAATTTTGGAGGGGTGCATTGAGGTAAAAATCAAACCACTGTGCTTTCAGTGAGGCTGAGATATAAAAAAAACCCAGAAAAGCTGTGAAATTCCCATCCCTGGAGTGTTGGATAGCGGAAAGTGGCCCTGCCATGGGACTGGAGCAGCTTTTGAAGGTCCCTCCCACCCCAAAGCATTCCCTGAATCCATGATTCCATAGAATAAAGCTCAGAGCCACTCGCTTTATTGAAATCATCCAAACAGAAAATGGAAAGCAGGGGTAAGGAACAGGCAGGGGATGAGGCTCTTTCCAGGAAAAGCTGCTGGGGATACCTCTGGAATTCCAGCTGGAGAGTTTTCCTTGGATTCACTCCCCACTAAGGACAAAACCCAGGTTTGTGCCAGCTCCAAGCAAGGCCAGGCTGAGGTTTTACAGCCAGGGCTGCACTGGAGGCTGGAGGTTTTCTCACTCAGGGAAAAGGAAGATGGGAATGCTGAGGCACAGAGCAGGAGGATGTTCCCAATCCAAGCTCGTCCTGACAAAACCAGGTTTTTGTTGGGAAACACTTCCAGAGAGGAGATGTGAACAGAGCCAAGAACAACAGGGGCTTTTCTCTGGGTTGGGGCCTTTCCCAAAATCCTACAAATAACAGGATGTGGATGAGCCCTTTGGGAAAACAGGGAGAGGAAAAGATCCCTGGCACTTGGGAGCAGAATTCCATCAGGAAAGGGAAGGTTCTCCAGGTTATTGAGGTGACTCAGACTCCCAGGAATCTCCATCCCTCCCAAATCCCTGCATCACCCCCGGAATGTTTGGCTAATTAGAGCATCTCTGAGAGGCACATCCGACGCCGAGGGCTTATTTTGGGATCTCAAATGAGCTCTGGCAAGCTCCAGGTCTAAAATCTGCCTGGAAAAGTGCTGGAAGAGGGAAGGAAAGAGGGAGGGAGCTGTCTGATCCAAGGAATGTTTGCAAAACACTCCCAGCACATCCAGTTATTTCAATGTTCACATTTCCATCCTGCCATAACATTTGAATCCTTCCCATCAACATCCCACAAAAAAGCAAGGCACGAGCTGGCTTATTCCAAAGGCAGCGTCACAAGATCCATTTGGGAATAAACTGCATCCTAAGAGATGATCTCTAGCAAATCTTTTCCACTTGACCTAAAAGCTGTGCCTATTAAGAGAGAAATGGGAAAGATTGGTGCATTGCCACTGAAATTGATGCTCCAATTCCACGGGAAGTGAAGATGGATTTGATAACCAGGCCACAAATCAAGGCCTGTTATCATTTCCCTCCTGGCAGGATGCAATTTTCAAAGTGTGGGAATTCAGGATGAACTCCCTGCTGCAGCATTCCCACAAATTGGCTTTTCCCTGTTCCTGATGCTCCTGAGGTAAGAGGGGCTCGTTTGGGAGCTTTGTAATTCCCTATAAAATTGGATTTGTCCTTTGATGTCCTGTGCTCAGCTTGGCTTTGGGCTTTTCCAGCATTTCCAGGGTGGATTCCTTTGTAATTTTTATTTATGGAGCTCAGATTTCCAGGGATCTCAGGGGAAGCATTTTGCTGTTCCCAAAGGAATCCCATGGGGGGGAATTGTGCTGATGTGATCACCCCCAACCACTTCCAGCCCTTTAACAAAGTGATTTTTTTAGGGAATCATCTCTGTTCCATCCCTGGAAGTGTTCCAGCAATTTGGGATAGGGGAAGGAATCCCTGCCCCAACCCCAAATCATTCTGGGATTGTGAAATGCATGCCAGGATCACTGAGGGACATTCCCTGGCAGGATTCCATAAAAACAAATCCCAGCAGCCACATCCCATTCCAGAGTCCATGGATGAGAAGAGGAAGGGGTGGAACTGGCAAGGTTTAAAGATCTGCAGCCTGGAATTTTACTGGATTGTGGCCTCCTGTGGGAATTCCTGAGCCATTCCCAGGGCCTGGGAATTCCTGAGCCAGAGCCTGGGAATTCCTGAGCTATTCCCAGAGCTGGGAATTCCTGAGCCATTCCCAGAGCCTGGGAATTCCTGAGCCAGAGCCTGGGAATTCCTGAGCCATTCCCAGAGCCTGGGAATTCCTGAGCCATTCCCAGAGCCTGGGAATTGCTGAGCCAGAGCCTGGGAATTGCTGAGCCAGAGCCTGGGAATCCCTGAGCCATTCCCAGAGCCTGGGAATTCCTGAGCCATTCCCAGGGCCTGGGAATTCCTGAGCCATTCCCAGAGCTGGGAATTCCTGAGCCATTCCCAGAGCCTGGGAATTCCTGAGCCAGGGCCTGGGAATTCCTGAGCCATTCCCAGAGCTGGGAATTCCTGAGCCATTCCCAGAGCCTGGGAATTCCTGAGCCAGAGCCTGGGAATTCCTGAGCCATTCCCAGAGCCTGGGAATTCCTGAGCCAGAGCCTGGGAATCCCTGAGCCATTCCCAGAGCCTGGGAATTCCTGAGCCATTCCCAGAGCCTGGGAATCCCTGAGCCATTCCCAGAGCTGGGAATTCCTGAGCCATTCCCAGAGCCTGGGAATTCCTGAGCCAGAGCCTGGGAATTCCTGAGCCATTCCCAGAGCCTGGGAACTCCTGAGCCAGAGCCTGGGAATTCCTGAGCCATTCCCAGAGCTGGGAATTCCTGAGCCAGAGCCTGGGAATTCCTGAGCCATTCCCAGGGCCTGGGAACTCCTGAGCCATTCCCAGAGCCTGGGAATTCCTGAGCCAGAGCCTGGGAACTTCTGAGCCATTCCCAGAGGCTTGGAATTCCTGAGCCATTCCCAGGGCCTGGGAATCCCTGAGCCATTCCCAGAGCCTGGGAATCCCTGAGCCATTCCCAGGGCCTGGGAATTCCTGAGCCATTCCCAGAGCCTGGGAATTCCTGAGCCATTCCCAGAGCCTGGGAATTCCTGAGCCATTCCCAGAGCCTGGGAATTCCTGAGCCAGAGCCTGGGAATTCCTGAGCCAGAGCCTGGGAACTCCTGAGCCATTCCCAGAGCCTGGGAATTTCTGAGCCATTCCCAGAGCCTGGGAACTCCTGGAGGATTGGGTAACAAATCCCAAGGCTTGGGAAGCACAGAACCTTTCAGTCCTCTCATTCCATGAAATCCAACTGCTCACAAATCCCTGCATCCCAGCTCCAAGGCACAGATCCCATCCCAAAATCCCTTAAAATCCCCCCAAAACCTCAACTCAGGAGCCTCCTCCACGCCCTGACCTCTGCCAGAGCAGCAGGCAGGGAAGCAGCTTCCCTCCTTTTTTTATTTCTTTCGTGTGGATCCAAGGAAAAACTGGAATTTAGCAGCTCAGATGGTGCCACCCCCACGCTGGGAACTCAACAAGGGGTTGTAAAAATCCCCCAAAACTCACCCAGCTGGCACTGCTGCTCCTCCTCCTCCTCACCCCGCTGAGTCACGGCGCCAAATCCCTGCAAATTAAAAGGAAAAAAAATAAAAAATCGTGAGGATCCTCAATAGAAGCAGAGATACCAAAAAAATCTTCACAGAAAATAATAATAATAATAAAAAAAAAATAGGATAAAGAAGGAAAAAGATTCCTGCATGCAATTACACATGAAGGAAAAACATGCAAGTTCAGCTGAGCTATGGACATTTCACAGGAAACAGCAATACTGGGGGGGCTAAAAATTGATATTTTCAAACAACTGAGCAGAATTTGGGGTTTGGTTTTGGTTTTTGGCAGTAGCAGGACTAGCTTGGATTCATGTTCATTTTACATCTTTTATCCTTTAAAAATTCAGGATATTTAAAGATTCCTTTTGGCCCACATTCCATCCCAGTGCATCTGCCAAGGGCACATTATTAAATAAAGTTATTGCTAATTTATGCCGGAGCCATGTGGGTTGGTTTAAATGTTTATATTTAAAACATTTTTTTTTTTCATGGGTTTTTTTTTGGGTTTTGCTTGTTTTTTGTCCCCTTTTGCATTAAATTAACATCTGAAGGGTCGGCTGGGTAAAAAAGTTTACGTCACAGGTTTATGGAAAAGAGAAATGTGCTATATTAAAATCAGACATTTAGGTTACCTTTTGGGCTTTGCGATGCCTGTTAGCTTTACACATCCTGATTTCTCCTGCTGATAATTTTCCTTTAAAAGGGGGGGCATAGGCTGATCTTTTCATCACATTATGCCCTGAAAGCTGACTCCAAACCAGTGTTGAAAATTCAGTTATTTGCACTTTAATAACAATCTACAAATACAACTTTTGTGGTTTTTGGTTTTTTTTTTTTTTTTTCCTTTTTATTTTTTAAATATTCCCCTCTGTTCATGCGCTGCAGTTTGTTGGTTTTTGGTTTTTTTTTTTTCCTAAAATTCTATTTTTCACCCCCAAGCAGTTTAATCCTCTCCCCTTAAAATTCCAAATCCATCTGCTGGATGGGAAATAACAAACCATGAAGCCTTTATTTTTAAATATAAATATATTAAATATTTCTACATCCACACCCTCTCAGAAAGGATTTAAGGAGCAGCTGCTGCACCATTCACCAACAAAAAATTCATTTTTAAAGTGTTTTTTTCCAAGGAAAAGCTGCTTTGGAAACATCATCTTAGCCAAGGGGGGGGTTACAGAAAGCAATTTCCTTGGAATTCTCAGCAATCCTACTTAAACCAGCCTCTGGAATATTCTCTGAGGCCACCTGAAATCTGAATCATCGAGCAAAGAACCATCAGACGCTTTCCAAATTCAGATTTCTGCCTCAAAACTGCTTTCAGCAACTTCCAGGGGGTGAAAAACAATTTTTGTTTTGTCTTTTTCATATTTTTTTTTTTAAAAGAAATTTAAGCTTGAAAAAAATTTTGTTTTCTCACGAGAATTACCAAAAGACCACCATTTTAAAAAAAAAATGCCTCCACGGTTTTAAAATAAATAATAAATAATAATAATAATAATAATAAAAGACAAATTAATTTTAGCATGAATTTAAAAGTTGTTTGAAAAATAAAAAATAAAAACCTCCAAAAAAACAAATGACAATTCATCACATTTACTTTGATTAAAAAAGGACTAAACTTTATTGACAGATTGAGACAGACATTTTGACACGTTTTGAGCTACCTAGTTAGGCAGACTTTACACAAAATGTAGCATTTTTCTCTTCCAGAACAGAGTGGGAGGACAGTGTAACAAATCCAATTAGGACTTTATCTTATGTACAAAGTGAAATTTGGGATCGTTTTTTTGTCTGGTTTTCTTTTTTGGTTTTGATTTTTCTTTTTTTACAGCTGCAGTGTCCCTTTTTATGAGAAGCTCGTGCTGAGATACACTTGAACAAGTGGCTGGGACTTCTTAAAATTGAGATTTTTTTTCGGGGCAAGTTTGAGATTTTCATCAGATTTTCTGCCCCAAAGTGCTACAAAAAAAAGAGAATTTTACAGGCCTACCCATAGAATATTATTTTTATTTAACACTGGGCAATTAGAGCCGTATTTTGGGTTTTTTTCCCTTAAAAATTGTTCATTTAGAACCAAACTAAAACCCCTCTCCACTGGAAAAATATTCCCAAGCATATCTCAACACTGCATGGGGGCTAGATTTCAAAATCCACATAAGAAAAGTCAATTTTTTTTACCAACCTAATTTTTCCTTTTAAGTCAATTCTCTTTAGAAAATGCTATTTAATTTGTTTGGAGGATCCTTTACGTTAAAATTTAAACTTCAAGATTCACCAGCAATCTCCTTTTAAAGGTTTGGCATCTGAAGTTATTTTTTGTTTTTTAAATGGTGGCAGCCACTACTGTAACATTATGATTTTAATTCTTAAAAAAATAACCCTGAATTTTGAAATGTAGCCTACTTTGGGATTCTGCAACTACAACCTTTATGGGTTCCTTTAAAACAAACTTTAAAAGTTTTAACAAAACCTTAAGTTCAGAACTAAGCAAAGCATGTCACTTTGGAAACTAACATTTTTAAACTTTTTTTTAGGTTTTTTTTGTTTGTTTGTTTTCCTTAAAAAAGTTACATTTTTTTTTTTTTAACCTAAAATGACAAAGAAAGAAAAGCCATCTACACACTGAAGAAGAAGAAGAAAAAAAATAATAATAATAATAATAATAATAAAAATTAAAAAGTTTTCCTCTAAATCTATTTAAATTCATCTCGAGAAGTCACTACATACAGAAGCCAAAATGCAGGGTGAGGATGGAGTGGGAGGAAAAAAAGGGCCAGGAAGAAAAACAGGGAGACAATTACTTGTCTGCTGTGGGTAAAGCAACGGGAATCCCGGGAGATACAAGAACCAGTAACAACTGTTTGCTCCTAAATGGGGATTTTTTCCCTCATTTTTTGTGTTTTAGTAGCGTCCGTAGGGGTGCTCTCTGTAGCCCCCCTTAACTGGCCTGGCTGGAGGGGCCTTCAGGGAGGGCCGGGTTCCATTCCAGTCATCTTGGCCTGTGGGGAAAAGGAGGAGAAAGTCAAGGATGAGATGGTTGGAGAGTCCTAAAAATGGGATGGGAAAGGTGGTGGGAGCCCACAAAATCCAGCTTGTAATCCAGCAGAATAGCTTCACCAAAACAGATCCTGATTCCTTCAAAATCCAGCTTGTGATCCACCAAAACTGCTCCTGATTCCCTCAAAATCCACTAAAACTGCTCCTGATCCATCAAAATCCACCAAAACAGATCCTGATTCCCCAAAATCCAGCTTGTGATCCAGCAGAATAGCTTCACCAAAACAGATCCTGATTCCCTCAAAATCCAGCTTGTGATCCACCAAAACTGCTCCTGATTCCCTCAAAATCCACTAAAACTGCTCCTGATTCCTTCAAAATCCAGCTTGTGATCCACCAAAACGGCTCCTGACCCCTCAAAATCCACTTTTTCATCCACCAAAACTGCTCCTGATCCCCCCAAATCCAGCTTGTGATCCAGCAAAACTGCTCCTGATTCCCTCAAATCCACCAAAACTGCTCCTGATCCCCCAAAATCCACCTTTTCATCCACCAAAACTGCTCCTGATTCCCTCAAAATCCACCAAAACAGCTCCTGATCCCCCAAAATCCAGCTTGTGGTACAGCAGAATAGCTTCACCAAACCAGATCCTGATTCCCTCAAAATCCACCAAAACAGATCCTGATTCCCCAAAATCCAGCTTGTGATCCAGCAGAATAGCTTCACCAAAACAGCTCCTGATTCCCTCAAAATCCAGCTTGTGATCCAGCAAAACTGCTCCTGATCCCTCAAAATCCACCAAAACAGATCCTGATTCCCCAAAATCCAGCTTGTGATCCAGCAGAATAGCTCCTGACCCCTCAAAATCCACCTTTTCATCCACCAAAACTGCTCCTGATCCCCCCAAATCCATCTTGTGATCCAGCAAAACTGCTCCTGATCCCTCAAAATCCACCAAAACAGATCCTGATTCCCCAAAATCCAGCTTGTGATCCAGCAGAATAGCTTCACCAAAACAGAGCCTGATTCCCTCAAAATCCACCAAAACAGATCCTGATTCCCTCAAAATCCAGCTTGTGATCCACCAAAACTGCTCCTGATTCCCTCAAAATCCACCAAAACTGCTCCTGATCCCTCAAAATCCAGCTTGTGATCCACCAAAACAGATCCTGATTCCCTCAAAATCCACCAAAACAGCTCCTGATTCCTTCAAAATCCAGCTTGTGATCCAACAAAACTGCTCCTGATTCCCCAAAATCCACCCTGTCATCCACCAGAACTGCTCCTGATTCCCTCAAAATCCACCAAAACTGCTCCTGATTCCCCAAAATCCAGCCTGTGATCCAGCAAAACTGCTCCTGATTCTCTCAAAATCCACCCTGTCATCCACCAAAACTGCTCCTGATTCCCTCAAAATCCAGCTTGTGATCCAGCAAAACTGCTCATGATCCCCTAAAATATCTCCCTCAGAACACTTGGTGATCCCCCAAAAGTGATCCATCAAAACAGCTCCTGATCTCCTCAAACAGCTCCACCAAAAGACCTCACTGATCCCCCAAAACAGCTCCCTCAAAACACTTTGTAATCCCCAAAACAGCTCCAGCAAAACAATTTGTGGTTCCCAAAATCCAGTTTATAATCCCCTGAAACAGCTCCACTAAAATGTTATGATCCACCAAAAGTGATGCCCCAAAACATCTCGTGATCCCCAAAATCAGTGATCCACCAAAACAGCTCATGATCCCTCAAAACAGCTTCCCAAAACAGCTCATGATCCCCAAAACCAGCTCATGATCACCCAAAACAGCTCATGATCACTCAAAAACAGCTCATGATCACTCAAAAACAGCTCATGATCCCCAAAAACAGCTCATGATCCCCAAAAACAGCTCCAAAAAAGCTCATGATCCCCCCCAAGCTATCCAAAACAGCTCATGTTTTTCCCCAAAACGATTTGTGATCACCCAAGGCAGGGTCACCCGGAGCAGGTGACACGGGGACAGCTCCAGGTGGGGTTGGGATGTCTCCAGAGGGAGGTTCCAGCTGTTCCAGGGCTGCAGGGAATGAAGTTCCTCCTCAGGGTGAGGTGGAACTCGTGTTTTAATTTATGGCCACTGCTCCTCGTCCTGTCCCCGAACAGAGCCTGGCACCGTCCTCTGACACCCCTTGGGGACATTTTTTGGGAGCTGACAGATGCCACCTGCCAGTGCTGCACCAGTACAGGACACAGCACATCCCAGTCCTGGGACAGAGGAAGGTGTCCATGGCAGGGGATGATCTTCAAGGCCCCTTTCACCCCAAACCATTCCAGGATTCCATGAAAAAAGCGGAGTTTATTCACAGCACCCACCCCTGGGAGCTGTCCCTGCCACTCCTGAAATCCAATGTCCCAAGACACCAAACCCTGTTCCCACTTTCTCCAACTGTCTCCAGCTCAGTTTGGTGATTTATTCCCTAATTTCAGGGAAGCTGTGGGTAAACAGATTGGATTAACTGTGCCAAGTGTCCAAGGAGCATCGTGGCCTCCCAGTCCTGGCCAGCTCCAAGCGAGCAGGAGGCTCTTTGTGCTCTGGGAGTGACACGGGCACAGCAAAGCCGGGGAAGAGCCAGTTCCTGAGAGCAGCTGTCTGGAAAACACCTGGATTTGGGTTTAAACCTGGAGCAGGGAATGCCATGAAGGTCCAGGATTTGGGTTTAAACCTGGAGCAGGGAATGCCACAAGATTCCTGGATTTGAATTCAAACCTGGAGCAGGGAATGCCCCAAGGCTCCTGGATTCAAACCTGGAGCAGGGAATGCCATGAGGCTCCTGGATTTGGGTTTAAACCTGGAGCAGGGAATGCCTCAAGATTCCTGGATCTGAATTCAAACCTGGAGCAGGGAATGCCCCAAGATTCCTGGATCTGAATTTAAACCTGGAGCAGGGAATGCCCCAAGGCTCCTGGATTTGGGTTTAAACTGGAGCAGGGAATGCCAAGAAGGTCCAGGATTTGGGTTTAAACCTGGAGCAGGGAATGCCCCAAGGCATTCCCTTGCTTTGAATTCAGACCTGGAGCAGTGAATGCCCCAAGGCTCCAGGACTTGAATTCAAACCTGGAGCAGGGTGAAGAGGAGACAACAATTCTGCCTCCCTGATTCTGCCAGGACATGAATTCCCAATTCCCAGGGATCTCCAGCTGCTCAGGAATGTCACTACCTGCACTCACTCAGCTGGGAAAGGCACTTTCCATGCCTTTCAGCAGCTCCCTGGAGAGCTTTGGGAATTTGGTCTGGAAAATTCCTTGGGGTCCTGCCCCAGTTTCCCTGTGTGAGGAGCAGGAAAATCCTGTCCAGCAACAACAGAACTCAGGATCATCAGCACAAATCCAGAGTCAATCCCAGAGCAGCCTCAGGGAGGAAAATGAACTCTGGCCCAGCCCAGAGCACCACAGGCTGGTTTGGGGACAGAGGACAAGGATTCCTTCCCATTGCCACATCCAGATGCCATTCCAAGCCTGGATATGGGAACTGGCCTCAAAAGTAAATGCAGCCACAGCTGAGGAGAGCAGGAGGCAGGAGGGAACCTTTGGAATGTCTTCCCAAGGAAACAGGGAATTAATTCCTTGCTTTGCTTTTCCTGTTGAACTTTATCCCAACCCATTCATTCCCTCACTTTCACCCTTCCAATTCTCTCTCCATCCCATAAGTGGGGAGGGATTCAATGGGGTGTGGCTGCCCTTTGGGGTTAAATCACAAAATTTTGGCTCAGCCCAGCCTAAATTGGGAGTTTTACGTAATTTAGATTAGCTGAGCTTTGCCTACTGAGCCCAACTGGCTCCACACAGCCAAGGAGAGGCCTCCTGATGACATTTACATCCAAATTTTGGGCAGATCTACAGCCCAGAGTCAGGATTTGTGAGGATAAGGGAAGCAGATGGAACCATATCAAACCCAGCCATGAAAACCAGACTGCAGCACAAGTGCTGTGGGTGGAAATCCAGACCTCCTGAAATATTCTAAAGCTACAAAGAAAGGAAGACATTTCCAGAATTAAAAAATGATTTTTTTTTTAAAAGCACCACCTTTGAGACAATCAAGATTGAGAAGAATCTAAACCCACAGAGATGGGTGGTCCTTATGCTAAGACCTAAATAAAAACACCACAAGAACCACTTGAGATTCTTCTCAGTTTTCTTTTTATCCAGACTTTGGAAAAATGACCACAAGCAATTCCCAACCCCCTTCCCTATCCCAGAATTCCCAGACATACCATAAGCTTCATAGGTTTCCTGTGCCTCCCCATGTCCATAATCATAATATTCTGTATCCCTGGAAAAGCAACGAGGTGGTTACACACAGGGAAATCCCATTCCCGATGCTTGGTGTCATTCCCTGGATTCCAGCAGAACTTTACAGCTCAGGAATGTTTCTATTGGCTTCAAATGGGATTAGGGGGAAAAGGGGGAAAAAAAGGGAAGAAAAAAGGGAAGAAAAAAAGGGAAGAAAAAAAGGGAAGAAAAAAGGGAAGAAAAAAGGGAAGAAAAAAGGGAAGAAAAAAGGGAAGAAAAAAGGGAAGAAAAAAGGGAAGAAAAAAGGGAAGAAAAAAGGGAAGAAAAAAGGGAAGAAAAAAGGGAAGAAAAAAGGGAAGAAAAAAGGGAAGAAAAAAGGGAAGAAAAAAGGGAAGAAAAAAGGGAAGAAAAAGGGGAAGAAAAAGGGGAAGAAAAAGGGGAAGAAAAAGGGGAAGAAAAAGGGGAAGAAAAAAGGGAAGAAAAAAGGGAAGAAAAAAGGGAAGAAAAAAGGGAAGAAAAAAGGGAAGAAAAAAGGGAAGAAAAAAGGGAAGAAAAAAGGGAAGAAAAAAGGGAAGAAAAAGGGGAAGAAAAAAGGGAAGAAAAAAGGGAAGAAAAAAGGGAAGAAAAAAGGGAAGAAAAAAGGGAAGAAAAAAGGGAAGAAAAAAGGGAAGAAAAAAGGGAAGAAAAAAGGGAAGAAAAAAGGGAAGAAAAAAGGGAAGAAAAAAGGGAAGAAAAAAGGGAAGAAAAAAGGGAAGAAAAAAGGGAAGAAAAAAGGGAAGAAAAAAGGGAAAAAGGCCATGCAGCATTCCTTTGGGAAGAGAGAATCCAACTCACCCTTGGCCCTGGCTGTAGTAGCCCTCGTATCCCTCGTAGCTCTGGTCTGCATACGTGTCATCGTAGCCCTGGCAAGGATGGGGACAAAAATTTGTCACAAAAGGACCAAAAAGGAACCAAATCCAACCCCCAGCAGCTTCCAGAGGAGCCTGGAAATTCAGGAATGCCACAGGGAAAGGGCTCAGGCACAACTCAGAGAGCACAACTGTGCCCCAGGGCTGGGATTAATCACACTCATATTTAGGAATTGTTCCATCTCCAGGGATAAATCCATGTGCCAGGAGAGCTGGAATTGTTATCAGGGAAAGGTTTTTCACCCAGAAGGTGCTGGGCACTTGGACAGGCTCAAAGGGCTCCAGGAAAACGCTCTCAGGGATGCTCAGGGAGGGATTTTGGGGTGTCTGTGCAGGGCCAGGATGATCCCAGGGGATCCCTCCCAGCTCAGGATATTCCATAATTCTGTGTCATCCAAACCACACATTTACAACCCCCAACCTCTGAACTTTTCAGTGAAAAAAAAAAACATTTTTCTGGGAAGAGAAACCAGATTTCCAGGTGTATCAATATTTGTGATGATTCCCAAAAAATGCTGTTGTGATCCAAATCAGTTTTCCAATTTTTCCTTTGGAACACAGATGCCAAAATTAGCTTGGCAGGAGGGTGGTCCTGGGTTATAGGGCTTGAAACACCACCCTGTCCATTCCAATATTTAATTTTTAGAGAATTTTTTGGTGCTTCTTAAAGGATTCTCTTGCAGAAAGAGAGTGTAAAATGTGAATTTCATCCATTTTTGATGTAATTTTTCACACTGTGCCTGGACAGCCACGGGAAACTTCAGTTCTTGGGGGCACTTTTATGAAAACCGATCCTTATTCTGGATTTGGAACACTTTGAGTTCCATTCTTTGAGTGATGAACAGGCAGGGGAGGTCACCCAGCACCATCCCAATGGTCCCTGGAGATCCCAGAACCCCACAGTGGTCCCTGGTGATCCCAGCACCATCCCAAAGGTTCCTGGAGTTCCCAGCACCATCCCAAAGGTTCCTGGAGTTCCCAGCACCATCCCAAAGGTTCCTGGAGTTCCCAGCACCATCCCAAAGGTTCCTGGAGTTCCCAGAACCATCCCAAAGGTTCTTGGAGATCCCAGAACCATCCCAGTGCTTCCTGGAGATCCCAGGACCATCCCAAAGGTTCTTGGAGATCCCAGCACCATCCCAAAGGTTCTTGGAGATCCCAGCACCATCCCAGTGCTTCCTGGAGATCCCAGGACCATCCCAAAGGACCCTGGTGATCCCAGCACCATCCCAAAGGTTCCTGGAGTTCCCAGCACCATCCCAAAGGTTCTTGGAGATCCCAGAACCATCCCAGTGCTTCCTGGAGATCCCAGGACCATCCCAAAGGTTCTTGGAGATCCCAGAACCATCCCAGTGCTTCCTGGAGATCCCAGCACCATCCCAAAGGTCCCTGGAGATCCCAGCACCATCCCAAAGGTTCCTGGAGATCTCAGAACCATCTCACTGATCCCTGGAGATCCCAGCACCATCCCAAAGGTTCCTGGAGATCCCAGTATCATCCCAGTGCTTCCTGGAGATCCCAGCACCATCCCAGGAGTTGGTGGGATCCCAACACCATTTCCATCAGTTTCTGGTTATCCCAGCATCATCCCAACTGTGCCTGCTGATCCCACTGATCCCCGGTGATCCCAGCACCATCTCACTGATCCCTGGTGACCCCACTGATCCCAGCACCATCCCAGTGATCCCTGGTGATCCCAGCACCATCCCACTGATCCCACTCATCTCTGGTGATCCCACCATTATCCCACTGATCTCACTGATCCCTGGTGGCCCCAGCACCATCCCAACAATCCCTGGTGACCCCAGCACCATCCCACTGATCCCTGGTGATCCCAACACCATCCCAGCGATCCCCGGTGATCCCACTGATCTCTGGTGGTCCCAGCACCATCCCACAGATCCCAGTGATCCCTGGTGATCCCAGCACCATCCCACTGATCCCTGGTGACCCCACTGATCCCTGGTGACCCCAACACCATCTCACTGATCCCTGGTGACCCCAACACCATCCCACTGATCCCTGGTGACCCCAACACCATCCCACTGATCCCTGGTGACCCCCCTGCTCCCCGGTGTTCCCCATCCCACCGTGACCTCCCCGCGCCCCGCCGAGCAGCCAGCACCCATTAACCCCGTGCACCCCGAATCGTTCCTTACGTATTCCTCGTAGGTCTCTGGCACGGGGGGAGGGGGCAGGGGTATCCTCTGGATTCCAGCTGCCCGTGCCCGGGGGGCAGGAGTGCCCCGCACCGCCGGGGGAGGGGGCACCCCCCGGGCCAGCGTGGCCCCCCGGGCCATGGCCCCGCGCACGGGGGCTCCTCGCACCAGGGCACCCCGAGGAGGGGGAGGAGGAGGAGGAGGAGGGGGAGGACCAACCCCACGGCCCCTGGAAAAGAGAGAGGAAGGTTTAGGTGAGGAGCCAGAGGATGGGGATTTTCAGCAATGACGGGAAGCTGACAACAAACAGAGCCAGGAATTGTGGATCAGCAGGAAAATTCACGCTGTTGTGCTGTAAGAGGTACAAAACTCTCCTTTGGGGTGAGAATTCCACGGTTTTAGGTGTAGAAAGACAAGAAATCACAGCTGAGGGAAGCAGGAGGCAGGAGGGAACCTTTGGAATGTCTTCCCAAGGAAACAGGGAATGAATTCCTTGTTTTGCTTTTCCTGTTGAACTTTATCCCAACCCATTCATTCCCTCACCTTTACCCTTCCAATTCTCTCTCCATCCCTTAAGTGGGGAGGGATTCAATGAGGTGTGGCTGCCCTTTGGGGTTAAATCACAAAATTTTGGCTCAGCCCAGCCTAAATTGGGAGTTTTACGTAATTTAGATTAGCTGAGCTTTGCCTACGGAGCCCAACTGGCTCCACACAGCCAAGGAGAGGCCTCCTGATGACATTTACATCCAAATTTTGGGCAGATCTACAGCCCAGAGTCAGGATTTGTGAGGATAAAGGAAGCTGTAGACAAAGAAATAAATCTGATACAGAGCTCTTGGAAGGGAATTTCACTTTAAAGGACCCTCCCAGCCACCTGGGATCACTCCAGATCCCTCAGGATCACTGAGGACATGGGCAGGGACTCTCCAAGCAGAAGGAAAAGCACCACCCATGGATCAGGGAGCGAGGCAAGCACTGAATGAACAATTTTTTATTGCAAATTTATCCCCAGGCTTTGACAGAAGCCCCCCCAGAGCTCTGCAGGGATGGGCATTTCAGCTGAAAACGCTGAGGGGGGCTACAGCACATCCACCACCAGCTGGGACCACTTCTGAAAGGTTCCTTTATGAAACTATTGATTAAACCCATCCCAAATCATCCCCAGTCTTGGATTACATCCCAAACATTGTGCTCCCAGCCAGCTGGTAAACCTTGGCTGAATCCCAAGGTCAGGCCCAGCAGCTGATGTGCAAGAAGAAACAGCTTAACCCCCTCTGACAGCACAACTGTGAGTGAAATCCAGCATTGCCAGGGCTGGGATTTTGGGAATACCTCGGAACAGGTGGAGGGGGAGGTGGGGCTGCCCCCCGGCCCCGCCCGGGGACGCCTCGGCCGCGGTTGGGCTCCGGGACCCCGTTGAGATAGGAGAGCTCCAGGAACTGCTCCTGGCAGATGTCATCCATCATATCCTGGAAAAAGGATGTAAATAAAGGATAATATGAGGATAAAAATAAAGATAAATAAGGATGTAAAGAGTCAGCTCCAGAGAACAGCTCTGGGATATCACAGGCTGCTGTGCTGGGACAAAAATAACTGCATGGACCTCAGCTCAAATCTGGTTTTACTGGGGTTTGCTGCAGCTTTCTCCAAGATTCCAGCACCTGTATCTCCAGGTCCTGATGTTCCCAGCATCCCAGGGATGTCAGGAGGATTTATGGGGGAAAGCCCAGGCAGATCTCAGCCCACAGCTCCTGTCTGAAGGGGCAATGAGCCTGCACAAGGTAACCCTGCAGTGTTCCCATTCCCAAAGGAAAGGGTTGGGATGCAGAGCAAACACCCATTCCCAAATCCAAGCTGGCTGTTCAAATCCTTAGGGATGCAGTGTGTTCCTGGCAGATCCTTAAAGATCCCTTCCTTGGGGACTAAAGGGGCACAGGAGATCACCCAGCACCATCCCAGTGCTCCCTGGAGATCCCAGAATCATCCCAGTGTTCCCTGGAGATCCCAGAATCATCCCAGCACCATCCCAGTGCTCCCTGATGATCCCAGAATCATCCCAGTGCTCCCTGGAGATCCCATAATCATCCCAGTGCTCCCTGGTGATCCCAGAATCATCCCAGTGCTCCCTGGAGATCCCAGAATCATCCCAGCACCATTCCCAGTGCTTCCTGGTGATCCCAGAATCATCCCAGTGCTCCCTGCTGATCCCAGAATCATCCCAGCACCATTCCCAGTGCTCCCTGGTGATCCCAGCACCATTCCCAGTGCTCCCTGGTGATCCCAGCACCATTCCCAGTGCTCCCTGGAGATCCCATAATCATCCCAGCACCATCCCAGTGCTCCCTGGTGATCCCAGAATCATCCCAGCACCATCCCAGTGCTCCCTGGAGATCCCAGCACCATTCCCAGTGCTCCCTGGAGATCCCATAATCATCCCAGCACCATCCCAGTGCTCCCTGGTGATCCCAGAACCATTCCCAGTGCTTCCTGCTGATCCCAGAATCATCCCAGTGCTCCCTCGTGATCCCAGCACCATCCCAGTGCTCCTTGGTGATCCCAGCACCATTCCCAGTGCTCCCTGGCAATCCCAGAATCATCCCAGCACCATTCCCAGTGCTCCCTGGCAATCCCAGAATCATCCCAGTGCTCCCTGCTGATCCCAGAATCATCCCAGCACTATTCCAGTGCTCCCTGGATATGTCAGCACCACCCCAGTGCTTCCCAAAAATCCCAGTGACCATCTCCCACCAGATGCATGAACTTTCCCACTTTTTCCTCCCAATTCAACACCCAAGTTTAATTTTAAAAACACACTTCAAGTTCTGCCACCCTTGGAGGCAAAATCCCAGCACAATCCTGTCACACACCGGCACAAAATGCCAGGAATTTGGCAATGAAAGCATCAAAAATCTTCACCAGGAAAACACATCCCCAAGCAGGTGACAAGTGACACCTGTAGAAAAACCTGCTCTGCAAAACCAGGGATTTTTTTCTGCATTTAAAACTGTAAAAATACTGATTGAACTCAGAAAAAAAAGACACAATATTGAGCTACTAAGCTGCCTGGGCAGTCACCCTCCTCATCTTCATACCCTTCAGCACCTCTGTATTTAATTCCTGACCTGACCATGAGGTTTTCCAGCCATTCCCACTAAAATTGGCACATGGAGCTAGACAGGACACCCACAGCTTGAACTGGGAGAGAAATCCCCACCCCAAATGTTTTGTCTGGGAATTTTTTGTCATTTATAATTAAAATTATAATGAAATTATAATTATTTATTATAATATCATAATATCATAATAATATCATTATATAATTATAATACAATAAATTATAATATAATAATATAATATTATAATAATATAATGATAATAATATAATATAATAATATGATATAATAATAATATGATAATATAATAATATGATATGATAATATAATAATATATGATAATATAATGATATTATAATAAATATAATATAATAAATATAATAAATAGAATAGAATAGAATAGAATAGAATAGAATAGAATAGAATAGAATAGAATAGAATAGAATAGAATAGAATATGCCCAAAAACACCTTCCTGAAGGATTCTACAAAGCTGCCACACACATTTAACCATTTCATCTCCTTTCCTCTCTGCAGGAGGAGGAAATCCAACCCATCCCAAGCCAGTTCCATCCCCTCAGGAATAAAAAAAAGGAGCAGGACACGTACTGGGACCAGGAATTTCTTGACCTCCTCCATGGCGTGGGCCATGAGGGCGTAGGCCTCGCAGGGGGGCCCGAAAACCTCGATGAAAACGTGCAAATCCATGTTGAGATGGGCGTATTTGGGATCCCCCCCTTTGCGAAGCTCTTCCTCCTGGGGAAAAAAAAAATAAAAAAATTAATTTTTTGCCTCTTAAAATCTGTTCAAGAGGCAAAAAAAATCATATTTTTTGCCTCTTTTCTAAGCTTTAACAAGGTGTGTATGGGTATTCTTAAAAGAAATAAAACCTTTTTATTGCTGCCTCTTCGTGTGGCTTTATTTTTTTTTTTTTAAGGAAAAAAATTTCCACTTTTTTATTGCTGCCTCTTCAGCTGGTTTATTTTTTGCTAAATCAACAGTTTTTAATTGGTGCCAGCAAAATTTTTACCTCAGAATATTTAAATATTCTCTTCTACGCCACTTTGTGGAGCCCGATGCCTCCAACAACTCCTCCACCTCTGCTTTAAGATATCTTTAAGATATTTCTGTTTTTCAGGCTGTTTTGCAGTTATTTCACAAGTTAAAAACAACCTGAAAGTGTTTTTAAAAAACCTTTTTGTGCCACTCACGTAAAATCTGAATTAAGTTACAGCTCTGCTGGTTCTTAGCTCAGCTTCAAAATAAACAGGAAGAAATAAAAAACATCTTTTCCCCATTCTTTTCATATTTTTTTTTTTTTCTGTTAAAAAAACCCTCCTGGTACTTTGTGATTCACCAAAGATTATCAACATCTCCACTGAACCAGAAGAATTTAAGGATTTCAGAGGGAGCAGCTAGAAAAGGGATTTTTTACCTTTTTATGGAGGGGAAAAATATCCCTTTAGTGAATGGCTCTTCAGGAGATTAATCCTTATTTTATCAACTTTGTAGTTCATCTTTCATTGAAGCTTTATCTAGTTTAATTTTTAATAAAATGCTTGGAGAACCATTTATTTTTAATAAAATGGTTGTTAATTCTCACACCACAAAAGGAATTTTGTTTTCCTTTACCTTGGCTTTATCTCTCATTGAACCTTTCCCCAGCACAGAGATTTTAGCACCAGTTTCTTCCTGAAGTCTCTTAATGGTGTTGCCTTGGGGTCCCAAAATCTTCCCAACAAAGTTGAACTGGAATTTAAGAAAAAACAACAAAAAAAATCAGCTCCAGAGCTCAAAAAAAGTCAACAAAAATTTTTTCTGAATGTTCTGTTGGTTGACAAAGGAAGAAAAAAATAAATAATTCTTCATTTCTCCTCACCTCACCAAAAAAAAATGCACAGGAAAATTTAACTTTCAAAAGGAAAAATTAAGTTTCTAACCTTTCTTTTCATGAAAAGTGGTCCAATAGAAAAATCAAGCTAAATTAAGTGTTTCAATTCCAACATCTACTCTGCAGCAGCTTTCCAGCAAATCTTTAAGGAGTTAAATGTAAAAACACAAAGCTCCACACGTGGAATTGTCTGTTCCAGCAATCCAAAATCCCACCTATGCACCACCATTTATCACAAGATATTCTAGAAATTCAATGTATTAGAAATTAAACCCCTGCAGGCCTGCAAAGAAAGAAAGAAAAAAAATAATCCCTCCTCACTTTTCAAAAGAAACGTCTTGAATTTTGCTTTAAAAAGAAGATTTAACTCCTGCTGACACTTTGCCAGGCACAAAATCCCACAGAAAATCAGCAAATCCCAGAGATTCGGTCACCCTTTTCTGGCCCTCACCTTGGGGTACTGTTTGACAGGGATCAGAACTCGTTCTTTCAGTTTCATATTCTTGTGGGAAAATAAATCCAGGTAGTTCTCTTCCTCATCCTTCTTTGTTGTCTCACCCTTCTGAATTTTTTCAATTTCTAAACAAGATATAAAAATAGGGCTGCTTTATATTTTCCTTAAACAAGCATCAGATCAGAGATGGAATCACGACAAGGACAGAACCCTACAAATACCAGAAGGAAATTCCTGTGCTTTCCTCTGCCAGCCCCTAAATCTGCAAAGAAACCAGCTCAAACTACATTAAAATCCAATATTTTTGCTAAATTGTGACAGAAACCAGCAAGTTTTTATCATCCAACTCGAATTTATTTGAAATCTGCCCTTTAATTAGCGGTGTCAACACCTCCAGGCACGATGAGTTTTGGTTATGTTGAAAATATTCCTAATAAACATCAGTGTGCTTTGGGTTAGGAAATTCTCCCAGCTTCACCTCATGAAATAAATTCAGATTTATCACACAAATAATTCCTAAGTAGGAATTTTAAATCCTCAGGTGTGCAGCCATAAAACAGAGTCTCAGAAATTCTTACTTCAGCAACGCAACTACAAATTATTTGTCTCTCAAAATGGAGATTTTTCTTTCTTTTTTAATTATTTGTCTCTCAAAATTATGATTTTTTTTTTCCTTTTTTAATTGCCTGTGGTGAATTAAAAATCAATTTTAAAACCCCATTGAGGCAGCCTGAGGGGAGCTGGGACAGTCCCAATAACCTGCTGGAATGAGGTCGTTAAGGGAAGTTAATTAGGGACTGGTACACAAACACCTCCTGGAAATTCAACTTTCACTGAGAGATGACCCACATGGAGATGGAAAATCCTCTTCCAGGCATTTCTGAGTTATAAATTAATTTTTCTGGTGCAGGAATAACCCCCATCATTTTCCAGAAGAACACAGCCCACAGCTGCCTGGATTTCCCTTTTCCAGAGGTGATAAAAACACAATTTTTATTTCAAGGCAAACAACTCTGTGACAAATTCCCCCAAATGTGGAGTCAATCCATTGTTAACAATCCCAAATTACTGCTGATCCTTTGGTCCAACAGAAAAAAAAAAACCCAAACTGATCATTAATATCCATCCCAAATCCTGATTTCAGGCTGTTTATCAGAAGAGGAGCCTGGTGAAAAATCAGATTGTGCCATTTCACCAGCAAATCCAAGGCTTGTAAATGTAATTTCTGAGCCTCTTCCAAGGGAAAGAGACACTTCCCAAAATTATCCACAGCACTGGGATTGAGCTGGGAGAGCAAAGTGCAGCCTGCTTAGTCATGAGCAGGATTTCCAGCACACTGCAGCTGCAATATTTTGTATTTCCTGGGATTTTTGGCCACGTCAAACCATCTGCTTGAGTCTGAAATGCTCCTGTTCACAGCCCCACGAGCCTGCCAGATGGTCTTGATGATCCTGGAAGTCTTTTCCAACCTTAAAGATGTTGGATATTTGGGGTATTATCCATTAGGGAATATTTCTGGATCATCCAAGCAGGAATAAGGAGTCACCACCACCCTTTTGAACAACCCCTGGGCTGAGAAGCATCTCAGAAAAAATCATCAAATAATCTCTATTTTAATTATATTTCTTTTGTTATAGGCCCAGTGATATAAACTTGGTTTTAGTGGGCCCCCTTGTCAGCTGGGCTCAAACCATAACAGAATTGTGCTAAAAAACCTGAATTTTGTATTTTTATTCCCAGCAGCCCCTTGTCTCCCCTCACAAAATTGTTACCATGACTCCTTACTTTTCAAAATTGAAAGAAATCTCTTGAATTTTGCTGTAAAAAGAAATTATTTTTCTGAAGATACAAAGGAAAAGTAAAAAACCCTCAAGTTCATACACTGCCAAATTTATAAAATAAGACAAAAGTGCTGTCTTGCTTCTTTTTACGGAGTTGGTTTTTATTTTTCATTTTAGCTCTAAGAACAGGGCAGAGAATCAAGATTTGGAAATTAAAGGTTGCACTGTTTGCCTGTCTCAGGATAACTTAAAACCCTTAAATAATATGTTTTTCTGAAAATGCATCCTGCAGATAAACAAAAAGTGGTTTTTTTTTACACACACATCCAAAATAAAAACACCCTCAAACTTCCTTGATAAAATTATACGAAACATGAATTAATTACTGTTAAATTAAAAAATTAAAATGAAACTAAACAGAGGAATTTTCTGCCTCCTGAAAACACCACAGGACTGGGTGAAAACCTCTGCAAACCAGTGAATCCAAATTCACACCCAGCAAAATTCATTTCTGCATCCTGCCAAAGCTGCAGAAACATCTGGGAATTGGGCTGGGCCAAAAGGAATTAAAAAAATTGATCCAAACCAAACCAGAAGAGAAAAGCAGCAGCAGCTCCATGCCTTGAAATGGAACGTAAAACACAAGGGAGGAGAAGGAGCAGCAGAGGAATTCCAAGCTCTTCCAAGCTTTGGGAATTCAGGACACCTCCAGATCCAAGGGGGAGTCTGGAAATAGGTGAGGAAGGATAAAATCATGGCACTGATGAGCTGGATGTGACACCAGGAGCAGCTGTTGGAAAACCTGGATACCTGGAGGGATCCAGGCCCATTCCAGAGGTTTTTTGGGAGAAGGTTACCTGCTTCCCACGGGGAATGTCAGCAGGCTGGCAGCATGAGTGGCTTTTCCAGAGCTTTCCAGGGCAGGGATGGGCTCAGCAGGACTCCTATGGGGCAGGTAAAGGGGGCTGGGAATGCTGCTGTTCCTCCTTCCTGCTCCTGAGCTAAGCCCCAGCTCTTCCTTAATAATTAAAATCCATGGGAAGTGATGGCCTGCAGCTCAGCTGTGCTCTGGAAGCACATTTGTGAGACTGAAAATATTACCAGCAAAGTAAAATAATACTGACCCCTAAAAAATCCCCACTCCAAACCTGAAAGAATTTGAGGGTGGCACCTCTGAGGAAAGCAGAGCCTCCTCCATCCTTCCCTGCTTCCCAGCTGGTTTGATTTCCCAGGAAGGAGAAGCAGTTCCTGGCTAGATTCCAACAATTTGGCAATCTTAATCCCACTATTTCCCTCCCCAAAATAAACCCCCCACCCTGGGATTCCTGGGCAGGCAGCTCTGCTTTTGGGGCTTTGCTGGGAAGGCTGGGCACTGCCAGGAGAAGGAGCACAGGGAGGGAAAGGTGAGATTTGGGATGTGGCACAGAAACTCCTGGGATGGCAGTGGGAATGGGAATGGCCACAGCAGTGCCAGCAATTGAGAACATTGCCATGGTTGAACAAAATACAAATTGAAAAGTGCAACAGCGAAATGGTTTCAAACTAATCCAGCCTGAGACAATTTCAGGTGACAGTTTGGGGGCAGGATATCCACTTGGAAAGACAGGAATTGAAGCCATCTCTGTGCCAGGAGAGCCAGGACTCCACGTGGAAGGAGCTTCAGGGTGACATTTTTCATCTCCAGTGACCTCAGCCCTCTCTAACCCCTCCTTTGGCTCCCAGGAGCCACCACCCATCCGTGGGACATTCCCACCCAGTCCTTTCCCATTCCCAGGAAGGAATCCCAGCCTGAATCCAGCAGGGAATTCCACGTGGGAGTTCCCCAGGACCTCCAGCTGCTCCTGCCTTTGCCAGGTGTTGCTCCAACTCCAACAGCTCCTTCCTGCTCTCATTCCCACCCCACACGGAATGACACATGCTTGGGAATCCTCACATCCTCACACATCCTTGGGAAGCTCAGCTCTTTTCCCTTGGAGCTTCTCCATGAAATAAAACCAGCTAGAATTCCCAGGAAACCCAAAATCCTACACTCAAGTGGGATATCCATTTTCCCAAAGGAGGGAAGCAGAGAGAGCCATGCCCTTCACACCAGCAGCAGCTCCCCCTGCTCTTTCCACAGCTTAAATCCAAAGGAAAAAGAGGATTTTCTTGCTCCTGTGGAAAAGGAAGGTCACACAGACCCCAAATCCCAGGAGGGAAACATGGATTATATTTGAAAATGCAAGAAATCACAGTTTTCAGTTTCTCCCTAGGGTAACAGAACCCTCAATGTAGCCACTTCCATACCAGAATTAGTAAAATTAGTGGAATTAGTAAAAATCCCATCACTGTCAGGCCCTTGCTCCCAAAAAAAGCCAATTCCTTCTAAAAACACAGAACCACCACAGTATTTTAGACAACTTTAAGACGTTTTAAAATAAATGAATGCAGAATTCCTGCAGGGCTCCCTCCCTGAGGCAGGCAGGCTGAGCAACTTCCACTCTGGGAAATAAAAAAAAAGGCTGGAATAGGAAATCTGCTGACACTCAAGATCATTTCTGTGTCTGGAAGTCATTTTACTGGCTCTGTGCATCACAGCTTTGGCCCAGACTGAAATTCCAAGGAATTCAGAGCACTTTGGGGGATCATCCAGGCAAAAAAAATTGACCTAAATCCACCATTTTACCTCAAATTTTTCCTCATCGTTTTCCTGCTCAGCTCACCTTGAACTGGGACTGTGAATACTCCCAAAATAAAGTGATTTTCAATATATCCACAGCTGGAGCTGCTCCAATTTTAAATCTCCCCAAGCTGCAATCAGCAATTTTTAAATTAATAAAAATCCCCCTCCTAAATCCTCGTTACACTCCTCAAGTGAAGGAGGCTTTGCAGGATGCTGCTCTTTGTGTGGGAATTTGCAAACTCCTTGGATTTCCTTTGGCTGGGAGGCACCACAGCCAAGCTGGCTGAAGAATTTTATTAATCAAAACCATTAAACTGATGGAAAATCGGATTATAAAACTCCTTTATTTAGATCAAGATGCTGGTGGGTGATGCCGTGACGATCTCTCCTGGTTGTTTGCACAATAGGAGAGAGACAGCAATTCCCAAGAATTATTCCCCGCATAAAATAAGCTTGTAAAACCTCAAGAGCCGCACCAAAACTCTGCATTTATAACCCTCGACAAAATAAATTATTTTAAAAAGCAGGATACCAAGTACAGGAGAGATTAAACCCAAACAGATCCTTGCTTTGGGAACCTCCCAGCTCCCCCCACCGTGCACGGAAAGCAGAAAGAGGTTGGGAATATTTGAACTGATTTAAAACTGAATATTTTAAGCTGACTCCAGAGTGTGGGAGCAGCTGAATGGGCTGGATGGAGGCCCCGAAGGCGGTGCAGCAGCTGCAGCGGGGAGATCCAGGGAAATCCGAGCTGCCAGGCGATTGGACAGCGGCGGGGAGGAAGGAGAAGGCTCGGCTGGGCACAGAACAAAGACTGCCATTTCCAGTCCTTCCTCGGGCTCGGCACGGATTTCCAACGGGGGAAAAAAAACAATCCCAGAAATGGCTCGCTGGGATTTAAGCACCGCTACGTGGGAACCGCCCCGGGTTTTTAAGGTTCCTTTTTAGCTCCTCTGTCCCCAGGGATGGAAGAGCTGCCCTGGTTTCGGCTGGGATAGAGCTCCTTTTCTTCTTAACAGCTGGTTTTAGGGAATTTTATGGGAATCACATTACCAACACCCTGATGTTTTGCCTGTTCCCGAGCAGCGTTTGCCCCGAGACTTTTCAGTAAAGGAAAGGAGCTGTCCTCAAGCCAGCGTGGCCAGGACAGGTCACCTGAAGGGTCCAAAGGGAAATTCCATCCCCCGGACTGTCATTCCCATCCCAGAAACTGCAAGGAGCTCGGGGATGGGGTGGTGAAGAACCGGGGATCGCTTGCTTCTACTCCTTCTCAACATCACAATTATCATTATTACCAGCGTATTTACTATTACCATTACGTTTTATTTCAATTATTAAACGGTTATCTCAACCCGCAAGGGTCTTGAGTCTCTTGATTCCCCCGTCTGGCTAAGGCCACACCACAAGGACTTACACAATGTAATATAACCACCAATAAAACACACGCAAAACTTGCGGCTCTGCGGATTAAGCTCCGATTACACAGGGAAATAGCTCATTTTAACCCCCTATGGCACCGGAGCCAGAACGGCCACCGGGACCCGCTGCCCTCTCCCTCCTCCCGGCGCTGCCCCGGTACCTGCGGTGAGGAGCTGCATGGCGTGCGTGAAGGACGGGTCCAGGCTGTCCTTCTCGGCCATCAGCTCGGGCAGGTACTTGTTCTCGGGCTCCATCTTGCCTCCAACCATCGGGCCCGAGCCACCGGAGCCCCCCGGCCCTGAGGCCCCTCCGGCCGCGGCCCCACCGGGCGGCGGCTGCGTCCCGCTGGCGGCCCCGCGGGCCCCTCCGCCACGGGGCGCTCGGCGCGACGACGGCGCGCGCCCACCGGGACCCTGTCCTCGAGACAGGCGGCCGGCGGGGTCGTCGCGGCGCTGCATGAGGCGGAGCCGGGGCGGGGACGCCGGGCCGGGCCGGGCCGGGCCGGGCCGGGGAGAGCGGCGGGAGCGCAGCGGCCACACCGCCCGCGCAGCGCCGGGGCCGGAAGTGCCGCGCCGGAAGCTCCGCCCCCTCCGGCTGTGTGTGAGGGTGTGAGGGGGGGACCCGCCGCGGGACCACCCCGCGCGCCCCCGCGCATGCGCCGCGCGCCGCCGGCCGCTCGGGAATGGCGCCGTGGCGGCCGCGCGGTTCCAGCGTGAGGGGAGCCGTGGAAGCGGGGAATGACGGAGTCAGGGAATCGTGGATGTGGGAGGGGAGCAACTCATCCACTCCGTCCACGCAGCGCTGCCATTGTAATCCCTAAACCGCATCACGTAGCGCCTCTAAATACATTGAGAGGAATGACGGGTTTGTCTTTACAAACAAGCTGTGGGTCTGCTGATAAGATGCAGCTATTAGTGAGAGACAACAGAAACAATGGGATGGATTCCACTAAAAGATGAAAGAGGCACTGAAAGAGCATCATGAATTCCACAAAAGTTAAGAATTAAGAAGGTAATATGCACTGGGGGTGTCTCAGGTATCAGGTGTTCCGGGAAGCCTGTACCTCTCAAGTACCTCAGCCTATGGGGAAAGAGAGAAGGGACAAGAGGCCGAGAATTAGGATAAAAAGGAGACTGTGCCCTCCAAAAATTTGAGAGACCCCGGGGGAATGCCCCATGGCCTCTCCCTTTATTCGAATAAAGAAAAAGGACTCCTCTGTCTCCTTTTTGGACATAAACCTCTGGTGTTTGTGGATTAATTTTCCTGACAACGGTGACTCCACCACCTCCCCAGGCAGCCCCTTCTAATGTCTGGCCACCCGGACGGCGAATGAACTTGAATATCTACTGTGAATCTCCCTTGTCTTGCGGCCGTTTCCTCTCAGTAAGGTCACTCTTCACACAGTAGAAGAGGAGGTCTCTTCTCCTCACCACAAGCTCCTGGCAGGTGGTTGTGGAGGGCGATGAGGTTCCCCTTAAGCCTCCTCCAGACTAAACCCAGCTCCTCCAGCCGCTCCTCTTCGACCTTTCAGGAGCCTTTGAGGGGCCCAGAACTGGACGCAGTAGTAGAAGTGCAGCCTCACCAAGCCATAGTACATAGAATCAAAAATTTGGAAGAGGAGCAGTGATGGCGCTGGGAGCACGGGCGGGATTCGAACCCGCGGTAAGAACAGAACCACCGAGTGCGGGATTCGAACCGGCGGCCCTGCCCGGACTGCGCCCCCGCCGTGCCGCGCATGCGCGCTCCGGATTCCCTCCAGGCGGCGGCGCTGAGGCGCGGGAAGGGACTGAGGGGGGGATCGGGACCGGGACAGGGACCGAGCCATGGGGACCGAGATTTTGGCCTGCCCAGGGCACAGCGCTGCCCTGAGGTACAGGGGTAGCGCCGCTGTGAGGGCTCAGCGTGTCCCTCCGGCTTCCACAGTCCGGCAGGGCCTTGGCAGTGCCCTTGCGGGAGCTGAGCCTTCCCCTGCCTGCCCTCATGTTCCTGTGGAGCAGAGCCCACCCTGGGGACGAGCCTCGGTGTCTTGGCTCCCTGAAGGGCGAGCAAGTGTGCTTGTGGCAGGTGGTGTCACACAGTGCTGAAGAAGGGAAGAAAAGAGCCCTAAGGCCTGTGATTCTCGGAGTTTATGTGACTCCAGTTACGGCTTTGCAGAGCCATTAAACCCAGCAAAGTGGCACTGAGAGCTTCTCCGTGTATTCTGAGGGACAAAGGTTAGCTGGTTCCTTCTTTCTCACTGGGGATCCACCCTCAATTTTGCCCCTTCATGGATGATTCTTCAGGTTTCTTTGCTGATGGGTTTGGTGATCCTCATGGGTCCCTTCCAACTTGAGGTATTCCATTCTATAAATGCAAAAACTCTTTTATGCAGGGGTTGTTATTGTGTGTGGAGGCAACACTTTACTGGCACAGATTGCAGGCAGTGCAGCTGCTTAAATTAGAATAAAACACATCCCTCTATTAAATTCTACAGTCAGAGCATGGGAAACGGGAAGACAACAACTTTTATAATTGGCGAAATCACACATCTCCTCCAGCCTGTGCAGGAAACAAGGGATTCCTATTTATCCACCTCTCCCTGAGGTGTGAAATGTCACCCGATGTTGGGGACACCGCGCTGGCTCCACATCGCACTCGGTGGCCCCAGCTGGGGCCGGTGGCTCTGAGCAGGTTCTGACACAATCTCAGCAGGATTGTGAGGGGAACAGCCTCCCTTTTCCAGCTGGGATTAGAAAGCAGCTTTTACACAAGCACTGTCACACTTGGCCACGTCGCAAGGTTGTCACCTCGGGTCGCCTGAAGCCGCACAGCTGTGGGGTGTCCGGCCGGCCCGGATCCTGCTCCCAGCCACGCTCTGAGGCACGGAACGCCGTGCTCCAGCCGGGAGCGGGGAAGCGGATCACGGCTCATTGATTTACTGACATTTCACCGTGTGCTGGCGCTTCCACGGGGATCAGGGCTGGACGCACCAGCGTTCCCCCGTGTGTTTTGTTCCCGGTCCCGGGCTCATGGAAGCGGAAGCCGTGGGAACCCCCGTGAGGACCGAACCACTGCCCGCAGTGGGGAGGAGCGGGCTGCGCTGGCGGGGGGGGGATGCTGGCGTGGAAGGCTCCGTGTGCACGTGCGGCCAAAGGGCCGCTCCAAGTGCGCGGGGGCTGCGGGGGGGGCGGGACGTACCAAAGGTGACCGGGGACAGTCGGTGCCTGGTCAGGGCGAGACGCCTCCGGGCCATACCAATACCCAAATGAGGGGGGGGGACAAGAGGCCTGTACCATGGGATATAAGGGGGGTGTTGCTATAAAGGAGCCGGATAAAGGGATGGAAGGAGCTGTTCTCCGCTGCATGGAGAGGGGGCACCTCCCACTAGAGCGGGTTGCTCAAGGTATTATCTAACCTGGCTTTGAACAATTCCAGGCTCGAGGCATTCCACAACCTATGCCAGTGCCTCGCCATGCTCACAGGAATTTTCTCCTAACACCTAACCTTGTTCCTTGTCCTATCACTACAGCTCCTAACGAGGAATCCCTCTCCGGTTTCTCTGGAGACCACTCCAGCCACCGCAAGGTGCTGCGAGGTCCTCACGCCGCCCTCCATTCCCGGCTCCCCCCCCCCGCCTCGCCTCGAATGGACGCGCCCAGCGCGCTGCCCCGGGGCGGGGGCGCGTGTGGGCGGACCGTACCACTGTGCCGGCCGTGGGTGTGAGGGGCGGGCCGTACCACGGGGCCGCGGGCGGCGGGGGGGGGGCGCGGCCTGTGCGCGAGGAGCCGTGTGGCGGCGCGCGGGCTCTCGGTGTCTCCGGCCGGACCGGGCCCAGCGCAGCCCCAGCCCCGTCACGGGCCCCGCCGCCCGCCCGCGACCCCGCCCGACCCCGCCCGGCCCCCGGCCCGCTCAATGCCCAGGGTGAGGGGGCAACCGGGGGGCTTCGGGAGAACGGAGGGGACCGCGGAAGGCTGGAGGCGCCGCCCCGGGAGCTGGGAAAGGGGGGGAATCCCTGGTGTTGCTTGGCGTGTTTGGAGGGGATTCCCCGCTCTGAGGGGGCCTCTCTGCTCTGGAGAGTCTCCTTAGGCCCTTTGTAGCTGGCTTTGTGCTCTGGGGGACAGTTTGGGGCGGCCTTAGGGTTGCAGAAGGCTGAGGCGTTGATTTGGGGTGGGCTTGGGGGTCCAGGAGGCTCCCTCTGGGCTGAAGGGCTCGTTTGGAGGGGAATTTGGGGCTCCACGAGGCTGTGTCTGGGTCAGGGAGCTGGTTCGTGGAGTCTTTCCTGTTCTGGAAGAAACTCCCGGCTTGTGGGGTTTGTTTGGGGGACCCTTCGGGGCTTTGAGTAGGAGGAGGAGGTTTGAGGGCAGCTCGTCACCTGTGGGGTCCCTCCTGTGCTTGGGGGGCTGCTTTGGGGGTCCCCTGTGCCTGTGAGGAGTCCCCAGGGGCTGCTTAGGGACTGTGCCTCTGATTTGCAGCTTTGGGGGGTCCCTTCTCCCTGCAGGGCTGGTTTGGGGGGTCCTTCCTCACCTGTGGGATGTGGGGGCCTCAGTGCCCCTCCCCAGCCTTGTGTGGGTCCCCAAAGCCCCCCTTGCACCCCGTTGTGGGGGGAAGGAAAAGCAGTTCCTGTGGGATTGAAACAGCGAGGGGGACAGGGAGGCTGCAGGAGGGTTAAATGTGGGGTTTGTACCTGGTTTTGGGGGGCATTTGGAGCAGTGTTTTGAGGGGAGGGGTGTTACTGATTCCTGTGTGGATGAGGGGGGACAAGTTTGATAAAAGCTGGGTTTTTTTGGGGGGATGGGAAAGGGAAGCCTCGGGGTGGTCAGTAAAGGGTCGAAGGTTTTTTTTTGTGTGTGTTTGTGTTTTCAGAGGTGGAAAATGGAGGGAACAAAGCTGGGGGGTGACATTTCTCAGGCTGGAGTGGGGCAGATGGAGCAGGAAAGGAAGGGTGTCCAGGATGTGGTGGTTTTCCTGGGCTGGGAATGGGGGCAGGGCTGCGAACGCCGGGGCCGGTTTGTCTGGATAAAGGGCTACCCTGTGGGATTTGGGGCTGGGAAAGGGGGGAGCCGATGAATTCTGGGACAAGCAATGCCTCAGGAAAAGTCCTGGCGTGGCCCAGGGTGTTGCGAGTGACCTGCGGGAAGGTCTGAGTCAGGGAGGGGCGGATTTCTTGGGAATGTCGGCTCGGGGCGTGCTTTGGGCTGAGAAGCAGCTGAGCTTTGGGATTTTGGGGCTTTGGAGCACAGGTGAGGCTGTAGGGAAGTGCTGGAAGTGGCTTCCTTCAGTCGCATGATGGTTCCTGGGTGTGATTAGTCATGATCTGCATTTTCTCCCGGGGCAGTCTGTGCTCGCTGGTTTTGGGGCGAGGAGGAGGAGGAAGAAGGCAGAAATTTGGCTTTGAAAAGCTCCTGTATAAATGGAAACTCGCCTCGAAACTCCCTGAACAAACCAGGCAGGGTCTGACTCAGAACTGCAGTTAGGATTTAAAGGAGAGGAAAAAAATAAAAAAAAGAGAAACCCACCGGTAGCAGCAGCCAGAAAACTCTGTCTCCTTATGACTCAACACGTAGAAATACTTGGATTTAATCAACTCAGCTGGAGTTAAGGTAGGAGTGTGGATGTACAGCCAGGAATGTGGGTCTTAGGGTCTAGCTGTGATTTTTTTTTTTTTTAAAAAACACCTCATGAAACCTCAGTGAATGATTCCAGGCTGAATTCCCCACAGAGATCCATCCTCCTCTTCCACACTGCAGTGCTCAAACCTTTCCCTGTGTCAGGGCAGAGCCCAGGGTGCTTCCCTGGCTTCTGCCTGGACTTTGCCCCGCACTGGAATTGCGGATCTGTTACCTGGGAGGCAGAGCCGTGTGATTCATGGAAAGGCACGCTCCAGGAGGGTGATCCACAGCTGGGAAAGGAGCTCTGGAGGTGCAGGACAAGCAGGGAACTTCCTACAAGAGAGCCAGGACGACAGGGAATGGCTTTGCACTGACAGGGAGTGGGTTCAGAGGTTGGGGGAAGAATTCCCTGCCAAGGTGATGAGGGGTTGAGGTTTCCCAGAGAAGCTGTGGCTGCCCCATCCCTGGAAGTGCCCAAGGCCAGGCTGGAGCAACCTGGGATAGTGGGAGGTCTCCCTGCCCCTGGATGAGCTTTAATGTCCCTTCCCACCTGAACCATCCTGGGATTCCCGATGATCTTTGTAGGTTGTGTATTTTGGGAGGGGAAAACCCTTTTCAGTGAGTTTTCAGTGAGGTTCCTGCACTGGCACAGAGCAGCTCGGTGCTGTTGGTGCCTCTGGATTACTTTGACAGCTGGAGATTTAGAACAGCTCTGTGTAAACATTGGAAATCAGCCCCGATGCCTTGGAGCTTGCTCTTTTTTGGGGCAGGTGAGCCGAGAGCTGGAGCAGCCTGGCACGTCTTAAATAAGGATTATAAAACCCCTTTAGAGTGGCTGGGTATCATCTCACGGCTCGTTTTGCTGATTGTGCAGAGCTAAACGAGTCTGAAATCTTTCTCAGCTCTCAGACCTCGCCGGCCTGGCTCCACTCGGGTCACTGTTACTTGTAGCTTTTTGTTGCCCCTTGTTTCTTTCTGTGCCCTGCTAAAAAGTTCAGCTCTTTGCTCTCACGCTGAAAACCGAGCTGTGCCCCGGAGAATGGGCTGGGGCTGGGAACAATTGGGACTTTGTGGCAGGGCAGTGACATTTATCAGTCAGCCCCAGGCTCAGCTGTCAGCCTGGCTTTAACTCCTCGGCTCCAAACTGAGGCGTTCACCCAGCCGAGGTGGATGGAAACTCAAATGAGGGAGATGAGCGAGGTGCAAGTGACTCAACGCTGCAGCTTCTGTGTTTTCTGTGTGATTTTTGAAGTTGCTTTTAAGTCCTGCTTGATTCGTTAATGGGGTTTGGGTGTTGGGTTTGATATTTGGGCTGAAAGTGTGAGAATATTTAGGCTGAGCTGTTGATCAGCCAGGGCCTTGTTTTCAAAGCCCAGCTTAGACAACTCTGTTCTGATTTTCAGGAAAGACCTATTGATGTCACAAACTTCTGAAAGTAATATTTGATTTCACTTGAATACAATTCCGTGGCTTAAACGGGATTGTAGCTCAATTTTATTTTTTTTTAATTTTTTTTTTTTTCCTTAGCAGGGCCTTTTGCTTCTGACTTCAAACACTTTTAGCAACTTCAACTTCAAAACACTTTTAGCAACTTTCAACTTTTTGGGCATGGAATGCAAATATCATTCAAACAAGTCCTCTAAAAACTTAAGTGATGGGTGGGGAAGATGTTTTTTTAAAAATAATCCCAGTGTCAGAACAGGGAAGAACATAAAGCACCTTCCTGGCAGAATTATGGCAGTGTCCAGCTGCTTCCCGGTGTTTCCAGGGTGATTTTCCCATCCATTCCAGCCCAACTTTGTGAGCTTTTCCTCAGGCCTGGCCTCCTTCCCCCCGAGCAGGTGACAATTGTCACCATTTCCTGACGTGTCACTTGCCACTTCTTTCACGCCGAGAGAGTTTTTTGTTGCTGCTCCTCGGGCAGATCCATATCTGCCTGCCGAGGCTTTGGTGCGAGAGGAAGCGAGTGAGTCACCCCCAGAGCCTGTCAGCGAACTGGGAGGGAACTGGGAGGGAACTGGAAGGAGCTGCAGCCGCCCGCGGGGGTGGACAGGGTGGAACAGTGACATTTTTGGACCTCACCCCTCTCCGGGCACGTGTCAGTCTGAGCAAGCTTCCTTCAGAGAGGGTTTCCAAGGAGTTCATCCAAAACCATTTCGTTCCAGGGTTTTTCTCCCTGATCTAGGAGAGGATATTTTAGAAAAGATCTTTTTTAGGTTCTGGCTGATTTGTGGTTTAAGTTTGAGGGCTCGTTTTGGAGGTCTCTCACTTCTTTCGCTTGGAAAATGTGGCAGACCAAACATTTTGGCAGGGTGGGGATAGAGAGGGGTCACTCAGGAAGAGGAAGTAAAAGCTGGCATGGGCAGAGTGGCAGGAAAAGCCAAAATCCTGGTGGCAGCATGGAAATCTGCTGGGATCCACTTGTGGTGCTGACTTCACGTGTGGAAATCCGGAGATTTTATGGAAGAGGAAAATCCAGCAGCTCATGAGTTCAACATGGATTCTCCCTTAGAGGAAGAAAATGATTTGGGATTGCTCGAGGCCTTCCCAAGGATCCTTTTCATTCTGAGTAACAAATTAGCAGGGAGTGCTGTGCATCCTGTGCCCTGGGGCATTGGAAAGGGGATCCCGGTGACCTTTCCAGGGGGATCCGTGTTTTGCAATCCCTGGAAGCTGCAGCTGTTCCGAGCTGTTCTCACTCCCTCTCTCTCTCCCCGTGGAGCTCAGTTTTGGAGGAGCTGGTGGAACTGGGAACTCCTCACGGTGTCATTCCTTGTTTTTCCTTTACCCTGGGCTCGGTCCAGAGCTGCTGGCTCTGCTGGAATCTCCGATTCAGGAGCTGGTGCCACAGCAGCCCCTGGAACTGGAGACTCTGAGGGTGCTGGATTTCACTCCCAGCCATCTCCAGGCCCTGTCAAGCCAGGAATTCATTTCCCTGATCCCTCCTGATTTCTTTGTGCTGCTTAATGACTGCCCTTTCCATAGGTTTGCATCTTATTTCTGACCATTTGAGAAGAAATTAACCTTTCAGATTTGCTTCAGATCAGGCTGTGAGTGAGGAGAGCCCAATCCTGGTGGCATCCGTGTGTGTGTTCAGCTAAAACTTCCCCAAATCCCTCCCACCTGCACAGATAACATCTGGATCGACTGGGTAACATCTGGATCGATCACCATTCCCTGATAACACCACCGGGAGCTGCCTCCCAGGCACACCCTTGCAGCTCCAGGAATGTTTATTCCCAGCTCTTTGTCCTGCTGGGTCTCTGCTTTTCCTCCCTGGATGCTTCTGCTCCCTTTTGCAGCCCAACCTTGTCATTTTTTGGTTCCTTTCCATGCCTTATCTCACTTTCTGAGTAGAAAATCTGAAGCTTAATTGGCTGAAAAACGATTCCTTGTTTCCTGCTGCCCACAGACCTGGTTACAATTTATTCTCACCGGTTCTCCTGGGGTTTTGAAGTGCAAATTTACTTGGTAGTACGGGGAGAGAGAAATTTTAAAATATTTACTTGGAAAAATCAGAATTTGTAGACAAGAAGTTTTAATTTTCTTAATTAAAAGCCTGATTTTGCTTTTTCAACTTGATATCTCTCAGTAACCCAAACTTTTAAAATTAACCTTGTGTGCTACATCAACTCCTTATCCTGCTGGAAATAACTTTTTTCAGGCTTAAATACAGTGCTTTACATTTTTAATCACTCCTGAGCTAGGAGCTAATTAAATGCTTCAGGAATATTCCTTTGGGAAGGGGAGCTGGTGTCATTCCTATTTTTCAGAGGAGCTGGTTTTGCCACTCTCAGGACACGTGGAAATGAAATATTCCACTTCTTAATCGCTTGGTAAATTGTTTGTACAAGTGCCTTTTAAAATAATTGGGGTGAAATTCCCTCTTTGATTTGAAGAGTATCCAAAATGACCCTGATTTGATACAACTTCCAGGGCAAAAATAGCTCTGGATGAGGCTCTTCCAACCAAAATCCGGTGCTGAAAATAAAATCTAGGAATGGAGATTTTTTCCTTTTTCCTCATTTTACCATTAAATTATTTATAAAAACATTTTTTGTTATCCTTAATTAAGTTCTAATTGGGCTTTCACCTCTTAATTTTCTATGATCTGTGAGAGAGTGAATTGATAAATGTAAGGACTTGAGTCTGAAGTGTTTAGAGGGGACTCTTCCATCCTGTGGTTAAAATATTCCAGGATTCATGATGGAAATTTGTATTTCAGTCACTCAGAGCAGAAGCTGCGTCAAGGTCGGGGGAGGTGATTGAAAACAGCTTTTCCCTTGCCTCTGGCAAGCTAATTAATATCATTTTTGGCACTGAAAGCTGTACTTTAAGGGAATAATTGCTGTTCTTTGGGTGATTTCTGACTCGATGGCAGTGAAAAAGGTAATTTTGTGGTGCTTAATTTGCCTATTTGAAAGCGAGGGGCTCATTAAACACCGGGCACTCCACGAGTTTGGGATGGGAGCTCCATGGGAGTGTGTTTTTCCCTAATAATTATCCTCACTGGAGTGTGCCACCTTGACCTTTCCACTCCAGCTGCAGGTTTGTGACTTCTGCCTTCAGCCTGGGATTTTACCCATCTGATTTCAACATTTTTTTTTTTCCCCCCCCCTTCAAAAAAAGAAACAGCAGCGATTTCTTGGCTTGGTTATTTTTAAAAGCTCTGAAAAAATCGTGTTGATAATTTAAATATTTCAGTCCTGATTTGAGGTAGTTTGGGATAACTCCCATTTTCATGCTCCTGAATTTCATGGCTTCGTTCCGTTCTTTATTGCTGAAATTTTGTATTTTGAATTTTGGCTCTTCAAACTGAAAGCTGTGGCTTCCTTTAAAGCCCAGGCCTGTAAATAGAGATAAGGCTGTGAGTAACACAAAATTATTATGGTTATAACTGGAATAATTGAGAATAACTAAAAGTTATTGCTGCTAAATGACCATTTGGCCATCACTTTGATAGATTTCTGGGGGATATTTGGAGTTGGGTGAAATTTATCTGCTAGCAAGAGCTCAAATACATGAAAAATTGATTATATTATATTATTTTATTTATTATACTCTTACTTCTGCTCCTGCTGCTGGTTTTGTTCAGAAAATAGAGCCACAGCAGTGCTATTTTTTATATATTTGGGATTAATCCAAGCAGGTGGGGCTGTGCCCATGACATTTCCAAGTGTGTGCTTGGCTTTGTGCTGTTTTCTGTTATTCCAGGACACCTCTCTGGGGAAGGCAACACAGAATTCCTTGTTCTTGGTGGCTCCATGAGCAGGAATTACCCCAAATCCAGAGAGAAAATTCACCATATTTGTGATTAGGGCTATCAGGACTTTGATTTATTTGGTGTTTTTTTCATTGTTTGTCTCAAATTGAGTTTCTCTGTGGGAGGTCAGTGCTGGGAGCAGCATCCATCAACGCTTTTCCCGCTGTTTTTCCCCGTTCCAGGTGTTCTGTTGGAGGATACTTGGCACATTTATGGCGATTCTGAGCGTCAGGGCAGACTTCTGCCAGGCCCAGCACAGCACCCTGGCTGCCAAGTGAGCTCAGGGGGCTCCCCACGTGTGTGTGCGTGCCACAATTCCCCTTTTTGGCCTTCAAGACTCCGGGAACGCGGCTCAGATTTATGGGATATCTCCTGCCCCCCTGGAAGCAGATTCCTGTCACTGACTCTGGCAGAACTCAGCGCCAGGAAAACCAAGTGGAGACAAAGCCCTGCCCTTACTCCTCACCAGTGCCTCGATGTAGAACAGGCTGCCTAGCCTCACGTGCAGTGGGAATTTTGGGAGTCTGAAGGATAACACCCCGCCAGAAATTGAGGATTCTGAAGCAAACCTGCTTTTTCGAGGAGCAAAACCCCCGAGGAACAAACCCATCAAAGCAAGCTCTGATCAATCCCAGGCATATTAGTGGTCTTTTTGATGTTTTCTGCTGTGAAGTGTTTCCAAGGTCATTGATTTTTATTTTTTTTTTCCCCCCTTTTTATTTTGATTTTTCTTTCTTTTTTTTTTTCTTTTTTTTTTTTTTCTTTGTCCCCCTCACACATTTTCTTGGCCATTATGAACCGTCCAGCCCCTGTGGAAATTACTTATGAGAATCTACGTTTCCTGATCACTCACAACCCAACCAATGCAACCCTCAGCAAGTTCATCGAGGTAAGGAGTTAAAAAAAATCCCCAAATTCCTCAAAATTCCTGTCCAGGAATTTGCTGGCCAGTCCTTCCTCACCTCGTGCTCTTTGCCTGTTACCTGAAATTTAAAGTTTGTTTTTTTTGTCTTTATTTTTCACATTCTTTTCACAGTATGAGAATCCCTGCTGGTTTTTTTTTTCTGAATTCCTGCATTTCTTGGCTTGGATGAACTTCAATTTCAGGATACAAACACCCCCCCATCCCTTGCCATCAAGGGACAAGAATAATGGGTCCAAAAAAATTCCCTAATTCCTCAAAATTCCTGTCCAGGAATTTGTTGACCAGTCCTTCCTCACCTCTTTGCCTGTTACTTGAAATTTCAGGGTTTGTTTTATCTTTATTATTCACCTTCTCCTCACAGTATGAGAATTCACTGGTGTTTTTTTTTCCTGAATTCCTGCATTTCTTGGCATGGACGAGCTTCAATTTTTGGGATACAAACACACCCTGCCCCTTGCCATCGAGGCATCCTTGGACAAGACAGTAGGTTCAAACAGAAAAATGGGAAATTTAGGTTAAAAATACAGGCAATTCCTCCCTGTGAGGGGCTGGGATGGAATTCCCAGAGAAGCTGTGGCTGCCTCTGGATCCCTGGAAGTGTCCAAGGCCAGGTTGGTGTCATTAACCAGAGGAGTGGGCTTTGAGTTCCCTTCCCACCCAAACCATTCCATGGTTCTGGTGTTCTTTGGAATATTTTGTGACTCTAAATGTTCTTTTTTTCATTAACTACCACACCATTTTTAATAAACCAACCATTGCTCAGCTGCTGCTTTTCAAGAGCCAGTTAAGAGTTGGAACTGAGCTTTCTCCTCCCTCAGAAAATGAAATACAAGACTCAAAGTGAAGTTTTAAGTTTACAGGATGAGTTATCTCACTCCTGTGTCCATCCCAGAGCTGTCAGGGATTTCAGGTGCCAGAACTGATCCGTGAAAAGTGGCGTCTGCTGGGCCACCTTGTGTCTGACACAGCAACATCTTAAATGCAGCAAAATTCAATTTTCTGGGCGAGTGGCAGATGGGCTCAGCAGAGGAGCAGCAGCAGCACAGTGGATTTCACATCTTTCTGCCCTTCTGGCTTCTCTCAAGAGGGTTTTTATCTGCTGTGTGCAGCTTTTTGTCATTCCAGAGGGATCCTGTCACCTCACACTGGTGTCTGAGTGTCCCCTCGCATGGATCTGCTCAGATATCACTGCTCCATTTTCCCTCACAGCCTCATCCTTTTGTTTTTATTTCCCCCCCATCCCAATTATTGAGAATTTTCTCTCTTTCTCAGGACTCTCTCTGCAGTAGATATTCCTGCTGATTGTGAGGTGCAGCCCCAAACAGCAGAGGAAATGCTGGTTTCTATTTTTTTTATATATTTGGGATTAATCCAAGCAGGTGGGGCTGTGCCCATGACATTTCCAAGTGTGTGCTTGGCTTTGTGCTGTTTTCTGTTATTCCAGGACACCTCTCTGGGGAAGGGAACACAGAATTCCCTGTTCTTGGTGGCTCCATGAGTAGGAATTACCCCAAATCCAGAGAGAAAATTCACCATATTTGTGATTAGGGCTATCAGGACTTTGATTTATTTGGTATTTTTTTCATTGTTTGTCTCAAATTGAGTTTCTCTGTGGGAGGTCAGTGCTGGGAGCAGCATCCATCAACGTTTTTCCCCGTTCCAGGTGTTCTGTTGGAGGACACTTGTCACATTTATGGCGATTCTGAGCGTCAGGGCAGAGCTCAGAGTGAACTGGAGCAGCTTTTGTTTGATCCACTCATTCTTTATCTGGCACCGAGTGCTACTTATAGTGCATTACCAGGAAGCTGGAGCACGATGGGGTGTGTGTTCTGTTCCTCCCTGCCTCCAAATGTCAACACTGGCTGAAGCAAACAGTCCCAGGCTTCTATTTAAAGAGGAGAAGAAGCTGCATGGAGGATATAAGCAGCTATTTTAACTTTACTCCTATAATTGCAATTTTTTTTTTTTTTCCTCCTCAGAAATGTTTCTCATTTGTCCTGTTGCTTGTAACTTTTCCTCACGAATTTTATCCCTTGCTCCTTCCTTGGGCAGTCACCTCGGTGCCCTGAAAATGTGGAAAATGTTGAGTTTTATAGCTGATAAAAAGAGATTTGTCATTCATCAGTGCTCAGGTGTTTTCCTTTCTCTTCAAGGAGCTGAAGAAGTACGGGGTGACAACCTTGGTGCGAGTTTGTGATGCCACTTATGATCAAGCTCCAATCGAGAAAGAGGGAATCCAAGTTCTAGTGAGTTGCCTTTAAAACTGGCTAAAAATGTGAAATTTTTGTGTCTAGAAGTTGTGGGGATCTCTTCATACTTGGGGCTTGTCCAGCTTGGCCAAAAGTCAATTTAGCACCAGGTAAAGGTGGGTTTGAGAAACTAATTTTTTGATTTTTTTTTGGTGTTGTTTTGGATTTGTAGAGATATTTTGTTTGCTTTTTAGTGATTATTTTGGTAATATCTGGTGCTCAGCCCTGTGGTTGAAGCCTGGTTTGGTCCCTGTCTCTGGCCCACAGCGTTTTTTGGCTTTGCTGTTGGTTTTCTCAGGATGTGGATAAAATTCCCTTTCCTTGGTTCTGACAGAAAGTGCCACTTTTGAGCCTGCAGGTGACACATTGCCACAAATTTCTGTGGAATGGCTGTGGCAGGAGAGGATCCTGGAATGTTTTGGGTTGGAAGGAACCTTAAAGCTCCTCCATGCCATGGACAGGGACACTTCCACTCTCCCAGATCGCTCCAATCTGGCCTTGGACACTCCTGGGGCAGCCACAGCTTCTCTGGGAAATCCATCCCAACCCTTCCCCACCCTCAGAGGGAAGAATTCCTCCCAAAATCCCATCCAGCCCTGCCCTCCTGACCTCTGAGAGGAGCTTCCCATTTGAGCAGGTGGAATTCCTGCCCTGCTTGCTCACGGCTGCCGTTGTGCAACGGTGTCTGACTGTTTCAGGGAGGTTTTTTTAAGAGGTGTGTGCTCACCCCGAGCTTCCAGGCAGTGTTTTTCCAGGCAATACTTGGGAATTATTAGAATGTGCCTGATACAATCAGTTTATTTTGCTGGAATGAGTAACACCCCAGTGTTGTGAGGGCAGAAATTACACCTCAGCCTTCCTGCAGCTCTCCTGATTTTCGTGGCTCAGCTGTTGGAAAACTCCTGCAGTTTTCCATGAGGAGAAAAAAAAATTTATCCTGGCATATCAGTGAAAATTCCACGTCCAGGTCACTCAGGTTTCTTGGCTTCCAGCCCTGCAGAGCTTTTATTCCAGTTCCAGGCAGCCACGTGGGCCTCAGTGTTGTTGGAAAAGTCCCTCCTTGCAGGGCTGCCCTCTGGAATTGCGTTTTTCCTCCTTCCAGAGCTGGGATTTGGACACATCTCTTCCCCAGGACACTCCTCAGGCTGCCAGAGGCTGGAAGGATTAAATTTGTGCTGTGGAATCCCTCTGAGCCCTGAGTTAAGCTGGGGCTTGGGAGAGAATTCCTGTGCCAGAGGGGAGATTCTTCCCAGGGCAGATTCCCAGCTGGGATGGAATTCCCACCTTTTCCAGGCCCTGGGGCAGCTGCAGGAGCTGGGCAGTGCTCTGGAGCCCGTGTTTCTAAAATAATTCAGGCTTTTGGTCTCTGGAAGCTTTAAAACCTCAATTTTGAACCGAAAGCTGCTCTTTGAGGAAGCTTTGCTAAAAAAAAACATGGAAATGGGGGTTTCCTGCAGCTCTGCCTTGGTGTGGAACCTCTCACTTTGAGCAGAATTTTTCCTGTTTGAGATTTGTCCTCAGCCTGAAAAGCCTCAGGACACCAGGAGGGGGATAAATCCAGCTCTTCTTCCCTGTGAATTCCTGCTTTTTTTTCCAGGCAGAGTCCTGTTGCTGCTCTGAAACGGGATTGAGTTACCCCTGGCTGAGAAAATAACACCTCACTATTTAAAGCTAATATTTGCCTGTAAAAAAAAAAAATAACATTTGAGATTAAAAACACAGCCTGGGGGAGATCAGTGCCTCTTTTAGCAATATGTAATGTCTATTTTAGCACTGCTGAGGTCAAAAATGTGGTGAAACCCCTGAAAATGGGAGATTTTTGGCAAACCTGGTCATGGGTAGAGCATGGCAGCTCCAGAGCTTTTTTTTTTAATTCCAGAGTGAGAAAATAAGGAATGAGCTGTTCCCTAGGTGCTGGAATAGTATTCCCTGCATGTGTTTGTCAGCAGGGATGGGATTCAGGAGCTGGAGATGGATTTAATTCCAGTTCAGGGCTCGGAACACAAATGTGACGTCAGGAAAACCAGGAGGGGTTTTATTCTTGAGAGGATTTTTTGAGCTTTTTGGCAGCCTGAGGAGCTGTGGTGGCTTTGTTCATCTTCAGGATCCAAGGGATATTTTCTTGTTCTCCTTCTCTCACTCCTTGATTTATTAGATCAGATTTTTTTACCCTGTGTGCCCCCCAAGAGCATGGAGAATGCCACAGGCAGGTGGGAATTCCTTGCTGTGGGATTTCAGGTGGAAATGGAAGCTGTGGGCTCACCCTGCACAGATCCAGGCAGCTTTGGGAGTTCCTAATTTCACTATTTTTGGAGAAAAAGTTCTTTATCACCTCAAAATTCTGTCACTTCTTCACCACCTACCCGTTGTCATTCCAAAAAAAGGGAAAAGAGGATAAATCCCTTTCCTTTCCTGCCTCTCCCCCTTTGTACAATCCTGGTTATTAATCACTGTTTTCATTGTGCAGAATTTGCTTTTGTGTCCTGTCCAACAGGAATCCAGACGTGGCAGAATTCAGAATAAGGGAAAAAAAAAATCCTTCAAAACTTTGCTGCCTTTCCAGAATTAATCTTGTTCCTGTGTTCTGTCAGTGCTGGGATGCTCTGGGATCAGCTGGGATTGATTCAGGCCAGCCCAGGAGTTGTGTGAATATGAAGGAAAAGCTTTAATTTCAATTAAACACAGAAATCCTCTTTAAAAAGCAACATCCTGCAGTCTGTACCTCTCTTCCTGGGAAAGGGGGTGCCACAGACCTAAAATAACCCAGTGGGATTGAGTGGAAAATCCCATAAAAACCTTTTATTACAAAGAACAAATTTTGATTCGTGATCCTGTGGCCTTTTCCTTGGCTGTGCTGTCCCAGATATTTTTCATTTTCCAAGCACTTTTACAAAGGGTTTCTCTGCACTCTTCAGGCTGGGTGAATTAATCCCATATAAAATTATTTCAGTGTTTTTGAGGTTTTGTTGGTCTCAGGCTCAGCTCCCACCTTGCAGCACATTTCTGAGCTGTGTTTGCTCTTCAGGAAGTGTTGAAGTGCATCTCAAAATGAGAACTCTGGCGGTTTTCAGCTGTTCCTGTGTGCTGCTTTGGGGTTTCAGAGGATATTACTTCATCAGAACCTGTTCTTAAAGTGCTCCAGGAAAGGGCTTTTTGTGCCTGATGAGGGGAGAGGGGCTCTTCTTAAAGCAATTTCTTTCCATTTTCAGAGGTTTGTGGAATAATGCAGGACTCTGCCGTGAGTTTTCCTGCTAAAATACATCACAATCATCTAAAGAAAATTGCTAAATAACTCTACAAAATACTATTTTTTCTCCCCTTTACATCCTTTTTCTGGCACTCCCCACATCCAAGAAAATTATAAATTGTGAGATGTTGTGCTTGGGCCTGAAAGGAAAGACGTGGAGCACAAATTCCAGGAGAGTTGTGTGTCCTCAGGAAAAATGAAATATGGGAGGCTGCTTCCTTGGCATTTTCATTATTGATATTAAATGTGGCCTGGATTTAATGGTGATGCCCCTTCAGCAGCAAAATAAGTGACTTTTTGCCATTATTTGAGCACCTTTCTGCTGGTTTTTGTTTTTATTTTGAAATTAGAAACACCCAGGTGATTGGTAACTCCCTGAATTCCTGGCTATTATAATAATATATTATTAAATATGTATAATATTATATATAAATGTAATATAATATAAATATAATATTAATAATTAATTATTAATTAATATAAATATAATATTAATATTAATTAATAATAATATTAATTAATATAAATATAATAAATATAATATATATAAATTAAATATGTATATATATATAAATATGTATCTATTTATTGCCAATAAATATATATATTTATTACCAATAAATATATTTATTTATTTATTTATATTTATCACCTATATAATATAATATCTATATCTATTATATATTAGAATAAAAAGCAATAAGGATAGTAATAATAGGAATTCAGGGAGTTACCAATCACCTGGGTGTTTCTAATTTCAAAATAAAACAAAAACCAGCAGAAAGGTGCTCAAATAATGGCAAAAAGTCACATATTTTGCTGCTGAAGGGGCATCACCATTAAATTGATATATATATATATTATATTATATATATATTATATATATAATAATAATAAGTATATATATACTATATTATATATATATATAAAATCAAATAATAATATCAATATATTATAATTATATTGTAATAATAGGAAGAGCTGCTCCATTGGAATTTGGAATTTTTGGGAACAGCTTCATCTCCTCAGAGCCTGAATCACAAATAGGATTTTAAAAGGATGCCACAGCCACCAGCAGAACTCTGCAGAGTTCTTCTCTCTCCTGTGTTTATTTGAAAATGCCTATTGATTTTCACATCTTTTTTTAATAAAATGGGATTTCAAGGGCAGGGATTTTTCTAAAAAACCCTTTATTGCAGAGGAGTTCACATGGGGCTTCACTGCAAAGTGCAATTAAATGGTTGTTAAACATTAATGTTGCATTATATCGACCTGCAAACTCCTGTGCCACCAGAGAAAGAAAAAAAAAAAACCCAGAACTGTGTTTATTATACCTTTTTTTTCTTTTTTTTTTAACTAAATCCAGCGTTTTTCTCTGGCTGCTGGAGGTTGTGAATTTCATGGAATTTTTTCCCTCCTCAGGACCTGGCCGTTTGATGATGGAGCACCACCCCCCAGTCAGATCGTGGAGGACTGGCTGAACCTTTTGAAAACCAAATTTCGGGAGGAGCCTGGATGCTGCGTGGCTGTTCACTGTGTGGCAGGGTTGGGAAGGTCAGTGCCCTGCTCCCCTGCCCTTAAACTGGATAAAATTTCATTTTATTTGGCAGGAAGGTGTTGAACAAACCTCAGTTTCTCTCTTTTCTCCCAAATCATTTAAACCAACAACCTCAAATTTGTGTCATGAAAGCAGCAGGGTGCTTAAAAATGTAAGCACAATATAAGCAATAAATATAATATAAAATAAATAAATAAAATAAATAAAATTATATAATATATATATTATATATAATATATATTATATATAATATATATTTATATATAAATAAATATATATATTATTTTTATATATAAATAAAGTAATAAAAATAAAATATAACACATAAATAACAATAAAATAAAAATAATTAAAATAAAATATATATAAATAAAATAATAAAAATAATAAAAATAAAATATAACAAATATATAACAATAAAAAGAAAAATAAATAAAATAAAATGCTTAAAATAAAATATAACAATAAAATAGAAAATAAAATAGAAAATAAAATAGAAAATAAAATAGAAAATAAAATAGAAAATAAAATAGAAAATAGAAAATAAAATAGAAAATAAAATAGAAAATAAAATAAAAAATAAAATAAAAAATAACAATATAAGCAGTGCAGCTTAAAAATATTGAGTAATTTCATAATTGATCAAAAACCTTGGAGAAATGGCTCAGGACACTTGAGTCAGTCATGAATTCACTAATTTAAAAGTATTGTGAATTCATTAATTTAAAAGTGCTGTGAAATCACTAATTTAAAGGTGTTGTGAATTGATCAATTAAAAAATATTATGAATTCATTAATTTAAATATATTTTTTGTGCTAAAACAATAAACCCTTCTGTGCTACTTCACACTAATACAATACATTTTTATAGTAGTTTTTTTTTATATAAATTCCCTTTTGTTTTCCACTGATTAAACTATTTGTGGAAATGAAAAAAAAAGGCCATTTAGGAGCACTGCTTTAATTACTTTTCTTCCTCTCAAGTGGCTCCAGTTTGGAGAAGTCAGCCTGGAGGTTCTTCCTCACAACTTCCAGCTTTGGGGAAAAACCTTTCCAGATAAAAAAAATGCTGCAATTCCCAAATGGAATCCCTGGATGTTGTAATTATCTTGTGGGCTTGGAAAAAAAAAATGGAATTTAGGTGTTAATGTTGTTCCAGTTGCCATGGGATGTTAATATTTAAGGAAAACAAAGATTAAAGAGTGTGGATGCATCAATTGTTAAATTTCCACCTCTGGAAGGAGAGAGAGGAGGGAATGAGGAGCCAGAGGGAGAAATGGCCAATATTTCCTGGCACAGGAGCCATTTACATTTGTTTTTCCATTTGGGCTCTATTTTTATCCAAGGAACATCTTCAGGACTTCCCCACGTGTGGCTTGGGTGGTTCTCTAGAAAAGAAATTATTCTATATTGGAAACAAAAAATATATAGAATTATTCTATATTTTTCTTTTAGAATATTTTCTAAAAGAAAATATTCTATATTTTTTTATTCTATATTTTATTCCATATTTTCCCAGTGACCTTTGGAGTTTCAAATTCACGCTTGGAGGGTCAATAATTGTATTTATGCAGGTGCAGGGTGATGGTGGGAGTTATTCCTCCTGAATTTTCTTGTTTTATCCACAGGGATTGTCCAATTCCTGGCACCTCTTTAATCCTCCTTTACACCCTTAGAGATGCCTGTGGGGTGGAGAAAAATGAATGTATTCTGGCATTCCTGCTTGTTAAAACCCCGTTTTTTTACCCTTAACTCACTTCCAAAATGAAGATCCCAAAGCAGAAAATTCTACATATTGCTGTTCCTTTACAGAATTACTTAAATAAAAATATATAAATATCTATAAAGCCATAGCTCTGTGTCTGCACAGCTCAATCCACACTCAAGAGCCAGAAAAACCCCCGAAAATTAGTTTAAAGTGAGATAAAAAAAATCATAAAAATCCAGAATTATCATACCCCAACCACTAAAGAGCTGCTATTGATTTTTATTTCCTTTGGAAGCAGAATCCCTCACAAAAAAATCATTTTACATCGGGCAGAACACCTTTCTGTAGGCAAAGAAAAAAACCCTTCAAGCTGCTTGTTTGGCAGAGGAATTTGATGAATTTTGAAGGATTCAATTTATTATTTCTGTGGATCTTCCTTAAATATTGATTTTTACCTGCAGGGCTCCCGTTCTGGTTGCACTCGCTCTCATTGAATGTGGAATGAAGTATGAGGATGCAGTTCAGTTTATAAGGCAGTAAGTAAAAATTAACTTGTTTTTTTAACTTTTTAACTTTAATTCCCGTGGTTTTTGACCGGCCTGAGCCTGTTAAGGAAGAGATTTGGGGTTTTTCTATTAGTTTTATCCTAAAATAAATAATATCTCATTAAAATCTGGGTTTAAATTTGAAGACAAGGCTCAAAAAATCTGATTTTTGTGAAGGGAAAATGTCTGGGCCAGGACTGTAATTATGGCTCGTCACTAATAAGGATTAACAGGTGATCTCTCTTTAAATCTGGGTATAAATGAGAAGAAAAAGCTCAAATAGTTTTAATTTTGTGAGGTAAAAGTGTCAAGGATGGAGCTGTAAAAGTTGCTGCTAATTAATGAGGATTAACAGGTGATCACTCCTAAAAAATCTGGGGTTATGTGTTAAGAAAAACCTCAAATATTCTGATTTTTATGAGGTAAAAACGTCTAGGCCGGGACTATAAAAATTGCTGTTAATTAATGAGGATTAATAAGCGATTTCTCTATTCGAAATCTGGGTTTAAATGTAAAGCAAAGCCTCAAAAATTTTGATTTTTGTGAGGTAAAAGTGTCAAGGATGGGGCTTTAAAACTGCGCTAATTAATGAGGATTAACAGGTGATCTCTCTCCTTAAAAATCTGGGTTTAAATGTAAAGCAAAGCCTCAAAAATTTTGATTTTTGTGAGGGAAAAGCATCAAGGATGGGGCTGTAAAAGTTGTGCTAATTAATAAGGATTAATAAGCGATTTCTCTGTTCGAAATCTGGGATTAAATGTAAAGCAAAGCCTCAAAATTTTTGATTTTTGTGAGGTAAAAGTTGCTGCTAACTAATGAGGATTAACAGGTGATCACTCCTAAAACATCTGGGGTTATGTGTTAAGAAAAACCTCAAATATTCTGATTTTTGTGAGGTAAAAATGTTAAGGACGGGGCTTTAAAAACTGCACTAATTAATAAGGATTAATAAGCGATTTCTCTATTCAAAATCTGGCTTTAAATGTAAAGCAAAGCCTCAAATATTCTGATTTTTGTGAGGTAAAAATGTCTAGGCCGGGACTATAAAAATTGCTGTTAATTAATGAGGATTAATAAGTGATTTCTCTATTTGAAATCTGGGTTTAAATGTAAAGCAAAGCCTCAAAAATTTTGATTTTTGTGAGGTAAAAGTTGCTGCTAACTAATGAGGATTAACAGGTGATCTCTCTCCTTAAAAATCTGGCTTTAAATGTAAAGCAAAGCCTCAAATATTTTGATTTTTGTGAGGCAAAAGTGTCAAGGATGGGGCTTTAAAAACTGCACTAATTAATAAGGATTAATAAGCGATTTCTCTATTCAAAATCTGGCTTTAAATGTAAAGCAAAGCCTCAAATATTCTGATTTTTGTGAGGTAAAAGTGTCAAGAACAGGGCTATAAAAATTACTTTAAATTAATAAAAATTACTTTAAATTAATAAAAATTAAATCCTGCTGAGGCTGAGCCAACAAATGGAGGAGCTCAGCTCTCCCAGGGGAATTTTGGGGAGTAAAATCTCGGAAATGATAAATCCAGTGACAACTCCCCTGGAAAATGAAGCTCAGCAGGTGAGATTTGTGTGGAGGGAGCTTTGCCACGAAGCAATTCCAGCTTTTTGTAGCTTCCCAGGGTTTCCAGTTATCCTTGGATTGCTGGAAAAAATGGATTTTTCTGCGTTTTTTTGAAATTCCTTTTTTTTTTTTTTTTTGTGGGCCCCTTTTATCTCTTTGTCTCTTTTAGCTGATAAGCAGCACCTGGGGAGGGTGACCTTGATATCTCCCACTCCACAAAAGAAAAAAAACAAAACAATATTTGGAATATTTCCCTGAAATATTGTGCTTTATCCTCCCCTGGGACACAAATTCCCACCAAAATTCTGCTTTTTAGCGCTTAAAAACTCATTAAAACACCAATTAATCTGCCTGAAGCGAGCAAAACGCTGCTTTTGCCATTGATATCCACCTTCCTTGTGTCTTTTTTTAGGAAAAGGAGGGGAGCTTTCAATTCCAAACAGCTGCTTTATCTGGAGAAATACCGGCCCAAGATGCGATTACGCTTCAAAGATGCCAACGGTCACTGCTGTGTTCAATAAATAAACACACACAAAACAAAAAAATGATCTCAAAAGGAAGGCAGAAGTGAGCAGGGGGCTCTTCTGTGGACTCTTGGCACCTGGAAATGTGAATCTGGAATGGAAAAAAAGAAAAAAAAAAAGAAAAAAAAAATAAGTCATCAAATTAGTGGTGGAGTCAGCGTTCCTCAACCTCTGTCCTTAAAAAAAAAAAAATTAAATAAAAGGGTGATGATGATTGAGAGATAAAAAAACAAACCCCAAATTAAAAAATATATAATAATAATAATAAAACCCAATTAAGAGAAACATTTCAGTGAAGGATTGTTTTCTCCTTAAAGCCGCAAGGAGAAAAGCAGTTTCTGAAACCTTCTGTATTTTTAACTTTTTAAGAAAAGAAATAAAGTCAACTTTATGTCTAAGGAAAAAGCAGCAGAGCATTGCCTTGTGCAGAAAGGATTTTCTGGAGGTGAGGGAATCACCCCCAGCCAGGGATGTGAATTCCTTTTTTAAATCTTTAAAATAAAAAGGGAATTTTTAACCTGGCAGGGGCACGAGGAGGAGCTGGCTGGGAACAGCCTGACATCCCTAAACCCCTTTTTGGGCACATCCCAGGGATTGGGGGACATTTTCCATGGAATTTCCATGGAATTCTGACTCCTGGGGGGCTTGGACAGGAACCTCACTGCTGGAACCCTCTGGTGAATCTGTTTTTGGGAAGTGTGAATGATTCTCTGCGTGTGTCAGTCTGATTTTTCCCAAAGAGTTTGGCTGAAATGTTAATTTTAGACAGAAAATCCATCCTGGCACACAAGACCGATACTCCAAAGTGTCCTGAGCGAGCAAGGGGCGATTCAGACAAGGATTTAAAATTAATTTCTCTGTCACAAAGCTGGAAAAGGCTTTATTTTTTCTATTTTTTATTTTTATTTTTTATTTTTTTTTCTGCTGTCCACATTCCCTGCCTTGCTGAGCACAAGAAATCAGGATTTTGGGGAAGGGCCTCACTTGGTATGAGGGGGAATGTTCTCTGCTAAACCTCTGATTGCCTTCTTCTTTTTTATTTGGCTTTTTGGGGATGGAGAATCTTTAATCCCACCCCAAAATCCAGGCACCCTTCATCAGCAAACCCAAAAAAATTTGGATTTTCTGGGGCTGCCAGTGAACAAATCAGATTTTTTAGGAGAAATTTTGGCCAGGCTGCTTCTACCAAACACTTTTGCAGTGCCCTGCCAGAGAGGTGACGTTGTTCACCTTCTCCTGGATATTTTTCCATGATATCCATTATTTTTTCCACATTATCCAGCCTTGGAAGGGTTTGGATCCAGGTTTAGTGCCCTGTTCCCTCAGGATATTTTGTTGTCGAGGTTTTTGGTCTGCACCCTCATCATCCTCCCTCCCAGGATTTCTTCCTCTTCCAAACTCCTGCAGGAGCCTTCAGAGAACACAGGGAAGGAATTTGAGGAATCCCAACCCTTCGGAGAGATTTTATAATCTAATTTAATTAGAAAATGTTGGTACTTGTCAAGCCCCTGGGGCGTGTCCCTGCCTCCTGTGCTCAATTCCCTCCTCCCTCTGGAATATTCCCGATTTTTTCCATGGATCAAGGAGACCTGGAAGTGTTTGTGGGGTGGATTCTGCCCCGTGGGAGGGGCTGGTGATGCTCGAGTGGTGCTGAAATCCCCCAAATTCACCTTTGCCTTCCCCTCCCACGCTCAGAGCCTGCTGAGCAAATAAAAACCCATCTTTCTGCAAAGAAAACTTGATTTTTTTAGCCAAAGGTATCAAATTTTAAACCAATTTGACAAATTCAGATTGGAGGGGAAGGTGCTAAACTGGATGAAAACCCCAATTCCTCCTTGAAGAACAATAAACCAAATTTTAAATGCTCCATGTATAACTTGGCATTCTTCCCCCCTGCTCCCCTAAATCCCCCTCTTGATTTATAATGTCCTAATTATCATATCCAGCCTTAATATGAGGGGGAAACGGTGGAAAAATGTGGATTTTGGGGGTGTCACTGTGCCCCCCGTGTCCCACAGGCACAATTCCTGTCTCAGCACTTGAATGTGGTGCAATAAAGTTCTTGCAGTAAAAAAACAACAAAAAAAAAATCTCTTTTTCCTCTGCCTCTTGATGCATTTATTGCAGCTCATTAATGGTAAATAATCACCTTTAATTGAGTTTCATTATCTCCAATAGTTTGTGCTGGGTAAAGCTGTTTTTAACAGGGAAATAGGAACAATTCTCTCCCTTTATCTCTTTAAAAATTAAAAATAAAGGTGTAAACTTACCTTGAAACAACCCCAAACAAGAACTCTGACCTTTCCCAAGAGCTGTTGCCAAAACTTTTCTGGACAAGGCTTGGCCTGGCAGCACCTGAATGGGGAGGGATTGTTTTGAGGTGAAAATTGAGGAATTTTGGTGTTCTGAATATCAATATTTCCTCCCTCCTTAGCTCTGGAATCCTGTTAATCTCTTTAATTCATATAAATCATTTCAGGTGGTTTTTTTTCCTGGATTTTTCACAGACTTTAATTTGTTTAATTTATTTAAATTGATTTCAGGTGCTTTTTTTTTTCTCTGGGTTTTCACAGATAATGATCAGCTTTGCTCTGCTGCCATCACAGAAATCTCCTTGCACTTGGGTGTTGTATTTCCAACATTTATCAGATTTTTCCCACTCCCAGAACACTTTTTAATCCCTGTTGGCTGCGAGAGAATAAAAAACCCTTGGGAGGTGAGACTGGAAATTCCAGCTCCTCTTTTAATTTTATTTTTTTTTTGTTGTTTTTTAACACCAAACTCTTTTGTTTTTCCAAATGTCTGGGTTTTTTTTATTAAAAGTGAAATGTCCTGCTAATTAAAGGCTATTTAGGAGAAAAATTAGCAGGCCCTTAATTGGAGCTGAGATATTCCTTTGTAATTGAAGTCACTTTTTTCCTTCTGGATCATTTTTTTTCCACCTAAATCCAGGCAGCTGCAGCTGCTGGTGCTGGAATTGGAGATAAAACTTTAATTTATATCATTTCAAATGCTGTTTTTGGAGCAATTAAAGATGATGAGCACGGTGGAGCTGCAGGAATCACTTCAGACAATTCCAGCTGCTGGAATTGGAGGGGAAAATTCAGGATCAGCCCCAGCCCAGCCTCACCATCTTCCCAGGATGCTTTAAAATAAAAGATATTAAATCATTTCATTCCATTTTAACTCTTGCAGCTCAGCTCTGGGGGAAATGAAATGATTTCCATGGTTTTGGGTGGATTTGGGGGGGTCACAAATGATCCTGGGGCTCCTCAGAGTGGAATTCCTGCCTGGAAATGGATGGATCCCTCCTGAAATCCCACTGAAATCCCAAAGGATGGAACAAATAATGTTTCCACAACCCCTTTAGGCTCTCCAGGGGTGATTTTGATCGAAATATTCCTGAAAAACCCAAATTTTTTTTGGATGGAGTGAAATCTTAGGCCCTTCCCTTGTTTTAGCTGACCTTAAATCCTAAAAAAAATGAAGTGTAAGTGAAATTTTAACTTCTTCATGCCACAAATTCAGTCTGGATCCTGCTGCTGCTGACCTGGGAGACATCAACAGGAAAAAAAGGTGATTTTCACGAAGTTTGGGAGTTTTTGGTTTGCTTTCCCAGGCTCTTCCCTTTGGAGCATGAAGCAGATTCCTCCTGCCAGGGTGTGGTGGGGACCAGGTAACTTTTGGGGTGTCCAGCCAGGATTTTGTGTCTTGGAGCAGCTCTGGGGGAATGTGGAGGCCACCTGGGGACATTCTTCCTTTTTTCTTTAATTTTTCTTTTTTTTTCTTTATTTTTATCTTTATATTTTGTTTATTTTTTTTTCTTTTATCTTTCTTTTTTCTTTAATTTTTCTTTATATTTTGTTTAATTTTTCTTTCTTTTTTCTTTACTTTTTCTTTACTTTTTCTTTACTTTTTCTTTACTTTTTTCTTTCATTTTTCTTTTTCTTTATTTTTTCTTTATTTCTTTTTTCTTTATATTTTCTTTATTTTTTCTTAAATTTTCCTTTATTTTATCTTTCTTTTTTTTCTTTCTTTTTTCTTTAACTTTTCTTTATATTTTATTTAATTTTTCTCTTTTTTCTCTTTTTTCTCTCTTTTTTCTCTCTTTTTTCTTTCTTTTTTTCTTTCTTTTTTCTTTAATTTTTTTTTTCTTTCTTTTTTCTTTCTTTTTTCTTTTTTCTCTCTTTTTTCTCTCTTTTTTCTCTCTTTTTTCTCTCTTTTTTCTCTCTTTTTTCTCTCTCTTTTTTCTCTCTTTTTTCTCTCTTTTTTCTCTCTTTTTTCTCTCTTTTTTCTCTCTTTTTTCTTTCTTTTTTCCTTAATTTTTCCTTAATTTTTTCCTTAATTTTTTCCTTAATTTTTTCCTTAATTTTTTCCTTAATTTTTTCCTTAATTTTTCTTTCTTTTTCTTTCTTTAAGTTTTCTTTATATTTTCTTTAATTCTTCTTTCCTTTTTTCTCTTTTTTCTTATATTTCTTTAATTTTTCTTTATTTTTCTTTATATTTTTCTTTCTTTTTTCTCTAATTTTTCTTTCTTTTTTCTTTTCTTTAATTTTTCTTCCTTTTTTCCTTTAATTTTTATTTCTTTTTTTTTCCTTTCTTTTCTCTTTATTTATTTATTCTTTATTCTGGCTGGGGCTGGAGAGGAGCTGAGATTTGAGGAACCTCTCTGTTCTCCTGCAGGGCCAAACTCAGGAGGTGGAGAAGGAAAACCTGGAGCCAGATCCAAGGAAAATCCCTGATCCGAGAGTGCAGATGGATCAGAGGAGCTGGAGCAGGGAAATCACCAGGTAAGGAATCATTTCCTGGGCAAGGAGGGAAAACAGAGCAGTGAGTGATTCCTTTGGGGAGGGAATTGATCCCAGGATGTGGAACATTGGAAAGAGGGAATTTATCCCAGAAAGTGAAATATCTGAGAAGAGAGGGAATCTGGTGCCAGGATTTGGGACATTGGAAAGAGGGAATTTATTCCAGAAAGTGAAATATCTGAGAGGGAATCTGGTCCCAGGATTTGGGACATTGGAAAGAGGGAATTGATCCCAGGATGTGGAACATTCTCTGGAAGGAGGGAATTGGTTCTAGGATGTGGGACACCCTCTGGAAGGAGGTAATCTGCTCCCAGGATTTGGGACACCCTTTGGAAAGAGGGAATGTGGTCCCAGAAAGTGAAATATCTGAGAAGAGAGGGAATCTGGTGCCAGGATTTGAGACACCCTCTGGAAGGAGGGAATGTGGTCCCAGGAAGTGAAATATCTGAGAAGAGAGGGAATTTGGTCCCAGGATGTGGAACATTCTCTGGAAGGAGGGAATCTGGGAATTTGGGATGTGCTGCCTCTGTGGAAAGATGGAATTGATCCCAGGATGTGGAGCATTGGAAAGAGGGAATTGATCCCAGGATTTGGGACATTGGAAAGAGGGAATCTGGTCTCAGGATGTGGGACACCCTTTGGAAAGAGGGAATCTTTTCCTAGAAAGTGAGACACTCTTTGGAAAGAAGGAATCTGCTCCCAGGATGTGGAACACCCTCTGGAAAAAGGGAATGTGGGAATTTGGGATGTGCTGCCTCTGTGGAAAGAGGGAACTGATCCCAGGATTTAGGACACCCTTTGGAAAGAGGGAATTGGTCCCAGGATTTGGGACACCCTCTGGAAAGAGGGAATCTCCTCCAGGATTTGGGCCATCCCGAGTTTTCCTTGGCATTGAGATTTCCACCCATTATCCTGGGGTCAGGTGTGTGAGCTGTGGCTGTCCCTGGTGTCACCTCTGTGCCTGCAGAGCTGATTTATCACCTGCCTCTGCCAGCTGAGAGCTGAATCCATGATTTCCATTCCTTTTGGAATGAAACCGCTTTGCCTTGGCTTGGAAATGGCTTTGGGTTCATCCTGCTGCTGGCAGAGCTGGGGAGAGCAGCGCTGGGGGCTCTTCTGGGCAGCTCTTTGTCACTTGTCACCCTCCCCTGCTCAGCAGCTGGCTGCCAGCTGAGCCACAGGCTTCTCCCAGTGTGGAAATGTGGGAAATCCCTCTGGGAATGAAATCCCAGGGGGGCTCTGGCGTGCTGCTGTCCCCTGTCACCCCTGGAGCGTTCAGGGAATCGTGTTCCAGCTGCTGGGAATTCTGCCCTTGGATGTGCAGTGCCAGCAGTGGTGACAGAGCTGTGTCCCTGTGTCCCAGGAAAATCAGCTCCAAGGCAGGGCTGGGAGCTGGGAAGGTTCTCCCAGCTCTCCTGTTCAGGGAGGGATGCTGTGTGCACTCTGCTACTTTTCCAAATGATTTTTGGGATTATTGTGCCTATTTGGAGCTGGGGGGTGTTTGGGATCAGAGCAGCAGGTGGCATTTTTCTCTGGGCTTGTCTTGGGAGGACAAAGTCACAAAATGGAGCAGAGGATAAAGCTGGAATTGTGCAAGGCCAGGAGAAAGGGAAAGCTCAGGGGATGGGCTGAGTGCTGAGTGTGATATCCCTGCTCCTTCCCTACTCCATCCCTGCTCCATCCCTGCTCCTGCTCCATCCCTGCTCCATCCCTGCTCCATCCCTGCTCCATCCCTGCTCCATCCCTGCTCCATCCCTGCTCCATCCCTGCTCCTTCCCTGCTCCATCCCTGCTCCATCCCTGCTCCATCCCTGCTCCATCCCTGCTCCATCCCTGCTCCATCCCTGCTCCATCCCTGCTCCATCCCTGCTCCCTCCCTGCTCCATCCCTGCTCCATCCCTCCTCCATCCCTCCTCCATCCCTGCTCCATCCCTGCTCCATCCCTGCTCCATCCCTGCTCCATCCCTGCTCCATCCCTCCTCCATCCCTGCTCCATCCCTGCTCCATCCCTGCTCCATCCCTGCTCCATCCCTGCTCCATCCCTTCTCCCTCCCTGCTCCATCCCTGCTCCATCCCTGCTCCCTCCCTGCTCCATCCCTGCTCCATCCCAGTTCCCTCCCTGCTCCCTCCCTGCTCCATCCCTGCTCCATCCCTGCTCCCTCCCTGCTCCAGGGTTAATTCAGGAACTCAAGGTCAGCGGCTGCCCAGCTCTGGGAGCTGCAGACACAAAGATCCTGGAGGAAGAAGAGGAAAGGTTCCATTTTTATCTCCTGGAGCCGTGTATCAATTATCCCTGGCGTCTCAGAGCCTGGGATGGGAATGGATTTTTGTGCTCTTTTAGGAGAGGTTTTGGCCTGGGAGAGGGGAAAGCCAAAGGCAGCAGCTTCCCTGGGATGGGAATGGATTTTTCTACACTTTCCAGAGAGGTTTTGGCCTGGGAGAGGGGAGAGCCGAGGGCAGCAGCTTCCCTGGGATCTCAGGTTGGGATGGGAATGGATTTTTGAGCTCTTTTAGGAGAGGTTTTGGCCTGGGAGAGGGGAGAGCTGAGGGCAGCAGCTTCACTGGGATCTCAGGTGTTCCTCCTGCTGCTTCTGAGCCAAATGGTGCTGCTAATGGGAATTAGGGAAGTGTGCTGTGCTCCACAGGGAGAGCTGAGGAATTGGAGAGGAAATCACCAGCCCTGGGTGGCAGGGGGTTAAAAAAACAGGATCAGCTGTGAAACAGAGGGGTTAAAAAAGCCATTTTTATCAGGATTTTGGGGAGAGGAGCTGCCCACACTGGCACAGCCTCATCACCTCCCCCTGGGCATTCCCAATCCACATCCTTGGGATCCTCATGGAGTGATGCTCCTGCACCGTGGAGGGTGGTGAGACTGTTCCAGCCCCATGGAAAAGCTCCTCCACAGCTCCAGGAGAGCAGGAATTCCTGCTCAGCCAGGCAGGGGCTGAGCCTCATCCCATCCCTGTGTCCCTGTGAATGGATCCTGTGGAGAGCAAATGGATCTGGGCTGCAGCTCAGGCATCCCACAGGACACTTCACACCCAGCCTGGCCTCAGCATTCCCAGCCTGGCCACATTCCTGCTCCTGCCAGCTCCTCCTTGGCCCAGAAACACGGGATGGAAAAGGCAGGACAGACTCAGAGGTGATTCCTGGGATCCTGGCCTCTCTGGGATAACAGGAGGCTGTTTTTGTCTTGAAATTGTTGAAATAAATTCCTTTTTTTGGGGGAAAACCTGGTGCTGCTGCCTCCTGCTCCTTCCTGCTCTGGGAATGTGTTCCTGTGGGAGCAGGAAATCTTTCCTCTGGAGCTGGATTAGGATCTGGGCACAGAGTTTTTTAGAGGAGCTGAATTATTGCCTTTACCCCTTCCCAAAGTCTGGGGGCTCCTGACCTGTCTCAGCACCTTTCTCAGCAAAGGCACCATCCTGCTCTTCCTCACATCCTTCCCTTCCCTGGAATTCCTTCTTTTTTCTTTTTTTTTACTCCCTGCAGATGATGGGAATCCCCATTCCAGGCAGGTGGAGCCCTTGGATGATGAATCCCTTGAGTTTCCACTGCCTGAGCACTGCCAGAACCAACCTCCCCAAAACCAGGAATGGGAGCTTTGATGGGAGCTGCTCCATCTTTCTCTCATCCACCTCTTCAGGAATTATCTGTGGCTTTATCCATGGAGAGGAGCCTCATCCTTCCTGTCCCTGTGGAAAACCAGGAGGCTCCCTGCTGCTCCATCCCCTTTTCCTGGGGTTATTGCAGAGATCCCTGCAGTGTCCTCGCTGTGGCTCATCCCATCTTTGATTCTGAGAATAAATCTGACCTCCCAGGGATCAATCTCCTGTTGGAAACGCAACAACACAGCCAGGAATTGCTCTTGGAGGGCTCCTGACTGTGGCAACGGGGCTTTAATGCAGCAGGAGCCTCTCCCTAATTGATGGGAGCTCTCTGCTGCTCCCAAAATCCAATAGCTGATCGATCCAGGGGCATGGAGAGAGCAGCATTAAATCCAGGCCTCCTCCAGCACCTCCCAGGAGAAGGGGGAGAAATGAATTTGGAGCCTCCTGGAGTGATTTCCTGGCTGGAGCTCGGCAGGACACAGAGCTCTGCCTGTTCAGTGCCATCCCAGGATGCCCAGCTTGGCTCCACTGTCCATAAAACCTGCATTAGCCATAAAACCTGCATTAGCCATAAAATCTGCATTACATTATCCATAAAATCTCCATTAGCCAAGTCTCCCTGGCATTTTCCCTGGAGCTGAGGCAGCAGAGGGGTGGGAATGACCATCCATAAAGGCTGAGGGAATGTTCACCTGGAATCCAGGGAGAAAAGGGCCCTAAAACACCAGGGGTGTTGGATTTAATTCATTTGGGGAGAGGCAAAGGAAGGATTTTAGATGGAATCCAGGTGGGAAATGATCCCTGTTCCCTGGACAAGGATTTCAAGGGCAAACAGGGACGCTGAGGGCAGGGAGCTTCTAAACTGGGGAGGACTCTGCACAATTTGCACTTGGGAGGAGCTCCGGCTCTGGCTGGACCTCCTAATCCCAACATTTGGGCATCTCCAAATCCCAACATTTGGGCATCTCCAAATCCCAACATTTGGACATCTCCAAATCCCAATATTTGGGCATCTCCTGATCCCAACATTTGTGCATCTCCAAATCCCAACATTTGTGCATCTCCTAATCCCAACATTTGGGCATATCCTGATCCCAACATTTGGGCATATCCTGATCCCAACATTTGTGCATCTCCAAATCCCAACATTTGTGCATCTCCAAATCCCAATATTTGGGCATCTCCTGATCCCAGCATTTGGGCATCTCCAAATCCCAATATTTGGGCATCTCCAAATCCCAACATTGGGCATATTCTGATCCCAACATTTGGGCATCTCCAAATCCCAACATTTGGGCATCTCCTAATCCCAACATTTGGGCATCTCCAAATCCCAACATTTGGGCATCTCCAAATCCCAACATTTGGGCATCTCCTAATCCCATCATTTGTGCATCTCCAAATCCCAACATTTGGGATGCCCACCCTGATTCCCACAGAAGCTGTGGCTGTCCCTGGATCCCTGGGAATGTCCAAGGCCAGGCTGGGCAGGGTTTGGAGCAGCCTGGGACAGTGGGAGGTGTTCCTGTCCTGATGGGGTGGAATGGGATGATCCTTTAGATCCCATTTTGGAATCATTCCGTGGATCTGTGACGTTCCCTGGTGATGTGATGCCATTTCTGGCACTGGGGATTGTGGCTCTGGTGGCCTCACAGCTGAATGTCACCACTGGAGCTCTCAAAGGTCACCTGCTGTCACCTCCTGTCCCCAGCTGCTGCCTCCTCCATGAATTCATCCTTGCAAACCTCCCTCAGGAGCTTTTTTTGGGAGATGTGGATCCAAAGGTGTTTGAACCTTTGCTGCCCTTGGATTTGGAGCGGAATTAGGGACAGAATCCATGCCTTGAGTGCCATCCCAGCTCTGGAATTTTGATTCCCAGTGCTGGAGATGCTGTTCCCAACTCTGGAATTTTGATTCCCAGTGCTGGAGATGCTGTTCCCATCTCTGGAATTTTGATTCCCAGTTCTGGAGATGCTGTTCCCAACTGTGGAATTTTGATTCCCAGTGCTGGAGATGCTGTTCCCATCTCTGGAATTTTGATTCCCAGTGCTGGAGATGCTGTTCCCAACTGTGGAATTTTGATTCCCAGTGCTGGAGATGCTGTTCCCCAGTCTGGAATTTTGATTCCCAGTGCTGGAGATGCTGTTCCCAGCTCTGGAATTTTGTGATTCCCAGTTCTGGAGATGCTGTTCCCAACTGTGGAATTTTGATTCCCAGTTCTGGAGATGCTGTTCCCATTCAACTCTGGAATTTTGTGATTCCCAGTGCTGGAGATGCTGTTCCCATCTCTGGAATTTTGATTCCCAGTTCTGGAGATGCTGTTCCCATCTCTGGAATTTTGATTCCCAGTGCTGGAGATGCTGTTCCCATCTCTGGAATTTTGATTCCCAGTGCTGGAGATGCTGTTCCCAGCTCTGGAATTTTGATTCCCAGTTCTGGAGATGCTGTTCCCATCTCTGGAATTTTGTGATTCCCAGTGCTGGAGATGCTGTTCCCAACTCTGGAATTTTGATTCCCAGTGCTGGAGATGCTGTTCTCATCCAACTGTGGAATTTTGATTCCCAGTGCTGGAGATGCTGTTCCCCAGTCTGGAATTTTGATTCCCAGTTCTGGAGATGCTGTTCCCATCTCTGGAATTTTGTGATTCCCAGTGCTGGAGATGCTGTTCCCCAGTCTGGAATTTTGATTCCCAGTTCTGGAGATGCTGTTCCAAACCAACTGTGGAATTTTGTGATTCCCAGTTCTGGAGATGCTGTTCCCAACTCTGGAATTTTGATTCCCAGTGCTGGAGATGCTGTTCCCAGCTCTGGAATTTTGATTCCCAGTGCTGGAGATGCTGTTCCCAGCTCTGGAATTTTGATTCCCAGTGCTGGAGATGCTGTTCCCAGCTCTGGAATTTTGATTCCCAGTTCTGGAGATGCTGTTCCCATCTCTGGAATTTTGTGATTCCCAGTGCTGGAGATGCTGTTTCCATCCAACTCTGGAATTTTGTGATTCCCAGTGCTGGAGATGCTGTTCCCAACTGTGGAATTTTGTGATTCCCAGTTCTGGAGATGCTGTTCCCAACTGTGGAATTTTGATTCCCAGTGCTGGAGATGCTGTTCCCAGCTCTGGAATTTTGATTCCCAGTGCTGGAGATGCTGTTCCCAACTCTGGAATTTTGATTCCCAGTTCTGGAGATGCTGTTCCCAACTGTGGAATTTTGATTCCCAGTTCTGGAGATGCTGTTCCCAACTGTGGAATTTTGATTCCCAGTTCTGGAGATGCTGTTCCCCAGTCTGGAATTTTGATTCCCAGTGCTGGAGATGCTGTTCCCATCTCTGGAATTTTGATTCCTAGTGCTGGAGATGCTGTTCCCATCCAACTCTGGAATTTTGATTCCCAGTGCTGGAGATGCTGTTCCCAACTCTGGAATTTTGTGATTCCCAGTGCTGGAGATGCTGTTCCCAGCTCTGGAATTTTGATTCCCAGGGGAGCCGGGAGCAGCCGGGGCTGCCTCGTGTGTCTGTCTGTCCGTCTGTCCTGCTGGAGGGAGCTGCACGTGCCAGGGCTTGGAGCAGGGATGGGAGCGAGGGATGAGTCCCCTCCCGGCTTCCAAACTCTGCTCCCCATCCCCGTGTTCCCAGCACAGTCCCAGTCCCACCGGGAATTCCTGGGATTCCTCTCCAACCCCTCCACGCTCTCCCAGGACTTGCAGGGACCTGGGAACTCCCGCCCTTCCCAACCCCATCCCGGGCATTTTCTATGTGAACTTTTCTAGGATGAAAACTGAGGATTTGATGACTTTTTGATCCCAGATTTTCCAGGAAGGGCTTTTTTCCCGGGATGGGATTTCCAGGAATCTCCTGCCCTGGGAGAGAGGGATCAGTGATGCTGCAGCTCTCCCGTTTTCCCAGCTCCCATTTCCTGAGTGACTTAAAGAAACTGTGGAGAAGGAAAGGAAAAAGGAAAAAGGAAAAAGGAAAAAGGAAAAAGGGAAAAGGGAAGGAAAAAGGGAAGGGAAGGGAAGGGAAAGGGAAGGGAAGGGAAGGGAAGGGAAGGGAAGGGAAGGGAAGGGAAGGGAAGGGAAGGGAAGGGAAGGGAAGGGAAGGGAAGGGAAGGGAAGGGAAGGGAAGGGAAGGGAAGGGAAGGGAAGGGAAGGGAAGGGAAGGGAAGGGAAGGAAAGGGAAGGGAAAAGGAAAGGGAAAAGGAAAGGAAAGGGAAAAGGAAAGGAAAGGGAAAAGGAAAGGAAAGGGGAAAGGAAAGGGAAAAGGAAAGGAAAGGGAAAAGGAAAGGAAAGGGAAAAGGAAAGGGAAAAGGAAAAGGAAAGGAAAGGGAAAAGGAAAGGGAAAAAGAAAGGGAAAAGGAAAGGAAAGGAAAGGAAAGGAAAGGAAAGGAAAGGAAAGGAAAGGAAAGGAAAGGAAAGGAAAGGAAAGGAAAGGAAAGGAAAGGAAAGGAAAGGAAAGGAAAGGAAAGGAAAGGAAAGGAAAGGAAAGGAAAGGAAAGGAAAGGAAAGGAAAGGAAAGGAAAAAGGAAAGGAAAAGGACATGTAAAAAGAAAAAAGTGCAGGGAACACGTCAGCGGGGTGGGAAGGGATCCTGGAAAGCTCTGGATTCCAGGGGAAAGGGGGGGATTGGCCCGCGTGGGAAGGGGCCTTGGCAACGCTGCAAAAAGCTGGGAAAAAAAAAAAAAATGAGAATCCGTGATTTGTTTGGCATTTCCTTCCCGATTTTCTCACATTCCTCTGCCTGACTCATAAACCTGCTGCTCTGCATTTCTGGGATTCATCCTGGATGTCCTGCAGCTCTGCAGCCTCCCTGCTCAGTGGGATTGATCCCAGGGCATCCTTGCTCCATAGGGAAATGGTTTTTTTCCCTTGGAAAATGCTGATTGCTGTTTAATTAACAACAATTCACGCGTTCCTTGAGGCTTGGGAATTACCCAGAGGAGCTTTTTTTTTTTTTCCAGGATGCTTTTCTGTGCTTGTTCTGGGATAAGTTGATCCTGGGGATTCCCATAATCCCTCTAAAAATTTGGGAAGTCACCCTGGATAATCAACAAACACAGGAGGGTCAGGAACAAATCACGGCAGCGGGGAGAAAACAAAATTTTATCCAAGGCTTTATTTTGATTTTCCTTTTGATTCTGTAGAGAAACTGATAACGAAGCTCCCTTCTTCCCAAAGCGTTGCCTTGGCAACCGGCGGGATGCGGGGAGGGATGAAGAGCGTCACCCTTGAGGAGAGAGGGGACAGCGGCTGCCTTCGGGCACCTGGGATGAGGGATTGCAGCTGGAATAAAGGATTGCAGCTGGAATAAAGGATTGCAGCTGGAATAGAGGGGTTCCAGGAAGGATTTCAGCTGGAATAGAGGATTTCAGCTGGAATTGTGGAGTTCCAGGTGGAATTGTGGGGTTCCAGGAGGGATTTCAGCTGGAATAGAGGGGTTCCAGGAAGGATTCCAGCTGGAATTGTGGGGTTCCAGATGGAATTAAGGGGTTTCAGATGGAATAATGGGGGTTCTAGCAGGGAATAAAAGGATTCCACATGGAATGAGGGTGTTCCAGGAAGGATTTCATCTGAAATTGTGGGGTTCTAGGAAGGATTTCAGCTGGAATAGAGGATTTCAACTGGAATTGTGGGGTTCCACGAAGGATTTCATCTGGAATTGTGGGGTTCCAGGTGAAATAAAGGGGTTCCAGATGGAATTAAGGGGTTTCAGATGGAATAATGGTGGTTCTAGCACAGAATAAAAGGATTCCACATGGAATGAGGGTGTTCCAGGAAGTATATCAGCTGAAATTGTGGGGTTCCAGGAAGGATTTCAGCTGGAATAAAGGATTTCAGCTGGAATCATGGGGTTCCAGATGGAATTAAGGGGTTCTAGCAGGGAATAAAAGGATTCCACATGGAATGAGGGTGTTCCAGGAAGTATTTCAGCTGGAATTGTGGGGTTCCAGGTGGAATAAAGGGGTTCCAGTAGGAAATAAAAAGATTCCAGCTGGAATAAAGGGGTTCCAGCTGGAATAGAGGGGTTTCAGGTGTAATAATGGGGTTCCAGCAGGGAAGAAAAGGATTCCATTTGAAATGAGGTGGATCCAGGAAGGATTCCATCTGGAATACAGGTTCTAGCAGGAATAAAAGGGTTCCAGCTGGAATTATGATGTTCCAGGATTGATTTCAGCTGGAATAAAGGGGTTCCAGTAGGAAATAAAAATATTCCAGCTGGAATTGTGGGGTTCCAGCTGGAATAAAGGGGTTCCAGTTGGAATAAAGGAGTTCCATATGGAATAATGAGGTTCCAGCAGGAAATAAAAGTATTTCATTTGGGATTAGGGTGTTCCAGGATTGATTTCAGCTGGAATAAAGGGGTTCCAGCTGGAATTGAGGGGTTCCAGCAGGAATAAAGGATTCCTGCTGCATGCAGGGAGGAAGAGGCTCCCTGTGCCTCACTGATATTCGGGATTTTTGTTTGTTAACCTTTTCCCACTCCTGGGAGGAGCTTTGGGATCAAACCCAGCGCTTGGAAACATTATCCTGTGAACCAGAGCCAGGAATCCAGCAGGGACTGGGAGGATGTGGATGGGATCCACTGGGATGTGGATCCAAATCCCTGCTGGGAGCGGGACCGTGGCTCTCTGGGCTGTCAGGGCAGGGAAGGAGCCACTCAGGGAGGGCCAGACCTGCCTTGGACAGCAGCTAAAACATCCAGGAAAAGCTTTTTTCCTGGGAATGGCTGTCAGGAAGCAGCAGGAGATGGAAAGGAGCCAGCTCTGGGAATGGCAGGCCCAGGAGGCTTCCTGAGAGAGGAAGAAGTTTTTCCCTGGCTCTTGTTTTTCCAGCCTTTTCCTCCTGTTAAAAGGCTGGGAAAATTCCTGGAAATTTTCCTCCAGAGCTTGGAAAAGGCTGGGAGTCTCCTCTGTGTCCCTTTCGCTGCAGGCTGGAAGATGAAAAATAAATCTGGGAAGCAGAACAGAAGGAGAACTCCTGCAGGAGCTGGAAATTGGGAATCTCCTGAGGGACATGATGGATATTCCTGATTATTCCATGACCTGCCAGCATCCCTGCTCCCGTGGCCTTGTTGATTATCAGGGTTGGAGTGGGAATCTGGGAAAAGCTCTTGGATCTCCTGCAGAGGCAGGAGCTGTCGCCAAGGCAGAGCAGATGGTGACCTGGTTTTGCCAGGGAAAGGGATGAGGTTGGGAATGCACCCTTGGAAGCAGGATTTGGGGAAGGGCCTGGGATACACTGGGATTCATCCCAGCCAGCTCAGACCTGGAAAGAAAAAAAAAAAAAACAAAATGGAAAACAAATTTGGAAAATTTTTTGGAAAAACAAATCCCCGTGGTCCTTAATTTGTAACTTTTGGATTGGGTTTTATGGCTTTGATGTGGATGGATGGATGATGGATGGATGGATGGATGGATGGATGGATGGATGGATGGATGGATTGATCCATCAGGTGTTTAATCTCCAATTATTCCCACCAAAAACTCCAGCAGAAGTGGCCCTTCCCTAGCCAGACCCAAATTCCTCATTCCAGAGCCCAATTTCACATTCCAGCCCCATCCCTGAGGAAGTTTTCCCCCAAACAGGGAAAATGGAGGAGATTTTCCCATTGTTTTCCTGGACTGCTGCAAGCTGATCCCCTGTTCTGCCTGGGAACATCTGTTTCTCCTTGGATTCTTGGATTTCTCGGCTCCAGGAGCTTCTCCTGGGAGTCTGGCCACGTTTTGCTTCGCGTTTGAGCTTTGTGAGGGGTTCAGCTCCAGGGAAATCAGGGTTGGAGCTGTGCTCCTGCCTTGGAAATAACTGAATTCCTGGAATGGTCTGCTGGAAAAGGGGGATTTTTGGGAGGTAACAATGGGAGCATTCCCAGATCTGGGAAAGCAGGAAAACTCTGGAATGTTCTGCTGGGAGAGAGAGAGCAGAGGCTGAGGAGGGCTGTGCTAATCAGGGCAGGGGATCCAGGCAGTCACTCAGGGATTAGGGAAATGTCAGCAGGATTATTCCAAGGGAAAATCCGGCAGCTGTTGGATCTGGGCATCCCCAGGAGTCGCCTCCAGAGGGGAACGGGCAGGGCACCGACCGCGGCTGGATGGATCCACGGGAAGGGATCCACCCCTCTGGAGAGGGATCCTGGGCAGGGCAGGGGACACAGGGGGCTGGTGGCCTCAGGGTGAGGGACAGGGATGTGGCAGTGCTGGCCTGTCCCTGGCTGTCCCCCTGATTGTCCTGTGTCACCCCCTGATTGTCCTGTGCCACCCCCTGATTGTCCTGTGTCACCTCTGATTGTCCTGTGCCATCCCTGATTGTCCTGTGCCACCCTCTGATTGTCCTGTGTCACCTCTGGCTGTCCTGTGTCACCTCTGATTGTCCTGTGTCACCCCTGATTGTCCTGTGCCACCTCTGGCTGTCCTGTGCCACCCCCCATTGTCCTGTGTCACCCTCTGATTGTCCTGTGTCACCCTCTGATTGTCCTGTGCCATCCCTGATTGTCCTGTGCCACCCCTCACTGTCCTGTGCCACCCCTGGCTGTCCTGTGTCACCCACCCTGTCCCTCATCCTCTATTTCCCACAGGTAAAATTTACAGGGAATGCTGATTCGGATCCAGGGCCAGCCACATTCCCTGGCTCTGCTCCTGGGGTGGCCTTTGCACCTGGCAGGTGACAATTTTCTATTCCAGGTGTCCCCTCATTTATTCCAGGTGTTCCCTGGTTTATTCCAGGTGATCCCTGGTTTATTCCAGGTGTCCCCTGGTTTGTCCCAGATGTTCCCTGGTTTATTCCAGGTGTCCCCTGGTTTATTCCAGGTGTTCCCTGGTTTATTCCAGGTTTCCCCTCATTTATTCCAGGTGTTCCCTGGTTTGTCCCAGGTGTCCCCTGGTTTATTCCAGGTGATCCCTGGTTTATTCCAGGTGATCCCTGGTTTATTCCAGGTGTCCCCTGGTTTATTCCAGGTGATCCCTGGTTTATTCCAGGTGATCCCTGGTTTATTCCAGGTGTTCCCTGGTTTGTCCCAGATGTTCCCTGGTTTATTCCAGCTTCCCTCTGGTTTATTTCTGGTCCCATTCCCAGGGATGAGCAGCAGCCCTGCCCCTGGGCTCACTATAAATAGATTATCCCTAATCCTAAAAAGATCAAGCAGTGCAGATTAAAGGATTTTGGGGGGAATTTTCCAGCCTGTGGAAGCTGGAAGACGGAGGGATGAATATCCCTGCTTTGTGTCCCACAGAATATTGCTGCTTCCTCAGAGCATCCTCCCTCTGAATTTTGGGATTTTTGGTGCTCCCAGGAGCTCCTGGGGGACACAGGGGACACAGTCCCACTGTCACCTGCAGGGAAGCTCAGGAATGTTGGATAAACCTGGAAGAAAAGCCAGGAAAGGACGGCAGATCAGAGCCAGCCCCGTGTTTGCCTCCAAACCCTGACACGTCTGAGGCTTCCTGCAGGCTGGAATTGGATTTACCAACTCCATCATTGGCCAGAATGAAGATTTCTTCCTGATTTCTTCCTGATTTCTTCCTGATTTCTTCCTGATTTCTTCTTGATTTCTTCCTGAATTCTGGTTTGGGGTGGGAGGGACCTTAAATTCATCCCATTCCACCCCTGCCATGGGCAAGGACACCTTCCCCTATCCCAGGATATTCCAAACCCACCCAACATGGTCCTGGACACTTCCAGGGATGATTCCTGGATCTCTCCTGCATCCCTGCCCTCCTCTTCCCATTGGGACCTCCCAGAAATCCCCATCCCTCTCTCCAGAGGGATTTTCCTGTGCCTTTTATCCCTCCCTGGGGCTCAGAGCCTCTTTTGTTGCTGCTGCAGATGAGCTGAGTTCGTGTCCCAAGGATTTTCCTGAAATTTTGCTGCCCCAGCCGTGGAATTCTGAGCAGAGAGGATCCCAAATCCAGCAATTTCCAGGCTCCATCTCCTCCCCAGCTGCCTTGGAAGGTGTTGGGAAAATTCCTCCTCTGAACAGATCTCATTTCCTCCTGTGGGATCTGGATGGATCCAGAGCTCCTTGTCCTTGGGAGAGGAATTTTCATCCTCGGGGAGGGTCTGGATGAGTTCCCAGGGTCCCCAGCCGCAGGGACAGCGTCTCTTCGATGTCACCCAGCCGTGTCCCTCCCGTGTCCCGAGCATCCCCCGGGAACGTTCCAGAAGTTCTGGGAAGCGCTGCCAAGTCCTGCAGGTCCCCAGGGGGGACATGGCCACCTGCCCAGGTGTTCCGGTGCCACCAGCCCTGGCAGCGGCAGCATTTTGCTGCCCTCTAGTGAGGTCTGGCAGCCGGGACCCTCTTGGGGTCCCCACGCGTCCCTTGGGGGTCCCCACGGTCCCCACGGCACCCACAGCTCCCTTCGGGGCTGCCGCATCCCTGCGGGGTGGTGGCACTTGGTGACGGCTCCTCCGTGTCCCCCTGCGGGACGAGCCACCAGCTCTGAGCCCAAAGTGCCCCCCTCGTGTCCCTGCCTTGTCTCGGTGTCACCAAAGTGTCACCTCCCGCCGCTCCTGTCCCTCGGGATGTGCCCTTTGCCGAGCAGACATTTCCCGTCACTGTGCCCGGGCAATCGCTGCGTGTAAATAATACAAATTAATTAAAAGAGAAATCAAATCTAGCCTCCTTTATAATTAGATCATCCACAGGGCCCTGGCTTAATTAATTATGTTAATAGGGCCTGGGGAGACAGGCAGGGATGGGCACAGCGGGTGCTGGATGGGATTGAGAGCAGAGGGAATTGGGGATGTGCTGCTGAACTCTGGTCCCCAGAGCAGGGATGTCACTGCTGTCCCTGCAGTGGGGACCTGCAGCCTTTTCCCACTCATGGAATGAGGCTCATGATCTCATGGGGATTCAGCTAAAACACATGGGGGGATTTTAGCTTTTCTCTCGTGGTCTCCCCTGCCTGTGGTCCCTGTGCCCCGCTCTGGTTCTGCCTCTCCTGGGACTGGGAGGCTCCCAGGACATTCATCCCTCCTGCCCCTCTGCGTGGGAGAGCATCCCCTGCTGGGCCGGGAATTACTGGGGAGCATCCTTGTCCTGGGATCCAGAACATCCTGATCCTGAGATCCAGAGAATCCTGATCCTGGGATCCAGAACATCCTTGTCCTGGGATCCAGAACATCCTGATCCTGGGATCCAGAACATCCTTGTCCTGGGATCCAGAGAATCCTGATCCTGAGATCCAGAGCATCCTGACCCTGGGATCCAGAGAATCCTGATCCTGAGATCCAGAGCATCCTGATCCTGGGATCCAGAGAATCCTGACCCTGGGATCCAGAGAATCCTGATCCTGGGATCCAGAACATCCTTGTCCTGGGATCCAGAGAATCCTGGCCCTGCATCCCACAGCATCCTGACCCTGGGATCCAGAACATCCTGATCCTGGGATCCAGAACGTCCTTGTCCTGGGATCCAGAGAATCCTGATCCTGGATCCCACAGCATCCTGACCCTGGGATCCAGAGCATCCTGATCCTGCATCCCACAGCATCCTGACCCTGGATGCTGATCCTGCATCCCAGAGCATCTGACCCTGGATCCCGAAGCATCCTTGTCCTGGGATCCAGAGCATCCTGATCC